>CM067372.1:120053891-120165007 GCA_034401795.1 Chaetoderma sp. LZ-2023a
AAAGTCCGCCAGTTGTACGAATTGTATGACTTTATCACTTAATAAAGGTTCAGTTGAATATTTTGAACCTAATTTGACTGGGCGCTGTTGCTGCCATAGGCAGCATATTTAACTTCTTATCTGCATAGCTACCTTGAAATTGGAATCCTGGGAATTCATGGCTCAAAGCACATATTTCGTTCCTAACACTCCTAAAGCATGGACTAAGCTTAGTCAGAGATGGGCGGGACATAGCTAAAAGTGGATTCATCCATCCTACATTCCTTCTATCTCTTCAATAGGCGAGAAGGATACGTGGTCGTGTATATGCGTACGTAGTCTATATTAAACAGTGTCTTAGATGAAAATCTGGATAAGTGTGATTTGCCGTTTGTGTCATAGACTGAGAGCCCATGGTGTTGGGATTATGGACCGGTCTTTATCATTATACGCATAGATAGCGTATATATTGGCTATACCACTCACGGCCCTATCAAAACCGGCATTTCAGAGTTCAGTATTTTCCCGACGATGTAGTTTATATGAGAATATCATATTACTAACAGAATGGTATTTTTTGTTCCTAATCGAATACATTGTTAGATTAACACCACCATCCAAATTTTATTTACGATAAAAAAATATAATTTCAGGTAATGAGTCTCTGCTTCTTACATGGAGGATAGATATAGACTATATTTACTCTCCATGAACGTTAGAAACATTTTTGTTCTGTCTCTCCTCCGAGACACAGTATTATGTATGGTGGCACGGTTTTATAGACCGTGGTGGTCCGACCGGGCAAGTAGCCAAAAGAATAAGAAGAGTACTGAGAAACGTCACAATTGACTGATAATTCTTGATAAGTTGCCAGAATGAAATGAACCATCAGCTGAACAGCTGTTACTAACATGTTGTATCGACGCATCAAAACCTGAAAATACCCGGAAAGGTGCACTTGCGATTTACTGAACTCAAATCATCTGTGGTCTCGACGACCAGCCGCATATTGAGGGTAATCGTATGGGTGATCAAGCCAATATATACGATATCAATGGTCTATGGTGTTGAGTTTGCTCTGGTGTTAGGGGTAGAGATCAACTGTCTCTCACACAAATAAGCTAAATCTTGTTAAATGACATGTTGGAGCAATTCACCCAAGGTATAGATATTAAATGTTTGGTCCATTCTTAGGAACCGGCCGTCACATGACATCAGGGTAAAAATTCAGAGGTCCTTTTATTACACGTATTTAATCATGTTTACGAACTGGTGAACTGAAGAAATACAGCCGGGTTAGGTATGCGAAACAGACCAGTGTATTGCTTCATGCGACGAATAATGGGCGCATTCTCTGGCTGGTTCAGCGTGATGGGTTACCAGGTCGTTGTGGATGGCGACGAATGAATTGCAGTATGGCGGTCTGCTATCTTCAGTGCATAAGTCTGGGCTACATCGCTTTCTGGTACAAGTTTCAGCACACCCCGTTTGCCCAGTGTTTTAGAGACCGGTATAAAGGTGACAAGATAAACCATAGGATCTCTATTTATTATGTGTACGGGGATTTATAACTGTCTGTACACGGGAGCGAGCTACCTTTTAACATGATTAGAGTTAAGTCCCTTCCAATAGGTCTATGTGTCACGTATGCGCGTACATACGCTCGCACGCACACGCGCGTACACACGCGCACTTCACACGCGCTTGCAACCGCGCACGTGTGCGCGCTGCGGTCATGGGTAGAACCAGGCATACACGCACGCATATAATATGTGTATATTTAAATTATTTTCAATGCAAGAGAAGTAATCAGGGGTGTGACAGATTTTCCCCAAAATTCCCAGACGCATTTTCTTAGTTGTTAACGCACGTGCAACACGTGCATACAATGCTGTTGAGCACGTCCGTCACATGGCACGTTCACGATAATGGACCTTTCCAGAGTACTAACGTCATATGATGTCATAATCAGCTAAGAGGCGTGTAGGATGACGTCATAAGTATTACGTCATAAATGATTCTATGTCTATTAGGAACTTGTCTTTGACTCTTAATAGTCCGACATGTAGGAATTGTATGTCTCTACTATTTAATAAGCATACTGTTGAATATTTTGAAACTAATTTGACTTGACAGCAACAGCGCCCAGTCAAATTAGTTTCAAATTATTCAATAGCTTACATGTATAGTTTTCTATAAATTGATAGTCAAGGAGTTCAGATATCGATCGATCCCAACAGGACCGCCGTGTGGGTGGAGCCTAGATAGAGATGGGTGGGGCATGGCTAAAACTGAAAGGTCCATTATTGATATGGACCTTTATTGGGTGGCCGCATTTGCCAATGTTGCCTGTTCTTGGCAATAGTGTAGCGCAGACCGACCGGACAGGTACTGGCCATCCCAGTGAAGACGGGTACCGAACAGCTACTCCGGATTCGCTCCGAGCACGCCCCCCTGGGTAGGATAGTACGCGTACATAGGCCCTATGAGAGAGTTTTTCATTAAAATCGGCTGTCCGCTAAAACGCGTGGTGCGCATGCTCGCGCGTCAGAGCTTCCCTGACAACACGTCATGGAAATGGAAGCGAGTGCATGCCTATAGTGTACCGAGTTGGTAGTCGTAAAAATCTTTAATTATTCCGTTTTCGTTGTTCTTGGTACCGATCAGGACCAGAATAAAACGAGCTTTCTAGAACTGCTAACTATTTTAAAATCGGCCCAGAAATGTTATTCGCGAAAATCCCCTTAAATTATCTTCAAAATATTGCTTTTGACGTCGTAATCGCGTGTATGCATAAATAGATCTAGAATGTTCTGTGCACGTGATAAATACGTCACTGATCTAGCTGCACGCTGATTGGCTACTGCTCGGCCTCTGATTGGCTGAGGCATCTGCCTCTGACATCACGAGTAGTATAAAAGGGGTGAAAAATCGAGAATCAGGAGCATCATCGGCGCGGAAGCCAACACGTCTGGAGGACTGGCTGGAAGTGCGGGACTCGACGAGTGCACCGGAACACCGATAGAAGATACAGAATATCACTGTGGTTCCAGGCAGCTTTCAGCCCACCTGCACCAGATAGCGGTTCTCGGACTTTCCGCGTTACAGGATATTTGGATGCTCCCGGACAGCCATCCGGGAGCAAAATAATTAAAGCTATGGCTCCCGCTACCGAACTTTTCTAAGTGGAACACTTCTGCGGAAAGGGCCATACGGGCTCGGGGTGTAATCCTACAGAATGTAGAACTGATGGTGGTTCTTGGTGGATGACTCGCTGGATCTGCCAACCACGCTGAAGAGTGGACTTCAACTCCCGCACTGCATGTCATGCGTGTTTAATTAACTTTTTGAGTCTGGTGGAACTTTGCTAGGTGCGCCGCAAGAGCTATGTGATGTATATCGCACCGTGTGCCGGTTTATGTAACTGCGTAACATTATATACAGCCCTCTCTGTTAATGGGCAAACTTCAACTTTATTACTTCCGTCGCCGGACGGATAACTTTCTCATTTCCGTATAGATTGTATACTAGCCAAAGAGATTATCTAATAGACATTTCTTTACTGCTCCTTTTCACTGTCCTGAGTGTGTACCGTGTCTACCCTGTCTGGAGGAGTCAGCTTGCAGAGACCTGCCTGCGGAAATCAGCTGCGGAAATCTGCCTGCAGAAATCTTTCCGGCTTCAGAGAACGTGTCAACTCGCGCTATGAATATGTTAGCGCCTCAATTTCAGCAACATAGTAGCCTGTTCCGTAACAATGACTATTAGGTACTCAAGTACCTATATTCCTTTATTCCCGCCATCATCAATTTTACACTGAGGTCGCGGACTGTGCTCTAATTGTTTGAGCCTGGCATGTTACCGACTAAACCTTACTATTCAGCTCGACAGGATAGGTTAAAGTGGTTAGGGGCAATTTCTTCGTTTTGAGACATATAGTGTACGCCTCTTTTCCGGTTGTTGCGGTAATGTAGCCCCGCACTCCGGCAAGGTTGTGTAAAATTGGCCAGTTACCTATAGGGACTCATATATATTAAGTTATTGTCTCTTTCCACGATCCAGCAGCCGCATGGCTTATTAATTGTTTGGACTCCCCATCAGCACGTAGATCGGATCCGACACTGGGAAACTATCGGAGGTTTCCGAGCGGTGATGGTTAAGGTGCTGATTCACATACATCTCCCCCGTATCCTCGAATACTTGTTAGCTAGATAACCCCGCCAATGAAGGAAGCACTGCGAAAACATATAGTTAGAAATATGAGTTACTTAGTTTATTTACCGGCCAGCAGTGCGTATCTGGGCAAATTGGAACTTAATCCTAATGACAGGTTAAAATGTTAGCTCCGCAGCACACGGTGACGGATCAGATGCGGATCTCCATCCAATTCGTTGCAGTACCTGGATGAAACGTTGGAGCTCGTCACACCCTCACGGGAAGGATGCTCGCGATGGATATCCGTCTCTCCACCCCCACCATAAAGACATGTCAGGATTTAAAACTTGCTTATGTGAAATGTAGCCATTGTCTGGGTGATATTTTATGTGGTTGCAGAGCAAGGTAGCCGGATTTTCATCGAATTCGGATTCCTTGGGTCGTAACATGTACGCACGCTGTCCTTGGAGGTAGATGCTATGCGGGGCGACCTACGGAAAGCTGAGCATCTGCGCCCAATGGATAACTGTATCTATCATGGGAATTCTTCGAAAATCGTTCGTCCCGTCTTCACGTAAACCAGCATGAAAACACCTTAACAGTGGCTTCACTAGGATTTTCAGCACTTAGCAATTTCTGTTGAACAAAAGAGTGGCCCTTTTTGTTAGCTCTTTTCCTCCACTTCGGCGTTTTCCCGTGACGGAGGCCCACGTGAGGCACTTTCCTCTCGCAACAACAATATTTTCTTTGTGCGTGTTATGGATATATTAGCTTATATTAAGCTACCTAGTGACTTCATTGCGGATGCTTCTCTTGCGGGGATACCTCTGCAGATTCAAGAACCTGTGTGGTACCTCTGGCGACACCACGTGGAAAGGACACCGGATAGCTTTATGTTGTGTATTATTGTGCTCATTTACTGTCAAACTAATTATCTGGTTTGTATAGTATATTAATATTTCTACTGTTTTAATTACAAATTGTTCCATATCTCTAAATTAGTATGGATAGACACATCGGTGACACAAACAGTTGGGACGACACCGTGTGGTTCAATCTTGGCGGCAATGGTCGCACGGCCTCACAGTGTTCCACCGGCTCTAGAAGTCGGTCTTTCTCGGAGAGACGTCATACGGGATCCGTAGCCCTGAGATCCGCAGCTAACCAGCAATCCCGGTCATCGTGCACGTGCGGTGCGGTGGGTGGAAACGTCATGGCGGACCAGTACGTAGCCCCGCGAGCTGCAATAGACTAGTCACATATAAACGAGTTGAAACGTTGGTCTTAGATCAATATAATCATTATATGAAGTAAATTCCGTATGTTAAATTTCTCTGATTTTTACTTTTCTTCCTCATCGCTGACATTTTTGCAGTGATCACGATTGATCACCAAGCGACAAAAATGTTATCGCCTGTGCTACCAACTGTACAACTTACGCTACCAACTGTACAAAGCCGAATGCTCGTAGATTCTGTTTTGTCCATTTGCGTTTCGAAGTCATTGGCCTCAGATTTTTTTCACTTATGGAGTAATTTATTCCAATTATATATATAATTCCCTGATATTTTGCAGGTTTACTGCTGGCTGTCGGTATGATTCTCTACATATCGGCTATAAACGACGAAGTGGGCCATAGCTCCAGGTCTGGTATTAAAGATTCGTTTCGCTATACGTACGGATGGTCGTTTATCTTCATCGTTATTGCCTTCGTCAGTTCAGAAATGGCCGCTGTATTCTGCATATCAATGTATCTGAGATTCCACACAACACTGAACTCCGTGATAAAAATGGTTCCAGGAATTGAAGACAGAATTAACCTGGACGAGTGTCGGTCTAGTAACTTTTCCAAACGCCACATGTTCACCGGGATTAGCGGAAGCCGTTTGACTCAGTCAACTAGCGAGGACACGCAGCGATCGTCGTCATGGAGACGGGATTACAGACCATGTCCTACTAATACACTGATTTTGTGATAGTTAGCTAATAGAGGTGTCCATTTTTAGCTATGTCCACCTACATCTATCCAAGCCCCGCCTACTTTGATCGCGCATTTGAGTTTGCCACATTCAACACTGAATTTCCAGAATCCCAATTTCAAGGTAAACATGCAGCTAGTAAACTGTTGAATATATTGAAACTAATTCTACTTGGAGATGTTGCTTCATGTGGCAATAACAGCTCCCAGTCAAATTAGTTTTCAAAATACTCAATAGAATGTTAATTAAATTGTAAATTCATCAAGGGCATACAATTCAGACACTTTCGTGATGGACCATTATAACTTTCCTAACGAATCTAAGTCATTTTCATTGTGACGTCAGCTAATACGTGACGCATTTTATTATGACGTCAGACACTTGGACCCTCCCTTGTGACTGACTCCAGGAAGCCAAAGACGTGACGTGTCCGAAAGTCGTTGCTACTTACAATGAAAACAATAACTCAAATGTTTTATATTTAGAGCTTCCGTGAAACGACAAGAGAATAAAAGATGAAATTGTTTGAAGCCTTCATTTGAATGCTTTGCTTATACCCTCTCTTCCGAAACTAAGGCCCGATTTATAAGTCGAACTTCTC
The DNA here is from genome assembly GCA_034401795.1 of Chaetoderma sp. LZ-2023a. Taxonomy (NCBI): domain Eukaryota; kingdom Metazoa; phylum Mollusca; class Caudofoveata; order Chaetodermatida; family Chaetodermatidae; genus Chaetoderma; species Chaetoderma sp. LZ-2023a. The sequence continues at coordinate 120,060,606 of CM067372.1, forward strand.
TTGTGCCGTGCCAGCAAAATTTGGCTGAAAATGACAGCGTCCACTATATAAATCAACCAGTCTTCATTGGCGCGGAGCGACATAAAATTAGACTTATAAAACGGGCCTAAGAAATCTGCTGCGATATATTCCGAACAAATTCACTGACAATTCTCGTTTGCCAATCGAGCAGTAAAGCCATTGAACCGAATTTTTACCAGCCTAAATCAGCGCCTACTTCTTTAAAGGGATGACTAACCGTACTCATACTTTGTTCCTAGTGTGATTCTACTGCCACACCACAGGAACGTTGATTGCTCGTTCCAAAAGCTTCTTATTTTGCGTCAATTCGCCCATCTATTCGTCTTGCTGTCTGTCCGTTCGTTCAGTTTAATTAGTGTGTGTAAACTCTTATCAATTTAATCTTCTCTTCGATAACTTAAGTTCTACTTAAACATTAATGAAGCGTCACTGGTTAATTAATTGATTAAACGGCTTGGAAGAAGCCGCTTACCGGTCAGTCCGTGATCCGTTGGTTCATCCCGCTCACTGTTCGCATTGCCTGATAAGCGTGGAACAATTTCTTCGAAAACTTAATGTTCTACCTGTAAAATACTAAGGCCGCTTTGCAGATATCTTGAGTATGTGGTTTATAAGAAGCACCTTACCTTTTTGGCCAGTCTGTCCTTAGGTTATCTAAGACAGCCAAAATCACCGTACTATCTATATTCCTAGAGAACAAATTGAGTGCCTCCAAAATTCTAAGGAATAAACAGTTTTAAAATAGAATGCTTTGAATACTATCTAAAATATTTTGAATGGAATGAATACTTTCAACACTAAGATCCATACATTTCGATTTCAGAACATTAATAGAGGACTGCACTTGTGTATTGAGAAAGTAATTTGACTCTGAGATGTTGTTGCTAACTTAGGTGACCAGCTAATGGACTTTTCCAGCATAAAGACGTCATATGACGTCATAATCAGCTAAGTGGTGTGTACGATGACGTCCTAATCATTACGTCATAAATGATTATATATGGCCCGTCTTTAGCTCTTAATAGTCCGACACATTGTACGAATTGCATGTCTCTACTATTTAATAAACATGCTGTTGAATATTTTGAAACTAATTTGACTGGGCGCTGTTGCTGCCATAGGCAGGAACAGCACCCAGTTAAATTAGCTTCTAAGTATTCAACAGCTTACCTGTAGCTTTCTGGAAATTGAAATTCAGAAAGTACAGGCATCGATCGATCCAAACACGGGAAACGCGTTGGTGAAGCTTAGCTAGAGGTGGGCGGGGCATAGCAAAACAGGATTCATTCATTATGAGTAACCCCTATTAACTCTTTAACCATTGACATGTATGTGTCTCAACTTCGAGATAGCTATTCTGAAAGATGAAGATGAGCTGCGACTAGTGAGACGTCAATCTTAAAGTATGGGTCAAGACAGTGGAGTCTGCAGAATTTGAGACATGACTCTGCTCTCCACGGGGAGATGGACTGTTCCCTGTGCTTTTCACCTGCTACCTTGCTGCTGCTTTGAAATGTTCGTGGGAAAATTCCACAAGACCACCCCACCCACCCATCCCACCCACTGTCCATACCAAGTTTGTCACCAGAGATGGAATATGCCAACGATGTAGACGGACAGAGACGGGGGAAAAGAAACCTATTGATGAACTATTCCCTATAGCTGCAAGCAAAGTAATAATTGAGAATCTCTTTATGGATTCGTAGATCAAAGATGCCCTTGACAAATAAGTTACGTATATACAACGCAACCTGCGTATCCTTGATGCTGTATAACTGTAACACCTGGGCAGCTCCAAAGGCAGCTCTAGATAAATTTGATTCCTGCCGCCGCAAACACCACCACATTCCAAATGGACACCGATGGCCAGGCGGTATAATTTCCAACGATGCACTATACAAGATGTGTAACACATCACCGCCGTCTGTAGAAGAGGCCCAGCAAATATGGTCCATATGTTAAGGATGCGCACCAGCACGGAGAGCCTTGGAATTCGCCCTACTGGGAGCCAGCGAATATAGAGTCAGTAGAGGACGCAATTGTATAAATCTGTTAATGTTGCTACGAGGTTACCTCAAGAAGCCATGACTCGGTACACTCAGACTGGACCTGAGGAAGCTAAAGATTTTGACTGAAGACAAGACGCAGTGGTCAAATGTGAAGACGATGTTTTACTACTACAGCCGCAGAATACAGTCATCATACATATACTGGAAAAGTGGAAAGTTGTTGATTATTTTGAATCTAACTTGACTGGAATCCCTTGGTGCCATAGGCTTCAACAGCTTCAAGTCAAATTAATTAAAGCTATTCACCATAATATTCCTTACATTATAAAGCATTTCTGGTCTGTGAGTGGTTGAAGGCTTAAACGTGCATGGGTTCGACTTGCATAGCATACCATTTGTGCAAATTTACCATGAAAAGATACTACCTGTTCATAATAGGGCGTGTGGGCATGATACTTCCATGCATGGGTTTGACAAACTCTTAGCTTGTCTTAATTAAATACTACCTCTTATTATCTTTGAAAGCTATTATATTTAATTTAACTCAGCCGATCAACTAGAGTTGTTATATTATAACTGTTATCAGTAACAGAAATGTCTGCGTTTCAATGATAATAATTTAAATAATAACAATGTGTGCATTTATTCTTCCTCAACGGCCTAACCAATCCAAACCTCCATCGACATCTGTCCACTTGACACTCGTTATGTTCTCTAAATCCGCTCATTTTGAAAACTCAATATCAAATTACTAGATGTATTAACAAGTAATCTAAAAGCCTACTATCCGTGTGTACACATCCAAATATTCAGTAAATAATGTGCTTTCTTTATAAAAGCCGTTGAATTTCATTCTAACCGCTACTGTAATAGTCTCTAAATTCGTCCACATTAACAGTATAACAATATAGTGCAGCATGCGCGGTTCCATACAAAACTCGTGTATATTACTCTGAGAATAGAAGAAGTGAATCAGCAAAGTTACTAATGCATAAAGCCCAAATATAGGACGAGACAATTATTTCCAGAACACATTTATTATTTCTTGCTTATATTTACATTGATGTTCTACCATTATATGGAAGTCTGCAATGAACAATGGAATAAAATTACAGAAACCTGTCTATGACGTCCATATTTGCCGCCATTAGCTCAAGCTAGGGTTAGTGGGAAACCTGTCAACCATTCATCTTAAAGGAGCAGCATTTGTGACCTCAAAATCAGGTTGCCATTGTAGACAGGATTGACGTAGTATTAACTGAGTTCAAACAATTCTAGACTGGTCCGTGTATACCAATACAGTCAACGAATTACACTGCCATCCCACAGTACTTAAGTATATCATGTACAATACAGGCAATAGGCCGGAAGCACACACAGTATTGGTTTAATAGAGGAATCCACATTATCGATCAATCATATCACGTCATAATCAGCTACCCCACGTGTAGGCGGACATCATAATCATTTACGTCAAGAATGACGTGATTTAGCCCATCATAACCGCTTAATATGTATTGTCTTGATATGGTATTGGGAAATACAGCTTTCTGACGGACAACACGTCTGCATTTTGGGAACAGCAATGGTAAGATTTACATAACGAAATCAGTTTTTTAAATTCTGAAGAGAGTTTCAAGATATTGAGCCATGCCAAATTATGGGTTGGTTTGTTACGTTTCCTCAACTGTATTAGCCAGATTGTCTACTTGAATTCTGAGGGGTATGCTCATTTTCATGTGTGGTATTCAACCTTTAAAGGAAATAACAACAATTGTCAAGTCAACACCCATGTGCATTCTAGGTTAATAGATAACCCTCATCATAGTCCAGGAAAATGCATTGTGAAATCTATCTGCTGAGCTCCATGCCATTAAAACACATGAAGGCTACCAATGGAGGGATCTATATTTCTAACTAAGATCCGCCAACGTTTTATGCTGGCTAGAATCGATTTGAAACAGAATCTAGAGTTCAAGGTAACTATGCTAACAACTTATAAGTAATTTGAGACTAATTAGACTAGGGCGGTTGCTGTCTATTTAGTGAATTGTAAATTCATCAAACATATACAATGATTTAGTGACGTAACTTTCGATTTACGTGACTCAGCTACGGCAGTTTGATTATGACGTTAGCTAAAATGTGACATTTTTTTATTATGACGTTAGCTAACTGAGTGACAGATCGGACCACACAATTCATATATTTATTACCGGTTAATACTGTGTCAGTAGCTGATATTCTGAAAGGCATTGTCTTTTCCCACTGGCTACACCAATAATGCTCAATATGCCCATAGTTTACTCTAAGTTACTCCTGCAAGTAAACGATCCCAACAACCAAACAGCATCAAGTGGTTCTGCCATCTAGCGTGATTCATTGCAATAACCCCCAAGTCAATCAGCAGGAAGATGCATGTCACATAGCCTTAAAATTGAAACTGTGATCTATGCAGCCGCATATTCCGCAATATCACTATTACATGCACTGGTATTAGGCCTTTAATGGCTAAACTTGGTGAAAAAATAAAAACATATGCTTATTGACAGTCCATTGCAAGGCCAAGAAAATACAAAATTAGAAAATTTACCACTAGAATGACTGGCTCGGTTAGCACGGATCGACCGGACGCGTACGAACCATCCCGCTCCGGGTACGTTCCAAGCAAGCCACCCCCTCCACCCACCCACCCCACCTCCCCCACCCCTCTGAGTAGGATAGTATGCGTGTATAAAGCCCTATGCGAGAGAGTCCGTAAGAATGCGTAGTGAGCATGCGCGCGTGTCAGAGCTTCACTGGCAACACGTGTCAATATTGGGAAAGAGTGTATGCTTATAGTGTACCGAGTTGGTACTTGTGATTTCTTCAAATCACACTATTCTCGTCGATCTTGGTACCAATCAGGACCGGAATGAAGCGAGGATTTCGGAACTGTCTACCTTTTTAAAATGGGACCAGAAATGGCAGAATTATTTTCTAAATATTGCTTTGACGTCGTAATCGCGTGTATGTATTAAATGAATGGGGAATGCGCTGATCACGTGATCGCCACGTCATCCTTTCTAGCTGCACGCTGATTGGTTACTGCTCGCCCTCTGATTGGCTGGAGCGTCCTGCCTCTGATGTCACGAGTAGTATAAAAGGAGCAAAAAATCAAGAATCGAGAGCACTCGGCGAGAAACAGCCGACACGACTGCGAGGTTGCTGGACCAGCGCAGTGCTTGACGTGGACTAACTGCTAACTGACTGTGGTACCTACACCGCAACAGTGCCTTCGGAATTGAGATCACCTGCACCAGTGAGCAACCTTGGATCTGCAATCACGAATTTTGGAAGCTCTCGGACAGCCATCCGTTAATTAACAAATAGAAGAGCTCCCATTCCGGAACACACACAGAGGAGCTTCTTGCGGATGGGCCTTGTGGGCCTGATGTGAATTCTACAGGATGTAGAGCCGAAGTGATTCTTGGTGGAGAACTCGCCGGATTTTCCAGACCACGCTGAAAAGTGGTATCAAACTATCGTGCAGCATGTCGTGTGTTATAGTTAACTTTTAGACTACAGTCTGGTGGAACTCTGCCAGGTGCGACACAAGAGCTACGTGACGTATACCGCACGGTGTACCCAGTTTATGTACATGCATATTTAGTTACCACTCTATCCCTCTAGGCTACGGGCTACTTTTAAATTACCATCGCCGGACGGAAACTTTATAACACACTGTGTAAATTTATGTATCAGTTATTCTGACTATCTCATGGATATCTTTCTATAAGTGTTCTCCTTCACCGTCTTGACAGTGAGCCGCATCAACAGTCTCCTTGCGGAAATCTTCCCTGCAACTTCGGAATCGTACCATCTCGCGCTACTCAACTGTAGCATCTCTATTTCCGTGATTTTTGAACTCTTACTGTACCGATGACAAATAGGTACTCAAGTAACTATACTATTGTACTATTCGTTATTTCTGTAATAGGTACTGATGACTAATAGGTGCCTACCTGGTCTTAAAGTCTGCATGTTTATATTTTCTGTTTCATACTGTATATTTTATCTTTATTTCCGTGTGCTTATAACTAACAAGTGCCGTAAGGTCTTAGGACCTGAGATACTGTCAGTACTGTATTAGTTAGTTATGTATATGGCAAGTAACGATCCTAGTTATTTTGTTTTGTTTATATATAAAAACTTTAGGACGCAGTACACTGCAGCAATACAGCAACATTATATCCGCATCACTACTACCCCCAGCATCAATTTTACACTGAGGTCACTGATCATGCTCACCATGCTCGAACCTGACATGTTGTAAGTATGGGATTGTCTTGTGGGAGTCATGACCCCGTCGGATGTCTTATATTTTCGAGTAGGTCCCAAAGAAATTATGTTTTGAAAATACCTGGTCAACTAAAGGTCCAGATGACATATTATTTTAATGATATATGTATTCGTAGTAGATGGTGACATTGTTTATAAATGGCCATCTACATTTCTGATAAATGGCTGGGGTGCTAGATATAGCATGAGGAAACTAGATGGACAAAGTTGTAGAATGATATTTGAAATAAGTGAATTGATTGGAAAAGAGTCTATGGTTCTGAGTTGATGTGTATTTGGAAATAGTTTGAATGAAAGTGGTTGCTGTTCAGTCGGCACACACTTATAATATTCAGCAGTTGTTTGGAATGATAGTTTAGAAAATAATCAATGTATAGTAATCAGTGTTGGGATGAGTGAAACTGAACATGACAAACGGACTTAGTTGATGACGTAGACGATCTAGGTTCTCACATGAGAATGGAACAACACCACCTGGCAATGAGATCATACAGCTCATGTGCCTATTCACCCTAGCATCCTAGGGGCTTGTCCATCAATAGGCAATGGACAGGACATGGACATTGTAGCGTCCTGTAGGAATGAATAACATAATTGAAATTTGTATATCAACTATACGTCACTCATACGATGGCATGCAACAACAACACATTCAATGATGTTGTTAGTTAGCTGACAGATCACATCAAATCAGAACCCGTACCCACCGCTTTGTCTATGTGAGGCACCATCTCCCTGGAAGAATAGGACAGAGTATGATTGGTTAGGATGATGTCATAACCAACCAGCATCAGTCAAACTCTGTAGTAAAGAGTAATGTAGAATAGGTTTGTGTGCCAGGCAAAGGATGGAAGGGATCGTTGATTGGTTGAAAGGATCAACATTTATTAGATCATAGATTCTGGGAATGGATAAGCAGGGGTTGATTGGCGAACCGATGGTTGAGTCCAATCAAAGCATGCTTATGACGTACCTAGAATAGAAGAGTTATTCAAACAGATTCGAGAAGGATCTAAATATTAGTATAGATATAGAACTTGATTATCAGAGAGTCGATTTGTATATAAGGCGAGATTTCAGCCTTAGAGATTATTCAACTCACCATCGTGAATCACTGAACGTCTTGCTGATGTTCAGTTTTGCAGAGCTCTGGTCAGACTTCGAGCTAGTTTAGGCTACTTGTTAGTTTCGTACACGTTTTGTACTAGTCTGATCATGAGCGATTTTGCTCTTTAACCAAAGTTTGTATATTGTTAATAAGTTCATTGTTTAATAAAATCAATTTACCTTATGTATATGTAAGTCAGTCGTTCAGTCAGTTTGTCAGTAGTAATCTAGTCGTTACTTGGAAGATATATCATCAGATAAGGCACAGCAGTCTTCAATAAATATCATCACCTACCATCAGTCAGACGAGGCGAGCCAGACTGCCATTCTCCTTCTCCGCCACCGCTAGCCGTTGTTGCAGCACTCCATCCAGCTACTGGTGACGAAGCGAGACTACCAACTTAGTAAGACGATTCGAACCCCGAAGATCAGAAATCTTCATTGGCGAGCCTGCCAGGATAGTCTAGGATTCGACATCGTTACTGTAAAATTCGTGAGTGTAAATTATTCAGCATCAATATTCGAAAAGGAGTTCAGATCTGTGTAAAAATGTAAGTACTTTCAATTATGTCTAATCTGCCAACAAGGCCAGTCATATCAGTGCTTAATGACATTAATGATTGTGTCAGTCAATTTATCGAATTAGTTAAACTTTCTGAACACCCTAAAGTGGTACAGCATAGGGAGTACCAAGAAAACACAATTGTTAAAATTATTTCAGACATTAGGTGCGAAGAACAACCTAGGCTGAAACGTGTGGTCATTCAGCTGTTTTATCAGTGAATTCATATTATTGTCATTATATCCGTGTGAGTGAGATGGCGGCTCATCGTGAGGTTGATCCTACTCTGCCTACACCGGCGCAACCAAGACGGGAAGCTCCACTTCCGACCATTTACCAACATGAGCTCCGGCAGGAAACTGTCGAGGCAATGCAGACTTTGGGCACTTCTATGGCCCGCACCATTACACAAGAAGAGGACCGATGGGAGTAGAATCATGTGTACCATCAGGAGGTGAGCGAACTCACCCAGAGAATTAAGCCGTGCGACGGTCTTCTACCTGAAGAAGTACGGCAGTTCTTGGATGAGACTAGGAGGGTCTGGGAAGCAACCGAGGGTAACCTGGATGGCACGCCTGTCTATATCATGATGAGGGCATCATGTGGCCAGTTGTCCAAAGCTGTTGATCGGTACATACTTGGAAAAGTGCGTAATGAAGTCACCTTCAAAGAATTAAGAGCCTTTGTTACACTCAACTTTGTCTTGGCAAACGAGACCGAGCATGTAAAGTACGACCTCGAGGCTGTGAGACCGTGCAACAGTGAAACTATCATATCCTTCAACAGAAGATATAAGGAACTGTCTGCTCGGGCTTATCTGAATCAGAATCCGGACAGAGCTGTCATCTTATCGTCCTATATCCGTGCTCTGAAGGATCAAGGAATGGGACGAAGGATAGTAAGAAAGAAGATTAAGACTCTGACGGTGGCTATGGAGATGACGGAGGATGAGGAGGGGTGTAATGACCTTCTCCAAGCCATGAACATCTCACCTCGTCGTGAGCAAGAAATGGAGGTCGATTTAATCGACAAAGAAGAGGGAAAAGGGATTTGGGAGGTGATCGGCAGCATGAGATGACAGATTGTCCAGCAAACCCGGCTAATTGAAAAGCTGTGCAATGTGATAGAGGACTTGCAGAATGGACCAGCAGTTCGACCATCATCACGACAAACACCACCTAAACCACGACAGCAGCAATATGTTAGGACAACACCGAAAGCAGTCCCTAAGAAACGAGAAGTTACCTGTGTCAACTGTGCCGACAAGGTCACTACAAACGTGATTGCCCGCAAGCGGTGAAACCTGCACGTGCAGCACCTCGCACATCACGTATGCCAAGACCACAGCATCCACCGATGACGTGTTTTAACTGTGGCAAATTGGGACATTTAGCACAGGATTGTTTTACGGTGCCAACAACACCGTCTCCACCAAAGCGTCCAATAACCTGCTTCCACTGCAACAGGACTGGTCATTACCAGAATGACTGTCCTATGAACCAGCAGACACCACCAGAGTAACGTGCAATGAAACGTCCGCATCAGCCGGACCGAGAGGAGATACCTATGCATATTGACCAAATCGATAACCATTTTAATTTCAGTGATCGTGATTCATAATCGGGACATGAAACTACTGCGTGTGCGTACTCTAGGAATACGCGCCGTGATATCGCTAATCAAATGAACCATGACAGGGAATACGAAGACCATGATGGATTCGAGTTAACTGATTCGCACACCGACGAGTATGGCTGTTATTCATATGGTCACGGAGGAGCCTCATCTGGTAAAGGTCGGCGATGATCGTATGCCGAAGCTGTGAGTGGATGAAGAAGCCCATTAAACGAGTTCAGAAGGAACCAGTTTTGACTGAACGGTTCCTTATCTGGCTCAAAATGGAAGCGAGCAGTCGAATGGACAGGGGTAAGTACGTTGATGCTTTAGTTGATACTGGTGCGAGTACTTCCCTTGTCACGAAGGATGTATGGAGAAGCATCTTGAATGCTTGTCCATTGAAAAGGGCTAAAACATTGTTAGCCGTTAATGGTTCACTGATAAATGTTTTGGGTGAGACCCAAATTAAATTCAAGAATGCCCGGCCTATTCCAAGTATGATTGTGGGAAGCATGAGGCATGAATGTTTAATCGGTGCGGATGCTTTGTATATGGGAAATGCAAAGATAGATTACAAGACAAAAGAAGCAGTATGGTTTGGTCAAGTATATCCATTTAAGGTACCGTTTAGGAGTCAGAATGACTATGTATATGCCAGTTGCAAAGAAACGACCGGATATGCAGTTATTGACAAAGTACTGAGCGACTTTGCCAATAATTTCTATACAGCTCGTCCAAACCCTTTAGGACGTGTACCCAAGGTAAAATGTACAATTCCGACAGGAGATCATCCTCCTATTAGACAGAAAGCATATCTAAGCAGTACTTGGTTAAGAATCAAGCTAAGGAAATGCTATCAGCTGGCGTCATAAGACCCTCGTCATCACCTTGGGCGTCACCTATCACCTTAGTACCAAAGAAAGATGGCGATACTAGATTTTGTGTAGATTTTAGAAAATTAAATTCAGTGTGCCATAAGGACAGTTATCCCTTACCAAATATATCTGATATTTTTTATTCAATCAGAGGCGCAACGATATTTTCTACAATGGACTTGAAGTCTGGCTATTGGCAGATACCCACGTTTGCAGTGAAGGTCGTTTCGAATGGATTCGGATGCCGTTTGGTTTTTGCAACTCAGGTGCCGTATTTCAGAGGGCAATGACGACATTTTCTGCGAATTTGTCGGAAAATATGTGCATGTTTTCGTCGACGATATGATCGTATATTCACGAAATCCGATGGAACACGCACATCACTTACGCCTGGTCATGCGTAAAATCCAAGAGTATAATTTACAGTTGAAGAAGAAGAAATGTGACTTTGCCAGTAAGTCTGTTGACTTGTTAGGGTATCATATTTCTGCACAAGGAGTAGCTCTTCAGAGTCAAAAAGTTACGGTCATACGAGAAATGTCACCACCCCGTGATGTGGGTGAAGTTCGTAGTTTTCTCGGAGCTACCGGCTATTATCGATCTTGCGTGAGAGGCTATGCCGAAATTGCTAAACCTCTTATCGAGCTAACAAAGACGTATAAGAGATTTGAATGGGGTAAACATGAACAGCAATCGTTTGAGAAATTAAAGAACTTGCTGTGCAGTGAGACTGTACTCACTTATCCAAATTTGAATGCCCCATATAAATTGTATACTGATGCGTCTAGTTATGCAATAGATGCGATACTAGTACAGGTTGATAGTAAAGGTATTGAGCAGTATGTCAGCTTGACTCTTACAGACAGTCAGTTAAATTGGCCCATAATAGAAAAGGAAGCTTACGCTGTGATCTTTGCATTAAAGAAGCTTAGACCTTATCTATTTGGCGCGCAGTTTACCGTGTATACCGACCACAAACCCCTAGAGAGTTTGTTTGTGGGGGGAGGTTAAAAACACGAAAGTGCAGTGCTGGGCAGTACTGATTGCTGAATACGGATGTAAGATAGAATACATCCAAGTCTCGAAGAATATTCGGCCGGATATGTTGTCTAGATTACGTCGTCCAGTGGAAGTCGCCACATTAGATATGGGTGACTACGTGATACCAGAAGTAGACGAAGGTGTCTTACCTCACGTTCCTTTGGAAGTGTATGATGTACCTTATGCTGGACTATGTACCGAACAGACCAAGGAATTCCCGGAGTTATTTAAGAATACACCGGAGGAGTACATGTTAAATAACGGTATATTGTGTTCTTTGATTCCACTTTCAGCATTAGACGCTGAGTACCCTAGAATCTTATTACCTACCATGTTCCATGAGAAAGTGCTCCGGAAGGCTCATGAACGAGCCGGTCACCACAGTTTGAAGAAAACCATCGGTATGTTAAGAGATTCTTTTGTTTGGCAATCCTTGAGGAAGGATGTGGTACATATGCTAGAGACATGTACGACGTGCCAGGTTAACCGACCTGTGACTGCTCGACCTAAATATAGTGAGATGCCCATGGCCAATTATCCCGGTCAGATAATTGGAATGGATTTGATTGGTCCACTCTTAGAGTCGAGTAAAGGTAACAATTATGTCATGACGGTCATTGATCATTGTTCTGCATGGGCGGAAGCATACCCAATTGCAGCTAAGACGTCTCAGAATGTTGAAGACAAGTTGTTCAATGAGTATCTATCTCATCATGGTGTTCCAGAGATTCTTATTACCGATCAAGGTAAGGAATTATGTTCAAACTCACTGGAGCAGCGATTCCAGGAACATGGTATCGATCATAGAAGATCGAGTTCGTATCATCCACAGACGAACGGACATACCAAACGTTTCAATCGAACTCTTAAGGAGTTAATTCAAAAAGGTGTGAACAATGAGTCTCGAGCATGGGAGGATGAGTTAGGTGCAGCTTTAACAGTGTACCGCAATACTCATCACTCCACGACCGGATATACGCCATTCTATCTGACATATGGTCGACGTGCTAGACTTCTGTTTGCAATTCCACTCGATACTGCACATGATTTAGGTGAAAGACTGACATGTCTTAACAATTCCTTATTGCGCGTCCCGAGAAATACACTGAGAACAGATTGATAAGCGTGCAAACGCTGGTGAGTGTAAGGTTGGTGATTCAGTGGTTGTGAAGGAGAGGATAGAATTGACCTCTCGCAGTGACCATGAATACGAGATCTTTAAGATTAATGGACCAGTGGCTCATGTCCGCCATCAAAGGTCTGGAAAGGTGGGCGTTCTTAACATCTCGAAGTTATGCGTAGTCGATTCAGAGATGTGCTGGGACAAAATAAGATCACGCCCTATTCGTAACCCTTTAAAAGGTACGAAGGCAAGCCATCATCCACGGGTACTACAAGTACCCGAGTCTATACCTTTTCCTGTATCCGAGTCTGATCTAACACCCCGCAAGGTAGCTCGTAGGAAGCGACCGGCACCTATAGAAGCACCAAAGGTGCATAAGATGGGTAGGGTGGTCGACATGGATGTCGATCAGCCAGGTATGATTAATGACCCTAAGTATGAGTCCCCGATGGATACATCAGAAGCTCCTGGTGACGATGTACAGATGGACACCTCGGAGGATGTACCTGAGCCTGTCAATTAACCAATGGAAGTGCTTCCATCACACTCCTATAATCTGCGCAAGTGCAGTCATGCTCCTGAATTCAGCTCAGATAGTAAACATGCTAGGATTGGTGCATTTGGCTGGTCTGCATATGCTGACTTTGTGAACCATATTGAAGCCATTATAAGGCGGCGTAATACAAGGAGATTTTAATCTCTGCTCAATTGCTCATAATAATAACATCGCACTTGTCAAAAACGAATCATGTATACTTTACGATTTTGTGTAGCGTTAGTATTCGCTAGTGTAGTTTTCGGACTTTGTAGAAATTCGAGCATCCATAATTTACAGAATGGCATAATGATAACCAACCATCAGAAGATTTCTGTAATACGTGCCGAATGGACCATGGTAGTATCAATTGGCCATCCGTATCTACCTGCTAATTTCGTTGACTGATTGAGGAGATTTCGTCTACTTGTTGCAGAAATTGGTCGTAAGACTTCATTAAGCAGCAATGATATTGTTGGACTTCAACACTGCATAAATATTATTAAGAGAATTGCCATAAGGATGCAACAGACAATGCTACATCGTGCCGGTAGTCGACAAAAACGAGGACTGTTCAATTTTATTGGTGATGTGGCTTCATCATTGTTCGGAGTAGCAACATCAGGCGATATTGAAACAATCAAAAATGTTGTCAAGACCGCCATGAAAAACATGAACTGATTAGTCCATTTTTCTAATGATTTAGCATCCCATGTGAAACATGCTTTCGAGGGAATTAATATTAATGTAAACCAGATTAATGAGATTACGGACAGTTGGGTCGATTTGACTAAAAACATGAGTAAATTATTTAGAATACATGCTTCACGCCAAGTGGATCTGTATGCACTGGTGCGTCTGGGTCACATTGTTGATTCGCCCGAAAATGTAGTATATAGTTATCAGAAGCTAGCAGCACGATTTCATAGACAGACAGCTTCTCTAGAATTGGGGAGATTAACAGAAGAACTTTTCAGTCCATCTGATTTAGCGGAAGTTGCTAAACAAGTCAGTGTAGGAAACCGATTGATTCGTCCCTACCAGTGGTACTACTGGAACGTTGTTGTGTCTCCATTAGGGAAAGACAATTCACAGTTGCACTATATTGCAAATTTGCCATTAATTGACGGTGGTAATTATATCGAATACAGATTGCATTCATGGCCCGAACCTTTGACTACGATAGGATATTATATGCAAGTTATTGTTGCCTGAGCTAGCATTGGATCAGACATGAAGACCGGTTGGTATTTTATCCCATATGAATGTCGAGGCGTTGGACCACACGTGTGCCACGTACAGCTAAGGGGTGACAAGACTCACGTACCATGTATAGTTAGTTTGTTAGCTAATGCAACTGACAGTTCATGTACGGTCAAGCTGTCAGAAGCTAATGAAACTTCTAGTAAATTATTTGCCCATAAGGAAATTGGAATTGTGTTGCAAACATTCGGTGAACAGATAGAGGTACACTGTGGAGGACGAGTGATGGACCGATGTGATGTATCTAATGGATTGTATGCATTGATGTCGAGCGAATGTGATTATAGTGGAAAGGGTTGGCGATTCGAACCTATACAGATTTACGGGAGGTCTTATAGTCGGATCAGTCTAGTGGTAGATGTCCCGAGACTGGATATGGCCAGTGTGTTAAACCAATCCTTGATTGTGAACCATCTTAAGGTCGATAAATGGGACCATTTACGGAAAACAAAATATGTGCCCTTAGCACCACTATCAGAAGTCGACCCAGCGATGGTTGAAAGCATCAATGTACGGTCTTTGTTTTCATATTCGACGGCTTCTGTCGTCGCAATTATCATTACATTATTTATTTTATATAAGTGTGGGATCCTGCACCACATGTGGATGTGCTTTACACGAAAGCCATGTGCGGCAAGGATTCCTATGTCTGGATCTGCTCAGTCTCGTCGGTCGCAGTGACCTGCAGCGCTGTATGGTCCGACAAACGTGCCTTACGGGGGTTCACTACCTAACATGAACCATAGGACTATGGACCCCATGGCAGATGCCTGGGTAGATGTGGACATCCATGCAGTTACCACTTCCGGTACCTGTACCAACATATCATCAGTGGAGTATGAAGATATATAGACTTTGTTTACTTCATTGACTGTTTTATTTAAATGTTTTCATTTTATTCGAATTGATGATTGTACTGTTTGTTTCGATTGTTTATATTGATTATTGTATTAATTGTAGTATTATTTAGTCGTATTACTGTTTTATTCTATTTTCTGTAATGACTGTTTTAATGATTTACTATAGTATTATTTACTGCCTATTTTAGCTTTTATTTTGATCTGGATGCCCCTGGTATATGGTGGTTTTGGTTGTAGGTAGTGTACAACGAGTTAGTTAATGCTCTCTTAAGGCCTTAAGAGATGGTTAATTAACTTTGGTTGGTGGGCATGTGTAAGTATGGGATTGTCTTGTGGGAGTCATGACCCCGTCGGACGTCTTATATTTTCGAGTAGGTCCCAAAGAAATTATGTTTTGAAAATACCAGGTCAACTAAAGGTCCATATGACATATTATTTTAATGATATATGTATTCGTAGTAGATGGTGACATTGTTTATAAATGGCCATCTACAGTTCTGATAAATGGCTGGGGTGCTAGATATAGCACGATGAAACTAGATGGACAAAGTTGTAGAATGATATTTTAAATAAGTGAATTGATTGGAAAAGAGTCTATGGTTCTGAGTTGATGTGTATTTGGAAATAGTTTGAATGAAAGTGGTTGCTGTTCAGTCGGCACACACTTTTATAATATTCAGCAGTTGTTGGGAACGATAGTTTAGAAAATAATCAATGTATAGTAATCAGTGTTGGGATGAGTGAAACTGAACATGACAAACGGACTTAGTTGATGACGTAGACGATCTAGGTTCTCACATGAGAATGGAACAACACCACCTGGCAATGAGATCATACAGCTCATGTGCCTATTCACCCTAGCATCCTAGGGGCTTATCAATCAATAGGCAATGGACAGGACATGGACATTGTAGCGTCCTGTAGGAATGAATAACATAATTGAAATTTGTATATCAACCATATGTCACTCATACAATGGCATGCAACAACAACACATTCCATAATGTTGTTAGTTAGCTGACAGATCACATCAAATCAGAACCCGTACACACCGCTTTGTCTATGTGAGGCACCATCTCCCTGGAAGAATAGGATAGAGTATGATTGGTTAGGATAACGTCATAACCAACCAGCATCAGTCAAACTCTGTAGTAAAGAGTAATGTAGAATAGGTTTGTGTGCCAGGCAAAGGATGGAAGGGATCGTTGATTGGTTGAAAGGATCAACATTTATTAGATCACAGATTCTAGGAAGGGATAAGCAGGGGTTGATTGGCGAACCGATTGTTCAGTCCAATCAAAGCATGCTTATGACGTACCTAGAAGAGTTATTCAAACAGATTCGAGAAGGATCTAAATATTAGTATAGATGTAGAACTTGATTATCAGAGAATCGATTTGCATATAAGGCGAGATTTCAGCCTTAGAGATTATTCAACTCACCATCGTGAATCACTGAACGTCTCGCTGATGTTCAGTTTTGCAGAGCTCTGGTCAGACTTCGAGTTAGTTTAGGCTACTTGTTAGTTTCGTACACGTTTTGTACTAGTCTGATCGTGAGCGATTTTGCTCTTTAACCAAAGTTTGTATATTGTTAATAAGTTCAGTGTTTGATAAAATCAATTTAACTTACGTATATGTAAGTCAGTCGTTCAGTCAGTTTGTCAGTAGTAATCTAGTCTTGAGCTGAAGGAAGCCTTCAGTCGTTACTTGGAAGATATATCATCAGATAAGGCCCAGCAGTCTTCAATAAATATCGTCACCTACCATCAGTCAGACGAGGCGAGCCAGACTGCCATTCTCCTTCTCCGCCACCGATAGCCTTTGTCGCAGCAACTCCATCCAGCTACTGGTGACGAAGCGGGACTACCAACTTAGTAAGAAGATTCGAACCCCGAAGATCAGAAATCTTCAATGTGACCGACTAAACCTAGATATTCTAGCTCGATAGGATATGTTTAAAGTAGTCAGGGACAATCTCTCCGAAAGAGTCAAATTGTGTACGCCTCTTTTCCGGCTGTAGTGGATATGTAACACCACACACTGGCTAGATTAAATAAATTGGCCAATTACCTTAGGGCCGCTTATTAATGTCGAGTGATTGTCTCTTTCTACGCTCCTCCAGCCTCATAGATTAATAATTATCTGGACTCCCAATGGACACGTTGGCAGGATCCGACTCTGGGAAACTATTGGGGTTTCCGAGCGGTGATAACTAAAGTGTCGATTTAGCATACACTCCCCCTGTATCTTTGGATACCAGTTAGTTTAGAAACCCCCGCCAATGTAGGAAGCACTGCGAAAAGAATTTTTATTATGTAAATCCGGCCTGCAGTGCATCTCTGGGAATTCTGCCAGCTCTTTTCCTCCGCTTCGGCGTTGAAGGCATTTTCCTGTGATAGAGGCCCACGCGAGGCACTTGCATCTCGCAACAATAATGTTTTGTATGTGTTAGAGGTATAATTGGTTTATATTAAACTAGTCAAGTGGCCTCGTTGTGATGCTCCCTTGCGGGGATACCTAAGCAGATTTACGAATCTGTGGGGTACCTTCGGCGAGCCCACGTAGAAAGAACACCAGTTGGTTCTATGTACTGTATTATGTTGCTCTTTCACTAGCAAATGAGTACCATTGTTTATATAGTTATTATTCTTTTAATTATTATCATCATGTCCAGACTTTTACATTAGTTAATGGACCGATATACAGGTGATATGAACAGTTGGGATGATACTGTGAAGTTCAATCTCGGCGGCAATGGTCGCACGGCCCCTGTGGAACGTTATCTTCCGCAGGCTCTAGAAGCCGGTCTTAGTACCTTTCGGAGAGTGGATCTGTAACCCTGAGAACCGTCGCTAATCAGCCCTCCCGCGCATCCTGTACACGCGGTGCAACGGAGTAGAGCAACACAACGGACCAGCGCGTACCCCCGCGAACAACATTCCTCAAGACCATTGTAGAGACCCGTTTTGGCCGGCTTCGTCATGAAACGGTTAACTAGATTGGTCCTTCATCCATGGTCTTCTTAATTGAAAGGGTTAACAGCTTGTGTCAAAGCCATGCACGTTGATAGGATTATATGAAAGCGCCAAGCCATTCCTGTCATGAATGACTTTTAAGCTAATAATGGATAGGAGAATGATGACGAATATAGACAAGTTCCCATCGTAATGCTAGCTAGCATTGTCTGTCATTTATTGAGTTGTACAGCGGATTACGGCCAACTCACAGAACTCATCACTGCTGACAGGCCCTATGGAAAGAATACGCGTGCTGAGGTGGCGGTGGAATTAGACATTCAAGTCACGTACTGATGCCTACTGGGGGAAATTAGCGACAGCGAGGCGTGGCAGGTTCTTTATAATATAGCCAACTTAGATGGATATATTTTGATAGCAATTTCATATAATATTATAATCTAATTCTACAGCTATACGAGGTTCTTAAAATATTCATTGGGCCAGTCAGCTTATCATATCGACACGTTCATCGTACATCTAAGAGTACTACACGCACGCACGCACGCACGCACGCACGCACGCACGCACGCACGCACGCACGCACGCACGCACGCACGCACGCACGCACGCACGCACGCACGCACGCACGCACGCACGCACGCACGCACGCACGCACGCACGCACGCACGCACGCACGCACGCACGCACGGCATTCACGCACTCACACAATCACGTACGCAATCACGTACGTACGCACGCACATACAGTATACGCACGCACTAACGCACATAGGTACGCGCACACGCGCACAAGCAAGCAAACACGCACGCACGAACGCATACAAACATATCCGTGCGTGTCTCACAGATCCAGTTAGAGACGAGGATTCGCTCAAATTCATTGGCCGCCCATCATAGTATGCAGATGGAATTGTCTTAATCATTCAATCTTGAAACGTAATTACCAAACGAATGCCTATTGTTCTCTTACTCATTTATCAACACGTTGCCCGCTAATGTGTGCCTAACCCTTTACCACTGTTATCAGCCAAAAACGGATTCTGCAGTCGTCTTGAGAAATGTCTAATTGCAGACCAAGAGAAGACGCTTTTTGAAAATTTACCACTTGAATGGCTGGCTCGATAACAGAGCCAGTCATTCCAGTTGTACATTTTCAAAAATAGTCTTCTCTTGTTCTGCAAATGGTCATTTTATATGAGAAAATTGAATTTTGTTAACAAATTCAAGGGTTCAAGGGTCAACAGTCGGGATTAACTATTGTTCTGTGCATGGTTTACAATGCAACCTCGTGAAAATGAAAACTTGATGACTAATATTTCACATTTCATTAGCTCTTTCATTCGTAAGACCCATGTCCCCATAAATGCCCTGTCCCCACAATTACGGTAGCTCAAACGATCGGGATAAGCGTGAAACGGCCAAAAATGTTTTTGGAATTTGTGTCCCCACAATTCATATTTTCCCATTTTTTTACGGTTTTTTTCATTTCTCTCACCTTCTCTCACATTGAAATGTCCCCACAAAATTATCTCACACTCTCATGTAAAATATTGCACGAGGCGTACGAACACGTGATATGATAAACACTCACGTGTACAGACTAGGCGGCGGTGTACTCTCCCATCTACATACCGCTGCTACTGCATGAACTGCCAATCAGAGAGTATGTCCCCACAGTGTTTCTCACATTTGTGCGGACTTTCTCACTAGGTCCCCGCTCTGTGTGGGGACCGTCCCCACAGTGTGCTCTCACTTTTTATAGTTAATTGTAATAATCGCTATCCCTCTTAGAAGTATGAGAGAGAGAGAGAGAGAGAGAGAGAGAGAGAGAGAGAGAGAGAGAGAGAGAGAGAGAGAGAGAGAGAGAGAGAGAGAGAGAGAGAGAGGGAAGGAGGGAGGGAGGGAGAGAGAGGGGAGGGAGGGAGGCAGGCAGGGAGGGAGGGAGAGAGGAATGGGCGGGGGAGAGAATGAGAGGGTGGGGTGGAGGGAGAGAGAGAGAGAGTGAACATCTCTATAACATTGCCATTCTGATGAGTCCTGGTCAACAGTCCCATCCGCTGTCGAACTTTATTCGGAGAAGTGAGACGAACCAATAAGATACTAATTGGCTTACCGCAAAGTGAAAACGCCGTGAAATAACAATTGCACAAATAAAATGACAAAAGACTTCACTACGTGCGAATAAGACGACACTCAAAGGCAGACTAGAACGCGTCTAAAGTGTACAATGTTGAAATTCGTAGACACAATAGCGTGACACTCATTGGCAATAGCACCTCATATATAAAGAATAATGCAATGTTGGCGCGACCTATGGGACGAATTCCTGTTGTATTATCACATACAGAAGGATACAATCTCCTGAAACATTTCAAGTCTGACTAAGTGTCAGACTAAATTATTCCTTCAACTTCCGCTTATTAACTTACAATTATTCCGTCAAACATATTCCCATAGCGAAACACGTCGTATTTCAACCCCTCCTACAAAATCATCAGATTTACAAAATATGTCTGACGCTATGTATCAAATTCTGCTAGAGTTATCTTCTACAAATACTTGGCGGAAGGTTGCCTATCCGGTCCTGAAAACCCCTCTTGATTTTGGTGTCAATAGCTCAAAGGTCAAATCATCAAAACGGTACGGAAAGTTAACTCAAGTTCAACCAGTGAAATTTCAATACACATAAGTGGGGATCGTTGGGACGTTGACCTAGTGGCCCCGAATGGCCATCTTGATGTGCGGTAAAATGATCGGGGTCAAGAGGTCAAAGTTCAAAGTAGATGGCGGACGAGATGCAGAATTCTCCGGAATACAATAGGACCGGTTGCAACATTCCCTATGCGTACGTTACAGGTTATTGAATGGCCATGCCTATAGGAATGTGTACGAATTGAATTATTTACCCCTATCATTCGGATATATAAACTATATAACTGCATCCGCCGGTCTGTTCATCGCGCGACGTGCTCTACGGGTATCCCTGCGCCATTCGTTAAAAAGAGTTTAGGATACCATGTTGCGTGACAGGCTCACATTGGCTGCTATGTAGCAGAGTCACGTCGACATATATATAACATATTCTCATAATGAGGAGAGCAGACAGTTCAAAACACGAGAGAAAGGTAACCTTCAATGACATAATCATGTGAAAAATCGTCGGGCAGATATGCCATTGATGCGGATACGTGCTTGAAAGAGAATAACATAAATTGAGATCGCTAGAGATATTCATTCTAAAATTCTTAATTTGGAATAGATGAATCCAGTCTGTCGCTCAACTATAGGACGTCATAATCAATTATGTCACACTCACAAGTAGGCTGATGTCACAATAATAATAATTGACATAAATACGTGTCATGGACTTGGAATAGTCCGTCAGTTGTACGAGTTGTAGGCTATGTTTTTACTTTTTCCTAAATATTCTGATGAATATTTTGAAACTAATTTGATTGGGCGCTTTTGCTGCCATAGACTGCAACGGCCCCAGTCGATATTAGTTTTAAAATCTTCAACATGCTATCTGTATAGTTACCTTGATATCTGGATTTGAGGAATCCTGGGTTCAATCGATCCTGAAACGGGCAAGGCGTGGGCGGAAATTAGCGGGAAATGTGCGGGGTACAGCTAAAGGTGGATTCATCTATTAGAAGTTGGGAAAATTTCTTCTCAAATGCCTAATCTAATAGAAAGCAAACTTTGCACTACGCACATAGATTACAGACTCAAGACGGGCAGATACAGTTGTCCAGAATAGGAATAGTGAATGCCTTTCTAATGCAACTCTAAGCTGATAGTCCTGTCTTTGCAAGGCCATAGTGACTTGTTGAATACAATACATTACTCTGGTGGTTATCTCCTCCTCGTATAGAGAGACTCGTTTGTCGTTGGAATATTTTCCATTTTGTGTTATTCCAAGCGCCGGTTAACAGTTTTACGTCGCTGGCTCTATGCTTAATGCAAGAGAAATGAAGATGGCGATTCAAGAGGATTGTACCAATACATTGTAGCATAGTTTTATGATATTTTCCAGGAACAGCCTAAAATCATGTGCAATGACTCAGTTGTTAGCCGCCTCGTGGCCACACCATAATCCTATCACGCTCTCTACAAGTATATATTGTCTTACTTATAGTACTTAAGCCACCACCCTCCCTCCACAAAACATCTCATTATGGTATTTACCAACAAGTCCATGTGCGCTATTGTTTCGAGGTAAGTTTCTTGGTCAAAAAGATTTAAAATGTGGCATATCCACAGACCGACAAACTGACCTATACCAGTTGCGAGTCACAACTAAGAATATAAAGATTGAAACCAGATATGTCTTGTTCTTACTCTAAGAAACAAACTGCAGACGCCTGGAGGAAGCTCTACGTCTATTCTACCTAGGACTGCATAGCTTTTATCTATGATGTACTTTGATTGGTATCAGCGAATCATCTAGAGAAGAAACACATCCGACTTACACACCGAACAATCCGAAAAACTCTTAGAGCCAGCTGTATAAAAATCGGCAGGGTTTGGACTTGAATAAGACCTAAGTATACTAAATACCTACGATGATTCAGTCAGTTTTCAATCAGTAGATTAACAATAGAATACGTCATACCATAATTATGCCTATCGAAGCTATCTGTTATCATACAAAAGATTTGGACCATGCATTTGGAATGCCGGTATTCTCTGGTTCCAGAATTAATACAGACTAGCCATCACCCAACGTAAGCACATTTGCCTAGCCGTTTATTTATCATTAATGTATAGGCTATTATAGTACAATGGTAGTAAGAATGAAAACGAGCCAGGGCCAGATTATTCACTAGGCTACATAGGCTACAGCCTAGGACCTCGCACTTATAGGGGGTGGGGGGGGGGTCTCGCTCTTTAAACAAAAAAGAATTTAAGAGGTTTTTTCTATGGGCTACCTAACGCAACTAAAAGACAAACTCGGTACCATCTACACGACAGTAATGCAGTCGTCTTAATTAATGTCCATTTGCACTACAAGAGAAGAGTATTTTGAAAATTTACCACTGGAATGACTAGCTCGGTAACAGAGACAGTCATTCCAGTCGTAAATTCTCAAAAAATATTCTTCTCTTGGCCTGACGAGAGAATGCTATTTTCGTAAATCATTTCATTAGTAAATTTACAAAAATTGTCTCCTTTTGGCCTGAAAAAATGATAATGAATAGGTCCCAGATTGCATCTCAGAGCTTCTAGATTAACAGATTCTCTATGGGAGAAGCCCTGTAACACCTGGTGAAAGGGGGTCGTTCACCCTCTCGAGCTCTGCCCACTTAAGGGTTCCAGCCTAGGGCTTCGCACCACCTTAAGCCGACACTGCTACGGGCCAATTTCCGAAATGTATTTCTTGGGTCTTTCAGCTCTAAAGTTGAAGATCTGTGTAATAATCTAGAGCTTCTAGTAAATCTGTATCACGATCTAAAGACGATCAGACATTTAGGTTGTTGATCAATTTGAAACACACTTTCCTTCTGTGTGAGATCAGCGAGAAAATATCTTATAGTAATCAGAAGACAAATTGCAAAGGCTAAATGGCCATGCCCCTGCACAAATGGGTTCACTCTCTAATACTGTACACGATCAGACGTGTATTTGGTTTCACATACTTTCATTAATCAGGTATTTATTTATACTGTCCAATCAAATTACGAGAAAGCCATTCCTAGACCCGGTGAAGTGGATTGCAAAGCTGTATGCGTTGTGGCAATCGAAGAGATGCGTTGGATAAAGCCAGTGGCATGTGAACGTTGTTGTTATATTCAATTTGTCAACCAATGAATCTCTGTAAAATGTGCGCACAATCTCGGGGGTGTCATTAGTTAAGATTGAACGGGTTCCATTTACTCAATTTTGCTATAGATCACCGATACACTAGCATTGTGTCAAAGTAATGGTCTGGCGAAAACTGTCGCCGGTTTGAATCATTGTAGGTGTGAGCGTACAAAGTGGTTCCTTTTAATCTATACAGTACAGCTCAGATATAAGCTTACATGTTTCAAAACAAAAACAGAAACATGTTAGTTAGTAGAATTTTGAAAACAATGCAAGAAATAATTAGACATTTTAAGAAATGTTCTGTTGAATACTTTGAACATAATTGGATTAAAAGTCATTGCTATTTTGGACACCACTGTATTTCAATCCAACGGACCTTTCCAGTTTTAGTTATGCCCCGCCCATCTGTAGCTAAGCTCCACCCGCACGTTGCTCGTTTTGGGATTGATCGATTCCTGCTCTCCCTTACTATCAATTTCCAGAAAAATATACACGTAAGCTGTTAAATAGTTTGAAACTAATTTGACTGGGTGCTGTTGCTGCCATACAGCGCCCAGTCAAATTCGTTTCAAAATATTCAGCAGCTTACCTGTATCGTTTTCAGGAAATTAATAGTTAGAGCATTCGGGTCAAATTAGTTTCAAAATATTCAGCAGCTTACCTGTATCGTTTTCAGGAAATTATTAGTTATGGCATTCGGGTCGAATTAGTTTCAAAATATTCAACAGAATGTTTATTAAATGGTAAAGACATGCAATTCGTACAACTATATCGAGTCATTCATGCCATAATTAAGTATGACGTCATCTCACATGTCACTTAGTTGATTATGTCGTTATATGACGTCAGATGGATAAATTGAAAAGGGGTGTATCAATATTGAACAATAATATTTTTCTTTGTTTTGGAAACAGTTATTTCTGATCTGTACTGTACTATTTTGGAAATTGAATTATATAAATAGACAGCTCCACTCCGTCCTTTGCTACTCGCAAAATTAAAATCACGTAGACGAGGGAACTATAAAAATCTGTAGTTCTATTCTAATATATTCTATTATCGTATGCAATGGGGTTCCTAGAATGGAATCGAGTTAATGTCACTGAGAGCGACACAGAATTGTTATTCAATAAGAAGGTGTCTTTGGACCACCTGCCCCATAGCACCTTAATACTGATAGAATGTATTACAATAGGTTAATCTTTCAGATGTGGGTGTATTCCACTTTGTAATTTGATCCTGGGTGCCAGAAGGTAGGTCAAAAGCTCAAATAAAGGCAAGGCAAAACGAAAACGATCTGAGGATCGTTACTAAAACGATCTGTGGATCATGTACTTTCAATTTCCACCAGTCCCATATGTATCTTTAAGATAAACAAGAGATAGACTATAGGGCATACAAGTGGACTTATCAAAGAGCGTATTATAGCAAGACATATTATGTTGCTTTGAATTGATTTGGAATTCGTACTTGTCAATCTTGACGCTGCTTTACCTTTCATGTATTGTAGTGATAGTGATAAACAGGATACAATGGAATTCGGTCGATTTATCTAGCTTGCGAACAGTGAATCGTTCATAGCATCGGCACTGGCCACTTGCTAATACTTTATAGAATCATCACAACATGTCTAACTGTTTGGAATCGGAGTTAGAAATTACCCTGACAACACAGCTTATTGGGCCGTTACTGGCCCAAAACCTGGCTGAATGGATGAATCCACATTCAGCTATAACCCATCTCTAACTAAGCTCCGCTCACACTTTGCCCACGTTGGGATCAATCGAACACTGAACTCCAGGATTCTAAGTTTCCAGAAAACTATACAGGTAAGCTGCTGAATATTTTGAAACTAATTTGACTGGATACTGTTGCTGACTATGCCTATCGCAGCAACAGTGCCCAGATATGGCAGCAACAGCGCGTAGTCAAATTAGTTTCGAAACAAATAACCAGAATGGTTAATAGATGTACTACGCCAGGCCAGTTGCAATGAAGATGAGCTACGACTAGTAAGACTACTGCTTGTAGACACCAAACTGAGAGTACGAGTCAAGTCAGTTAAGTCTGTAGAATTTGAGACAGCAATCGGCTCCCCACAGTGATTTTCACAAGTTACAGTGCTGCTGCATTAGATTTCTTGCGGGAAAGTTCCACAAGACACACACACACACACACACACACACACACACACACACACACACACACACACACACACACACACACACACACACACACACACACACACACACACCCCACACACACACACCCCCCCCCAGTGTCAATACTGGGTATGCCGCTAGAGATGGAATATACCGACGATGTGGCCATCATAGACGAGGAAAAGAAACCACTTGACGAACTTTTCCCAATAGCTGCAAGCAAACTCAAAATTGAGAATCTCTTTATGAATGAATCCAAAACAGAGTTCACCAACATATAGCTATCTACAAAGCATGAAACTACAGTTCGTGCCGGCGAACCATGGATGAAAAGCAAAGACCTGTGCTCACTGCTTAGCAATACTGCTGGCATTGCTGCACGCTGCGTCATGGGGAACATAGCTTTCCAGTCCTTCTGGAAGCTATGTGTTCGTAGATCAAAGATGCCCTTGATAAAAACGCTACGTTTATACAATACAACCTGCGTATTCTTGATGCTGTATAACAGTAACAGCTGGCAGCTTCATAGGCAGCTCTAGACAATCTCGTTGCCTGCCACCGCAAATACCTACGCACAATCACTGGACACCTATGGCCAGACAGTATAATTTCCAACGAGGCACTATACAAGATGTGTAATACGTCGCCATTGTCTGTAAAAGTCGCCCAGCAAAGATGGTCTAAGTTTGGCCATGGCCAGAAGAGACGCCAGTACGGAGAGCCTTGGAATTCGCCTAACTCGGAGCCAACAAATACAAAGCCCGGAGAGGGCGTCATTGCATAAATATGCTAAGCGTGCTACGAGGTGACCTGAAGAAAGCAGGACTCGGTACACTCAAGTCAAGAATGGACCTGAGGAAGCTAAGGATTTCGGCTGAGGACAGAGCACAGTGGGCAAAAGCGAAGAAGGACTGATTGCAGCTGTAGGCTATTTCTACTACTACAGCCACAGAATACAGTAATCATATAAATACATACAATTCGTTCATGAGCGACCTAGATATGCCATTCATTACATATTTTGATTGTACCGGCAGTTTGTCTGTGACATAATGGATTTTGACGTTATTACTTGACTAACAGATTGGGTTCCTCTATTGGCCCGGTATTGGTCCAGTACCGGCTCGGTAGCATACGTTATCAGGGAAAAAGATTGATACGAGTGTCCTCTATGATTCTGCTTGTGAGGACAGACAACCGCGTCGCTATCCGAATTATTCACAAACCATGAGACCCATCCACGACACAATTACCTATCGGCCTATACAATATGACTAATAATATGTGCACTGGTGAAATTCTACCAGCTATATGGCGATTACGCAAAGGCATAGAATAATTGCGAATCATAATTGACATAAACGGAAATGTAACATTTTGGTTTTATCTTTAGCAAATAACACTGTGTGGACTACAACATATATACTTATGGCATGTCCAGGTCACGCAGATCCCTGCATATGACGATCGGGAATTGTATACGGAAATACAGCCAAATAATTTAAAAGGCCAAGGAATATGTGCTAATTTGCCTGAATGGTGGACCTGTTCTCAGAAAACAGCACTAAAAAGCTTTTCAAATAAGATCTAAACTCTGAAATTTGACGATAAAACGCTATGGAGAAATAATGTATTCTCAAGCTTCAAACTCATTTATGGTACTGTCATAACAGCCCACTACGTGAATGAAAAATTACTCAATCAGCTAAGGTTTGACTGTTCTCTCGAGCGATAACTAAACCATAAGATAAAAATTAAAACCACATTGACATTTCACTCTGAGATGTCCTTCGCATCTTTTTCGTCAATTCACTCGATCGTAACGTCCACGTATCCTGTCTTTATTGAAGGATAAACTGTCAAGTAAAACATACTTGATCCGATCTGTCGCTCTTACATCAACATACGTCACTCGTTAGCTGACGTCACAATAAAGTAACGGAGGTCTAACATATTGCATGTGGTTTTACAAGAAGATTCAGTTGCTTCGTCATAATGCGGGTGCAATGTATGCTATTACCGGTAGTTCTGCGAAAATATTGGGACTTTTACGAGATCGGGATCGGGGATCGATATATGACGTGCATTTCGTATCATCAAGAGGTCGCAGAAGCTCTAATACCACCATCTAGATGCCTGTGACGATGACAAACTACGCCTAGTGAGACTTATATTGACAAACACGCAATTAACTGTTCGCAGCAAGACAACGCATTCTGTAAAATTTGGCACATCAATCGGCTCGCCACAAGGAGATGGTTTATCACCAGGGCGAGATGTACCAATACGTTAGTCTCAATAATGATATACACCCGTGACAGATGGGCAGTGCAAACCCAATATTGTACTAATTTACCCTTCCAGAATATCCATCATCACCTGACGTCATATGAAGTCATGATCATCTAAGTGGCGTGTACGATGACGTCATAATCATTACCTCATAAATGATTCTATGTGGTCCGTCTTTAACTCTTAATTAGTTCGACACGTTGTAGGAATTGCATGTCTCTACTATTTAGTAAACATGCTATTTTGAAACTGATTTGACTGGGCGCTGTTGCTGATTACCTGTATAGTTTTCTGGAAATTGATAGTCAGGCAGTTCAGAGATCGATCGATCCCAACACAAGCCAGGTGTGTGTGGTGCTTAGCTAGAGATGGGTGGGGCATAACCAAAATGGAATGGTCCATTGTTTGTGATGGTAGTTCAGCCGCGATGATCAATATCCGGACATGCTCATCAAATGCAACGTTGTCTGGGATAACATACCACAGTATCTTGTAACACGACTGGAGGACATCCAAAAAGACGCTCTCAGAACAGTATGTGGAATGACACGTAGTGCTCATACGGAAGACTTGTACACCGAAACTGGAATAGAAACGCTTTCACATAGACGGGAATCTCACAGACTAGTTATGCTATATATAATTATCAACGGGATGACGTGTGAAATTCTGAATAATCACCTTCCCGCATTATCCCAGGCACGAAACCCCTACAACATTCGTCACGCAAACCTATTTACTCCATTTCGTTGCCGAATTGAGCTTTTCCGAGGATCCTTTTTTCCAGCAACAGTCCGCGCATGGAATACTCTCCCAGCGCCGGTCACGTGTTCCGTTACTCTCACAGAATTCAAGAGCAAACTTAAAGCCATGTCGCCTATACGACCGCCTCATCCCTGGTATTATGTCGGCCAAAGGTTAGCTAATGTAATCCTATGTAGGCTTCGCAATGGCTGTAGTAATTTAAATCGGCATCTATTTGAAAATTTTCTGTCAGATTCAGCTAGCTGCCCATGTGGATTCACTGATGAATCCACAAATCACTATCTCCTCCACTGCCCTCTTTTTAACGACCAAAGAGTCTCTCTCCAAAATCAGCTCGTCCTAAAGAATATCTCTCTTGCCACACTGACAGCTAATCAACTTCTATACGGCATTAACAATGTCGACTTGGAAAAGAATATTACAATATGTAACGCCGTGTGCCAATACATAGTCAATACCAACCGCTTTAAGTAACTTCCTATTTGTTAAATTCGCAACTAAGAGCGAAATGCAAACAGCCCAACATATACAAGCATGGTGAACGCAGCATTAAGAGATCCTCTCTCTCTCTCTCTCTCTCTCTCTCTCTCTCTCTCTCTCTCTCTCTCTCTCTCTCTCTCTCCCTCTCTCCCTCTGTCTCTCGCTCTCCACTTCCCTCCCTCCCTCCCTCCCTTCCCCCTCTCTCTCTCCCCCGCCCTCTCCTTCTCTCTCTCCCGCTCTCCCCCCCCCGTCTCTCTCTCTCTCTCTCTCTCTCTCTCTCTCTCTCTCTCTCTCTCTCTCTCTCTCTCGCATTATGCACACACGCACGCCAATACGTACGCACACACGCACATATTCACGTACACATACGTAAGCGTGCGAACTACCTAGACAATTGTAACCAGTGGTTGATATAAATTATCATTTAATTAGTTATACATACGTTACTATTTAATTATGTTTTATTATACCCCATCTTGATGTATTTATTAATGTATTGTATTTGAATGTATGCGAGACACGTGTATAAGACGTATGTATGTCTTACTGTGCTCACATTGAACAAAATAAAATTCTGTTTAAACCAAATGCAAAAGAATACACCTTCTCGGAAAGCATTGACGTTGACAGTACTGAGTACATACACGTATAAGGCACAGACACACACACACATGACGCCACAAATCTTCTGTTTGCGATCAAACCTCAAAACCGTAATCTTAGACCACGAAGGACGAGCAAGAATCGAAATGAGAGCATAGGATGTTGATAAAGGACAGGACACATTGGAGAAGTTTGAAGAAGACTGATTGCAGCTAACTGAAGTTTCCATTCCTTCCATCCGCAGAGAACAGCCACTCGACATTTTCACCTGACACAAAAGGGTTAAAGGTTCGACAGTAAACGTTTGAGTCGTATACCATTGGTGAATGTACAAATGAATGGACCTTGCAATTTTATCTATGCACCGGCCACCTCTGGCTAAGCTCCACCCACACTTCGCCATGCTGGGATTGATCGATCCCCGAATGCCCCAACTATTAATTTCCTGAAAACTATACAGGTAAGCTGTTGAATATTTTGTAACTAATTTGACTGGTTGCTGTTGCTGCCTATGGCAGCAACAGTGCCCAGTCAAATTAGTTTCAAAATATTCAACAGAATATTTATTAAACAGTAAATACAGACAATTCATACAACAACGAATAGTCCGTCTTCAAATATGCGTTCGTGACGTACTTAGCGAACGGCATTCATGACGTCATAATGACGCCATTGCGTGTGTTGTGATTCCATACGTCACGCAGTTGATTATGACGTCATATGATGGATGGATACAGTAGAAAGGCCCATTAAACACTTTATGGAATATTTTGATACTAATGTGACCGGGAGTTGTTGCTGCCATAAACAGCAAGAACTTCATGTCAAATAAGTTTCAAAATATTGGCCAGCTTACCTGTATGTATACATACCGTATAATTGAGACTCTAGAATTCAGTAATCCAAATGTTAAAATCGATCCAAATGCATGTCCAAACGGGCGGAGCTTAGCTAGAAATGGGCGTAGCACAGCTAGAAATGGGCGGAACATGGCTAAAAATGGGCGTAACATAGCTAGAAATGGGCGGAACATAGCTAGAATGGGCGTAGCATAGCTAGGAGTGGATCTCTCTATTGAAACAAAATTGCGTCCTAAGATTCCACCTCATCGAAAATATGCCTCTGTTCAAGGTTAATAGTCCAGATAATCGGGAAATGATAGCCTAATAACGTGATGAGTTCTGAATATCCCGCTGTGAGAGACGAACTGAGGCTTAATGGCCTTTGGGCTTGGAAGCAATACGTGTGTCACTGTTTGTGCTCACACGTTTTCGCTTTTATTGCCGGATGCGATCTGTACAAAATAAAATTGATAACGTTAATCATAGAATATTATATTGCTAATGGTATTAAAAAAAGCCTAGGCGAAGCCATTCTAAAATAAAAACGACTTCGAGGCCAATGTGGGGTATTCCGCCACTCACTGTATATAGGCGTTCTAACCGAGCTTAAACACCGATAGTTGACATAAATAGATCGACATGAAATCATAAATGCGAATACATGGTGCGTTTATTATAAAACCTTGTTACCTCACCACATGAAAATCCCAACCGTGATAACGCAATTAAACCAAATATAACGATATGACGGGTAAATTAGCCCTGTTTCAATGAGCTAAACTATAGACTATGTTTGAACGTAGGAGAGCAGGCATCAACACAAACATTCAGACTGATGGCATTGCTAAAGATATTCTAAAAGTGGGATCGTATGGGCTGATCTATTCTGTTTCCGATAATAGTCATATAAAAAATCATGTATATCTAATGGCAAATATTGACCCGGAACGAGTGTTAGCCGCCGCCGGGATAGGGATAGGTTGGGCCCGTATCCGATTGTACTCGGCTGTCGCCCTATAACTGTATTTAATTTTTTGGTTTAATTTATAGTTTATAAAGCGTATCAGTTCGTAGACATATTAGGGTGCAAATTCGGTTAGAACTGCTAGATTCCGATTACAAGATTGACACCTTGTTACCTCAGAAATTGAGATAATGACTCAATTTATTAAGAAAGTGTGTAGACCTCACTATTACATGACTAAGTGCTCTTGTGATGGGAACATTTTTGAAACAGTCTTTCGGTAACTTTACCTGAATTTTTAATTATTAATTGTTCCCGGTAATCTTCAGGGGTTGATCTGGGATTTGCCTCAAATCTCGGTTCTTTCCCAATACTTGTCTGTGCATGTTACATCAGATGTTTTACTTAGTCTTCCTACTGGCGTGACTCTCGTGTCAAAGACTTGTCTTTCTTTGCTCACGATAGCTAACCTTGAACTTTCGAAGATGACTTAGTACTGTCATCCAGTGAATTTTGAGCCAGAAGAGAACTTCAAGACCACTTGGTCTGCTGACTGATTCGCTTCGCAGTACTTAGTTAGTACCGGTTCGATAAAGGTTCGACATTTTATAGGTTTGCCACTATCGACTGATACTTGTCTTTACATCTAGTAATGTGCCGATTTTTAAGGAGGGTCTATGTTCCTGTTCTAGTTGACCTTTCCAGTTTATCAATCCATCATATGACGTCATAATCAACGACGTGACGTGGAGGATGACGTCATAATTACTACGTCATGAATGACCCGATTTAGTCCGTGTTAACCGCTTAATAGTCCGACACGTTGTATGAATTGTATGTCTTTACTATTTAATAAACATGCCGTTGAATATTTTGAAACTAATTTGACTGGGCGCTGTTGCTGCCAGAGGCAGGAACAGCACCAAGTCAAATTAGTTACAAAATATTCAACAGCTTGCCTGTATAGTTTGCAGGAAATTGATACTTATGGCATTCGGGGATCGATCAATCCCAACACGGCGAGGTGTGGGTGGAGCTTAGCTAGAGATGGGCGGGGCATAGCTAAAAAGGGAAAGGTCCATTAATAAATAAATGAATAAATAGCTAAATAACTGTCTTCACTACCGCTTCTCATTTGAACAATCATGTGAAGTTATTTAATTGGAAACTAAACATTAATACCATATCGTAACCTTGAAAAGGCAAAACTTTACAACAGGCAAAAATATATTTATTGACCATAAGCCTTGAAGAGAAATGAGGAAGATGCATGCCTTGCAATGCCAGCAAACATATATTTCGGGTGTGCATTTTTTTAATAGAGTAGCGGACGTTCTTTCCTTATTTCTATCAATGTCGATATAGTTTGCCGTGGCCATATATCAGCCATTTTGAGTGTCATCTGTCTCTCACGTGACCAGGAAATGTAAAATGGTTGGTTGGTTGGGTTCCCTCTTGTTCACATCGGCAGATTTTGCAGTCTGTCAGACCAATTCGGTCCGAAAATCTGTACCATGTCAATGAATAGCCTATCCACCGATCCAGTCTGGTTGGCGGTATCAGGACGACAATTCTGCTCATACTGGACTGGACCGACTATCCTATCAGACTACGACTACGTAGTCGGCTAACAGAATCGACTCAGTGGGTAATGCTAGGTATACACCTACCGATCATAGCCAACCAGACCCAACTGTCCGCTGTCGGCAGTTGTTGGGCAGACTGGCACCCAGGAGAGGGGTTCGCCAACTGGGAGTCATACACCAAATATCAAGACCGGAAAGTTGAGACGGGACCGCCAGTGATCATCACTGACCTAGCCGACTCCCGATTCATTTTTGAATTGGCGCTAATCCGACGATCAAGGAAAATTCTCAGACGAGGCAAGGCCATACACCACACGATTAATACCACCTGGTCGCCAAATTGCCTGTTGGGCCGACTATAATAGGTTGGTGTATACTTAGAATAACGCGACACAGAGATGCTATAATAAGGTCTAATGACATTTATATGGTACAGAGGACGGGAGAGTTTCAGCACACGCACAAGAACGCACAACAGACCACACGAATCATAAACAGACATATACCACATGCGCACCAGGATACGGAATATACACAGCACAATCCGGGACAGAACTGGATATACACACACGACCATAAAGGAGCACACAGAGGACCCATGCACGCACGCACAGGACAGTCACACCGCATGCATGAAGAAATGAACAAGCTACGCCCACAGATAAGCACACACGTGAGCTAGCATGCATCGACAGTGACGCACACCGCCATTGATTTACATACACTACTACGGATTATATACACACCAGGCTTATACGAAAGAGGATTGTTGAATATATTGTGTCCATACTTTATTGTTGTAGTTAATCTAGTAATACGTACTGTATATAGCGAACGCGTTGTCACGGATCAGGTGCAACTGTTTGTCACCAAGGTTTGTGACTATGGACTGACGTCACATGGTTCGAATAGAACATGGGACGGCAGTCAGTTGGAGTTTGGCGTTGGGCACGGTCACTTGTTGTTTTGGATAGTTGGTCCCACTCCACGACTTGAATATCAAACTGTGGATTGTGGCTAACTGTGCAAACGAGCCAGTGACAGTGTCCCAGCGTAAGTTGTATATTAATAAAGTATTACCGTAATTATAGAGACGCGTATGTGTTATCTCACCAGCCAGATGAAAGATCCTGGTGTATAGGCAAACGAACGGTATGAGATTTACCTTTTGGCAAATTAAACATAGACTTTAATTCTGGGTATACACCACTGCTGGGCAGCTCCAAATGGCAGCTCTAGACAGACGTGATGCCTGCCACTGTAAGCACATAATTTTGAGATCTGGATACTTTCAGATGGCTTCTGTGTTTTTGCAGGTAAATATAGACCTTTGCTTGGTCGGGAAATTATTCTACTTTTGCTTATTTTCTCCCGAAAATTGTACATGGGACTATGCGGTATGTGCTGTCGCCATTTCAAATGCCATGGAAAGAATTTGACCATTTTATGAGAACTCTGTCAATTGTCATTACGCACATTTTTTTTACTGATAAATACACCATCAATTTATTCAAACAATAGTTTTATTTAAAGTTAATGACACTGTGTCGCTGACTTTAAATAAAATTGTTGGTTGAGCCGGTTGAGTACTCTGTTCATGAAAATATTTTCATATAATATGTCCATTTGAAGACCAAGAGAAGATTATTTTTTAGAGTTTACCACTGGAATGGCTGGCTCGTTTATCAAGCAAGTCACTCCAGTGGCATATTTTCAAAAATAATCTTTCCTTGGTCTGCAAATGGACATTGCTCAAACCACTGCAGAGGGGATGTTGATGGCTTGGCATCATTAAAAATAAAGCACTCAGTCGCAGATAGGTCAAGCAGCCAGGGCCTCCATGACACGTGGTGCCCTAGGCACTTGCTCCTTCCGCTAATAGGTTAATATGACCTTCACCTGACGAACATTTGCGGTGTCAACATCTACAGGCTGAGTCATTACACAGATCTCCATGCATTCTATGATCCAGTACAACTCGTTAACCTTAGCCCTATAAGATACAATTTTCAAATAATTCCGCTAGCAACAGACAATACGCAAAATGAAGCTACCTGTTGTTCTAAGCATTTAATTGCCCACTGGAATATACTAATTGTAATTAGCGTCTCATAAACTCAGTCAAATTAGTTTCAAAATATTCAACAGTATGTTTATTAAATAGCAAAGCATTACAAAGACATACAATTTATACAATGTGTCGGACTCTTAGATTCGATGATGGTCTATATGAAACCCTTTGTGACGTAATGATTGTGACGTAATCATACACGCGCTGAGCTTATTATGACGTCATACGAGGTCAGATGATGGATGGATACACTGGAATGATGAATTGCGCATACAGTTTGATTACTTTCGTGTCTCGTTTTAATTTCCAATACCCAAAACCATCTTCCTGATTTATTGATTGCAATGCAATTCGTTACATTGACAACAACCACCCATTAACATTTATAGTGACAATTTGGGAACCCAAATGAATAATCAGTTTTTAGTAATAATTCTGATGTGTGTTTCAGCATCAAAAGCTATTAGCGAGTGTACCCTGCAATAATATAAGCGATGCGTATTCACAAACACTTTTTATGGAATATTGGTTAAGAATAGATCATTTTGTAAACTTGTTACGGCAGAATGAAGCCATGCCACGCTTATTTCTAACTAATGTCCGCCCACATTTTGCGCGTTTTAGAATCCAGTTGAAACTTTAAAGCCTAAATTCATAGACACGAAATTTTACGGTGGGCAGACGGACTGATCCATAAAATAATGTGCATTTCCCTACAATCCTAGCCAACCGTCCCATGAAGTTTCAGCACCATACTTCAAGCAAATGTAAAGTTATCAAATGGAAATGCAAAATTTGCACGGATGGCCGGACACATGGTTAGAAAGATGGGTGGACAGACTAACCCACACAATAAGGTGCATATCTGTACTAGTCTACCCTAGCCAACCTTCCCGCGATGTTCTGTCACGATGCTCTAAGCAAAAGTAGTTATCGAACGAAAACCCAAATTTTGCTCAAACTCAGAAAGACGGATGGATGGACTGACTGACCCACAAAATGTGCAGATCTCGACCATCATATAGAGCCTTTCCATGAAGTTTTGTCACGATACTACAAGCAAAAGTAAAGTTATTGAACGAAAGCCCAAATGCAAGAATGTATGGACACAAACTCAGAAAGATGGATGGACGGACGGACAGATGAATGGACTGACTGACACACAAAACATTGTGCAGTTCTCTACTACTATAGCCAACCTTCCCATAAAAATTTCATCACAATATTCCAAGCAAAAGTAAAGTAGTCTAATGAAAACCTGCATGTGATGGACGAATGCACACACGGACGCTAAAACATAAACCACCAACCCCCTCTTTTACAATAAGTAGGGGGGGGGGGGGTCATTCCAATGGCAGATTTTCAAAATAGTTTTTTCTTGGCCTACAAATGGACAATGACGAAGAAAATCTTTTATTTTCTTGAGAATTCACCCTTAATTAATCAGTCAAGCCAGCCAATCAGCCTCTGCAGTTTGCAGACCAACAGTAGTTCCGGTGGTAAATTCACAAAAGTACTCTATTCTTGGCCTGCAAAATGGACATTCATTGAGTAAAGATTTCAATTTTCTTGATACATCATGGCCAATAAAGGGTTAGTAGTAGCATTCTCAGGCAACATTGACACATGAGGGTGGCAGCGGGCTACTAGATATATTCATTTCCCATACAAATGTACTAAGATTTTAGCGATAGTTGTAGTGTTCTTCAAAAGAAACTTACGGTTCAAAGTTTATAACCGTGTTCCATCGTCGTTGTCAGCGTTGTCACAGCAGCAGTAGGATGTTTTGTAGGATTCTTGTATACGTTCGGGTTGGTGAATATCCGCGGTTTCTGCGACACTAAGGGTCTGAGAGTATTTCTACTCCTGGACAGGATGTGAGCCCCTCTCAAATTTCTACACTTATACCAATTTATACTCCATGGTAGAGAGGCATCGAGGAGGAAAAGAGATTGCCAGAGTTTCCAGTGATTACCAGGCGCCGGACATGAGCCACAAACCCCACGTAGCTTTTTTCACCAAGTGCTCAGATTACCACCTGAGATACAGTACCGTTAAGAAATAATTTAATAATTCCAAGCCAATATCAACATACCGTTGAAATATTTTGAACATAATTGCATTACTGGATTGATCCAATTAGGATTAGAACCTTTTACTAACTAACCTGTTGCTGTTTTTGAAACATGTTCAGTTATTTCTGAGCTGTTTGCTAGATTAGGCAAAAAACGGCTTATAATGGATCTTCTAAGTTTTAGCTATGCCCCGCCCACCTCTAGCTAAGCTCCACCTACACTTCGCTGTGTTGGGATTAATCGCTCCCCGAATGCCCTGACTATCAATTTTCTGAAAACTCTACAGGCAAGTTGTTGAATAGTTTGTAACTAATTTGACTGGGTGCTTTTGCTGCTTATGGCGGCAACAGCGTCCAGTTAAATTAGTTACAAAATATTCAACGTAATATTTATTAAATAGTAAAGACATACAATTCTTACAACAACGCATAGTCCGTCTTCAAATATTCATTCGTGACGTATTTATCTACATCATTCATGACGTCATTTATTATGATGTCATTCTACACTTCACGTAGTTGATTATTTATAACGTCATATGATGGGTGGATAAAGTGGAAAGGTCTATTACCTGTTAGTGACTGTCATCTAGATGTGATGTGTCAAACTGAGACCAGAGCTTCTCAAATTCACAGTTAAACTTATTGACGAGTGTGCTGTCATGAATGATGAGCAGGTTTTCCTGGTTTCCCATTATGGCTTGTCATGTCCAGTTGAATGAGCCAGTGATAAGCAGCTCGTCGTCGATGACAACAAACTTATGGTGCATCAGATACAAGGAAGAGCTGTTTGTTTTGAGACTTACACCTTTGAAAAACAAACGCAATGCGCCAGCACTATTAGAATATCAATTGGTTACAGGTCAGCTACTACTACTACTACTACTACTACTACTACTACTACTACTACTACTACTACTACTACTACTACTACTACTACTACTACTACTACTACTACTACTACTACTACTACTACTACTACTACTACTACTACTACTACTACTACTACTACTACTACTACTACTACTACTACTACTACTACTGCCACCACCACCACCACCATCACCACTGCCACCTCACACCCATCACCACCGGCTACGTGTCTATGTTTGTAATTGGCGTTTTTATGGTCTGGATTGCTGGCATCAAAGATGCATGACTATTTTCTAAAATATTGTATCAGCCTTTCAGTGAATTCCACATTCCAGCGCGCTTACTATGAATTTAACTTATATATTCGAACGCATGTACAGAATAATAGCATGCCTATTTGGGGAAAGCCCATGAATGACGCAATAAAAACGTCATTTTCAAGGAATCCCACATCCGAATACTGTCCGTATCCGAATGAAATCGCTACATGTAGCGATCAGATTCTGATACGGACAGGTCTCGCATACGTATACGGACATATGGAATCATACTATCTATTTGTAATTGTAGCGAAAATCAATTTCGGATACGGATACGCTTACGCATACGTATACGCATACCCATAGGCGTTAATGGAATCCTAGCTTTAACGCGTATGCGTATCCGTATCCGTATGCGTATACATATGCGTACCCGTATCCGTATCCGTATCCGTATCCGTATCTGTATGCGTATGCGTATATGTATGCGTATGTGTATGCGTGTACGAAAACAGTGATTTTATTCAATTCAATTCTATAGGTTAATAAAGTGGCGAATGCTGCTGTTGCTGCTGCTTCTGCTGTTTCTGCTGCTTCTGCTGCTTCTGCTGCTACTACTGCTGCTACTACTACTACTACTACTACTACTACTACTACTACTACTGCTGCTGCTGCTGCTGCTGCTGCTGCTGCTGCTGCTGCTACTACTACTACTACTACTACTACTACTACTACTACTACTACTGCTGCTGCTGCTTCTGCTGCTTCTGCTGCTACTAC
This sequence comes from Chaetoderma sp. LZ-2023a, assembly GCA_034401795.1. Lineage (NCBI taxonomy): Eukaryota > Metazoa > Mollusca > Caudofoveata > Chaetodermatida > Chaetodermatidae > Chaetoderma > Chaetoderma sp. LZ-2023a. The sequence goes on from CM067372.1 coordinate 120,100,499, forward strand.
TGCTGCTACTACTACTACTACTACTACTACTGCTGCTGCTTCTGCTGCTGCTGCTGCTGCTGCTACTACTACTGCTGCTACTACTACTACTACTACTGCTGCTGCTTCTGCTGCTGCTGCTGCTGCTGCTGCTGCTGCTACTACTACTACTACTACTACTACTACTACTACTACTACTACTACTACTACTACTACTACCACCACTACTACTACTACTACTACTACTACTACTACTACTACTACCACTACTACTACTACTTCTGCTGCTGCTGTTGTTGTTGCCTCTGCCACTACCATTACCGCTACCGCACCGCTAATGCTACTGCTACTTCTGCTATTTCTTTTGCTGCTCTTACTACTTCTGCTTCTGCTTCTGCTACTGCTGCTGCTGCTACCGCTGCCGATGCCGCTGCTGCTGCTGGTGCCACAACCGCTGTTGCTGCTGCTACTGCTACTACTACTACTACTACTACTACTACTACTACTACTACTACTACTACTACTACTACTACTTCTACAACTACTACTACTACTACTACTACTACTACTACTACTACTACTACTACTACTATCGACCAGTCCCAACACGGCGAAGTGTGGGTGGAGCTTAGCTAGAGGTGGGCGAGACATGGCTTAAACTGGAAAGGTCCATCGCATTTTATAGATCTGAGCGTCGCTTTTGTGTTTACGGTATCTAGGATCTTGTTTCAATTTGCTTTCGTGTTAGTGATCTACGGAGTATGGATATTCTACTCTACGTTGTTGCAGACTAAAATGAGTGTTTATTAATGTTGTCAAAAACGCGCTGCATCGACCCGTTGAACCACACTTAATTGTGCAAAGGCGTCTCGGAACTAGTAACAGTTTTGCATGAAACGGTAGTACCGTTTATCCATGCTACCATATATGATTGCAGATAACTCGTACAATGTGTAGCTTTTATGGAAATCTGGCTTGGAACGTGCCAAAATAGTTCCCTCACCATAGAATCATTTGTAGAAGGCAGACATCTGCAATGCATTCCGTGGCTAACATATTGCCTATCAAATAGTTTGATTAGCGACCAAATTCGTGTAGATATAAAGTCGAAAAACGGAACGTAATTGGAATTCATAGAACTTAATTTATCTAGAATCCTACACTTGTATCTGAATTAGTATAGTATCTGTATTAATTACAGAAAAACAAAAATGCTGGACTGTATTATGCATCTTATACATGCCGGTATGTACAAAGACACATAAGCGTGTATAACATGGTTGCGCTCGTGCGCTAGTATATGCAAGAATTGCATCCTTGAAACTTCGAAATATGATTCAAAGCATATATCTGGATATTTTCGTTATCGCTGAGTGTACCCGTAGACAGCCATACCAGCAATGCTAACCCGTTAACTACGCTCCCGTGTATGGTTATTCGTATTATTTATTGTTGAAGTTCTCCTAAATGCTAGGTGATTTTATGTTCTCCGTTCGTTGAAGAGCGACATTTAATGGCTGTTTCTACGAGTACAATATAATATAACTGTAGCAGCCAGGACTTGTCTATAAATCACATTGCAATTTCGCGGAACAATTTTCCAGGATTTGATATCTTTAAACGACTCGAAGCTAACTTATTAACTCACTTGGAATATTTCGTTCAGATCGCATGAGCTTCAACAGACACACTGGTGGGTATTGTTCGTTCCGAGACTCGGCGAGATCTCGCGGGATCAGGAGAGTGTCATAAATCTGTGGGAGTTCTAGCCTCTGGTCTCTGCTTTCCAGGAATCTTCATATGGCCAACATATTGTGCTAATTCCCGCGGGTTGCAGCGCGCGTTAACTGACAGACTGTTGTCAGCTGAAGACTAATTCGGTAATGAGATCTCGCTCGCCTACAATATGAATATCTTTTTTAACGTTCCAGGCAAAGCATCCTAAATAGTAATTACTCCTGGGAGGCACGGGTTGCAATTTCTGATTGCCGTTGGTGGTTACAATGTAGTACTGGTGTCACACCAATCATACATTGTAACCACCAACGGCAATCAGAACTTGCACACCGCCCCCCACCCCCGCCCTTTTCTTGACATTTATTTAAATTTCAGGTTTTCCGGGTTTTCGTATTTTTATTTATCAAAATTAGATTTTACGAACCCTCATGTACGTTGACATCGTATCTTTTTTCCAATTTAAGACTGAGATTCTAGGTACATACACGCACGCACGCGCGCACGTACATACGCACGCAGGAATGCATGTATGTGCGCACACGCACATACGTGTGCGCACGCACACGCAGACCAGAGGACACTATTCGGCAGCAGTAACTTTAAAAACACCCTGCAGCTTCAATCAGACTTTCTTCTTTGGTCACTGTTTGGCCACGGGTGTTTTGTGGCATTTGCGGAATATGGCCAAACATAGAGCATCTTTGTTGGACCACTTTCACTGACAGTGTATTGCACATAGTGTATAGCGTGTCGTTGGTGGTTGCGCTGCCTAGTAAGAGACGTTGGTGATTGCGCTGCCTGCTAAGCGACGTTGGTGATTGCGCTGCCTGGCAAGCGACGTTGGTGATTGTGCTGCCTGGTAAGCGACGTTGGTGATTGTGCTGCCTGGTAAGCGATGCTGGGTTACAGTTCGGAGGTGTCTGTGGTCACAGGTATCAAGCATATCTAGAACTGCCCTCTGATCATCCCAGCCCCTATGTGCCGAGGGTAATGGACCTTTCAAGTTTATCCATCCATCATATCATGCCATATGACGTCGTAGTAAACTATGTGACGTGTATGATGACGTTAAAATCAATTACAGGATGAATGACTCGATTTAGTCCGTCTTAAACGCATAATAGTCAGATACGTCGTACGAATTGTATGTCTTTACTATTTAAAGGAAGGAAAAAGGGAAATAAAAATTTATGTTTATTGGTAATTTCATACAATATTAAATAAACTACCATCGATAAAAAATGAAAATAAATCAGGATGATTTGGGGAAAAGCATTTACTAAGTCTAGGAGCGCTTAAGTTGGAACCAATTAGTGATTGTGCTGGTGCATCACACTCCGCCGTGTGTCAACTGTGTGTACAGGTATACCGCATAGGCCTACCTGAATATAACGAAAGCGCGCTTGAATATAGTTTTGTAAGCGCTATGAATAGTATTCTCTATATAGGCACCGATGAAGAGCGATTAACTTCCTACTGCTAATTCACTACTGATCCTTTTGAAAACGTTATATTTGAAAGTTGCTTTTTCTGGTGGAAGTAACAAGTTTCGGTCAAAATGATTTCTAAAATAAAATTCTAAAATGATTTCTAAATACACTACTGGTTTCCAAGGTCAGAATATGATGCCTATTGAATAATTTGATATTCGTGTGACTAAATGTAGAACCCTGTCTCTGAAAACAACGGCTTTCAGCCAAATTGTTTTAAAACTAGACAGTAGGCCTATTTACATGTAGGACGTAGTGGCTAATCAGCTTAACACGAATAACTGAGCTTATATGACCGGCTATATCGGGTGTTATTTATTCGCCCGGAGTACACCAGAGCACATAGGTCCAGCTGTGTCACTAATTGGTTCCCGCCAGTGACATAAATGGTATTATCTGGATTTATTTTTTACTAGCTCTATAGGTTGATTATTATAAAAAAAAAGCTTTCATTCAAGAGCATATGTTAGTTCCCTGATGCTTTCCTTTAGTAAACACTCGGTCGAATATTTTGAAACTAATTTGACTGGGCGCTGTTGCTGCAATAGGATTTGTATGGATTTCTGGAAATTGATAGTCAGTGAGTTCAGGGATCGGTCGATCCCAACACGAGAGAGGTGTGGATTGAGCTTGAGTAGAGATGGGCGAGGCATAGCCAAAACTGGAAGGTCCATTGGACAGCGTTGCTGGTGTGGGCGAGGTGGTTCTTACGTATTCAGCGCGACCAGCATGCAATGATTTCTTTACGGAAAATAAGTTTGGCTGAGCATGACAGCGCGCGGTTCTTCCTTTTTGGGCATAGCGTGCAAGCGCGCAATTTGTCTCTTCCAGTGAGCATGCAAAAATGCACGCAAACCATCAAATTTAAACTATAACTTGTCTATTACAAATTGCAAAAACATAAATGTAATTCAATAGGTTTATTTATAAACACTACATATGTTTGTTATCATCAAAATACATTAAAATATTTAAAAATTTGAAAAAAAGATTTTGATACCGGTTAAAAAATCTGCATTTTCCGAATAGATTAGGAGAGATGGTCTTCCTGCGTATTCGAATTCAATGGACCTTTCCGGTTTTAGCTTTGCCCGCCCATCTCTAGCTAAGCTCCACCCACACTTCGCTCGTGTTGGGATCGATCGACCTCTGAACACCCTGACTATCAATTTCCAAAACAATACACAGGTAAGCTGTTGAATATTTTGAAACTAATTTTGCTGGATGTTGTTCCTACATAAGGAAGTAACAGCGCCCAGTCAAATTAGTTTCAAAATAGTCAACAGTATGTTTATTAAATAGCAAAGAATTACAAAGACATATCTATATGCAACCCTTTGCGACTTAATGATTGTGACGTCTTCATACATGCGCGGAGCTGATTATGACGTTATACGTCCATTATACATTATCTGCAGCTCGCTTACATTAAACTAATAAAGGAATGGAATGGTTTGTGTTGGCTATAGCTGCATCTGTTGTTGAGTCACAGACCATCCCATGATTGCTCGCCAGCAGGTCACAGCAATAAACCACCCAACCTACATCAATATTACGTGAATTGTGTCACTTTTCCCATATATTGAAATTGAATAATTTCACAAAAAGACAATTTCCAATGACGTTGAGCAGGAGACGATTCACTAATAATGTCTTCCAGAAAAGTGTTACGCATAGAATTATATTTCCAATGACAGCACACGTGATGTGCTAATAACTTTTTCATATCAAAGTTCAATAAATTCTGACTGAACGCGACTCAAAACGTGAAAAGTTTAACAGAAACATAAACGCTTATAACGATTTTAATGCTTATAGTTACATATTATTGAATTTAGTTTTTAAATTGGTAACAAATAACTTTCTACATTTAGGAAAGCAGTAGTGGAAAGAAAACTTATTAGTATGCTTCTAACCCATCCTCTAGGGAGTAAGTGAAATAAGACTGATGACCAAAACACAAGCGCATGACATTTAGATTATGACCTTCTCTTTAATTTCCTGCCATCAATGCCAATTGAGTAACCCAGTGTGGCCCCACAATCACAAATGAAAAAACGCCTCAGATCACCTGAAACTTCGCCGCCAGTCACAAAACGAGTAGACAATAAAATCTCTCCATTGCTACCATTAGATTCTGGCCCTAGAGATATGCTATTTGAAGCATCATTAATCCCACTACCTGACTCTCCACTAGGCAATCTAAATGACCCAAACGAATATCCGCCCTTGCCACAGAGGAAAAGGGTTAATGGTAGCAAATCTGGTCCACGGACTGGCGCTTCTCAGAAATCACCCCAGAGCAGTCAACCATCGGGTCTCAAGACCCCATCCCCAACAGGGAAACTGCCACAGCCCAGCTTCTCTCCAACTCCAGGTCCAAGTAATGCACCGGAGGTGCGTCCTATTAAATTTGCAAATAGACCCCAACAACCCACCATGTTGGAGAGAAACATTTTTTGGAAATTTCGTCATGAAATCGAAAACAAAATTGACTGGCGACTACCTGTTCTCACGAACAAAGTACTCATCTTTGGAGCTTCGAACCTGAGTCGCATTAATGTTGAGCCCCACCCTGAAACGCAAGTTGCCTGCTACCCAGGAGCTAAATTGTGTCATGCTAGAGGACTAATTCAAAAGTACACTGGATCATTTAAACCAGAGAAAATAGTGATCAACATTGGCATTAATGATATGAATGAACCCATCTCTAGTTCAAAACATAGATTAATGCTGCTTCTCAGTGCGATTAAGTCCAAATTCCCAAAGACTGCGATTTACTTCGCAAAACTTAACTACTCAAGTCGGTTGACAGCTCATCAGAAGTTGGCGATTCAGTCCATCAATTCGACGGCTGAATCATCAAAATCTGTGACTGTCATTCCTGCACTTAGACTCTCCGAATTTAATGTTGTTAAGGATAACATTCATTGGACTGAGAAGACAGCTAACTCGATGTATTCTGCCTGGCTTAAATTCCTAAATTTAAACTAGACAAGGGCCAGGGTAACATCCGCCCGGAAACAGGACTGGCCAGTAATATTGTCAATCTAACTGGCTCCCCATTAGGTGAAGCAGAGCAGTCACTGCTCAATTTTGGTCTTACATTTGTCCCAACACCAAAACCTAAAACAGGTTTGGATGCTCTTTTAGATAATGGCTGTATGGAAACATCTGAATTTAGTCACCGTATTAAGTTAGCAGACTTCTTTCGTAACTCTAATAGTAACATTCCACCATTCATTGAAAAAACTGGCTGGGTGCCAAACGTAAAAATCCTGGACCCAGCGATCGGTGAAAGCATAGAACTCTTTTCAGAACGTGTTAAAAATTCTACATTCCCTAATGATCAACCAAATTTACCCTATGAGGAACGCCAGGCCTTAATTGAATTGTCTAAAAACAGCGAAGGGGAGGGAGGGATGGAAGGCGCGCGTGTATCCGCGCGCGTGCGTGTGCGTGCGTGTGCGCGCGTGTGTGCGTGTGTGTGTGTGTGAGCGTGTAAAAGGTAGAACACGCAGTGTAAGAGCATATCTACAGCCTATGCGACACGGTCAGATTTGTGACTATTTCATTATAGAATGTAGTCAACATCCAGTATTGCAGAACTAATTGAGAATGCACAGCATACGCCTCTAATGACATTATGGTCTGTACTACTTGAATCATTAACGAGAGGAAGAACGGAGTGGATTTTTCGGTGCTTATCTCGCTACCTAGCAAGAGGTTGTTTCCATTTCCGTAACGTCTCAATGGTGTCGTAAACTCGTGTTGCGCACTGTGAGATCTGGAAGAATTTTAGAAATCAACATAAATCATTGAAAGACCATCGCCGATATTACTGACTTACATATACTTAGTATCCCCACGTTTTGAAAAAAAAACGTCGGGGATATTGCAATCACCTCAGTCCGTCTGTCCGTATGTCTGTCCGTCCATCCGTCACGCAACCGCCTCCCAAACCAATAGGTGGAATGCAAATTTGGTATGTGGGTTACTCATATGATTGCGCTTTGCAAGACGACATTTAGATTTGGCTCCGCCCACTCCGGGTCAGGTGACGGGGTCAAAATGTCAACTATCATAAAACCGTCCATCACAATATCTCATCTGAAACCGTTGTGTGGGATTCAAACAAATTTGGTATGTGGATTACCCATATAATTGTCGATGGCTTGACACCATTCATGTTAGGCTACGCCTCCAGTGTGTGGGGAAGGGGACAAAAGGTCGAGAAATTAATTGTAATGCAACTCTTTTGAAACTGTGGTCGGAATTCAACCAAATTTGGTAAGTGAGTTATGCATATGATTTTGGAATGCAATAGTACATTTCCATTTGGCTTCGTCCCATGGGTGGGGTGAGGTGGGGTCCAAGGCAAATTGCTGAACGTGAGATGACGCGTCATCGACCAAGCAACCTAATATATAACAGGCCTATTTACTTGCACCCACTACAAATAACATCGTAATTGAGTATTCAGTAAATAAACTAAATGGGCGACATAAATTCAAACCACCGTTGCGAACACATCCCAAGATAACAGTTTGCTAGTTAAATTATTTAGCGTTTTGCATTATAGTTTTAATTTGCTTCTTGGAGTCGTTCAGAAACACGTTACATGGCCTTTTAGTTCGACATTCCAATGCACAACTAATAAAGTCATGTTCTAAGGGTCAGCTGCTGCTTTCTTCCAGAGGAGCCTTTCTTGCGGATGCACGAACATGAGTGACCAATGAAATAGCAAGAATATGTTTCTCAATAGAGAAGACAAATGTAATGCGTAACCTGCATGTAGTGATGCTGTACACACAACGACAAGAGTACAGCCAAATAATCTCTAATGGCTGCCTATTTGTAGGACCATAATGGTGGTTCTTTATCTACAGCGGGATCGTCATATGAACCACCATTTGAACACAACACCTAGTTATCATAAAAAAACTCAATTGTGTTAAGCGGCCAACTTTACTGGTTCCTTTTGACAGCCCATACATAAACCACGATAGCTGGTGGGATACAGATTATTCAAGTAGATCACATGATTCTCATGCAAGAATTGCAGTAAATTGGCATATGCCAATGCTAATTGCATTCCATCTGGCAATCCTGATCAGAAACTTTAGAAAATATATCTGAGTCATTGAAAAGCTGTCAATAAATGCGAATTATCATATGTAACTGTGATATGCGAACTATTTTCGAAATTATGTGTGACATTAAAAGAAAGATGAGCGGGCTTAAGGAAAGATGAGTGGCGCAATCCTAACCATCAATCAACTTTATATCTCATTTAGATCGACTCGCTGTAACTACAAATGCAGTAAGCAATTATTCATTGCACCTGGGGAACTTGAATTACACACTCATATTTTTACTTTCATTTATTATTCATCATTGCAGCAACGCCTTACTAGACAATTTTAGAAAATAGGATGAAGGTACTTAATCATTGTGACATTTAATTCCCTACGCGCTGCACCCATCTATGTATGCAGTGGCAATTGATGAATCCCATCTGCCACTCATAATCAATTACGTCACATATAGTTTGATGTCATAATCAAATACGTAATGAACGCCGTCGCTAAGTACATGATGAACTTATAACGGTCCGTCAGTTGTGCGAATTGTATTTCATTACTATTTAATAAACAGTTTGTTGAATATTTTGAAACTAATTTTACTGGGCGCTGTTACTGACCAGCAACACCACCCTGTCAAATTATCTTCGACATATTCAACAGCTTGCCTGTATAATTCTCTGGAAATTGAGATTTAGGGAGTTCATGGACACGACGGGCAAAGCGTGGGTGGAGCTTAGCTAGAGATGGGTGGGGCATAGCTAAAAGTGGATTCCTCAATTATCAACGGTGTTTATCTTCTAAATCATTTCAATCCGAAATACCAAATTCAAAAGTCATTAACCATACAAAAATTATTTGGTGAATATTTTGAAACCATTTTGACTGGGATCTTTCTCTGTCACTTCTGCAGTGGAAGACAATAAACATACCAATACAGTGAAATATGTGAACAAGTCTCTCTCGTACTATATCTCTGGTTGAACAGGCCATCGCCGCCGTGACCAACAATATAGTGAGCCAAATATCAACTCACACTACATCATCACCGTCAACAATTTAATGGCTAAATGTAGTCAAGAATATCGAAATATTTGCTTATTGAGTGTCAATTTGCAGGCGAAGAGTAGACAATTTTACTAGCATAAGTAGATTCAAGAGTTAATGCGAGCCTTGAGTTGTTGTTGTTGTTGTTGTTGTTGTTGTTGTTGTTGTTGTTGTTGTTCTTATTAATTATTATTATTATTATTATTAATATTATTATTATTGTTGTTGTTGTTGTTGTTGTTGTTGTTGTTGTTGTTGTTGTTGTTGTTGTTGTTCTTCTTCTTCTTCTTCTTCTTCTTCTTCTTCTTCTTCTTCTTCTTCTTCTTCTTCTTCTTCTTCTTCTTCTTCTTCTTCTTCTTCTTCTTCTTCTTCTTCTTCTTCTTCTTCTTCTTCTTCTTCTTCTTCTTCTTCTTCTTCTTCTTCTTCTTCTTCTTCTTCTTCTTCTTCTTCTTCTTCTTCTTCTTCTTCTTCTTCTTCTTCTTCTTCTTCTTCTTCTTCTTCTTCTTCTTCTTCTTCTTCTTCTTCTTCTTCTTCTTCTTCTTCTTCTTCTTCTTCTTCTTCTTCTTCTTCTTCTTCTTCTTCTTCTTTGAGAAAAGACGTGTTTTAGAAGAGCTCTCAGTTTAGTCCGTCTGTTGACTGTTTATAATTGTCAGTTGTGTTTACGTTTTGTCTTTTGTATGCGCTAACGCGTATGTGCTTATGTTTGTGTTAATAACTTTGCGTTTTATTAATGTGTTCATACATAATTTGACTTTTCTGGTTTTCGTAACTCTATATATACGTGTAACACTTATAGCGCCATTAGCATAGGGTAATCGGCCTATTGGCCGAAGTGGACGCTTGATTAGGCTATTGTGTTTGGACAATGGCCAGACAGGTTAGTTATGCGGCGCGCCTGAGAGAGACTCGAAGTGACCCCGTCACCACCCCTGCTTTAGATTACGAACCATTCGCTGGTATTGATAGGAAACACGGTGTACGCGTTGATAGTCTAGCTGGTGTGGCGGTAGAGGCCTACGCGAAAGGCGCCGCCGCCGTTGTAAAGCCGGAGAATATTGTAGCTGCTTCACGAATTAAAGGAGGAATCGCGATTTATGTCAAAACGGAGCAACAAGTCAATAGACTATGTCTTGACGGTATAAACGTAGGTGGCTGCTACCACAATGTGTATTCCTTGGAGAATGAGCCGACGAGATTAATTATATCTAATGTCCCACCCTACATCCCGAACTTTGTTATTATACAAGCGTTGGAAAGCCAAGGAAAGGTGCTCGGAAATTGCCGGCCAATACCTTTAGGCTGCAAGTCACCAGAGTTAAGACATGTGAAAAGTTTTAGACGGCAGATCCAGATTGTAATGGAAAAGTCCCCATTACCGGAGTTTGTGGACATCCCGTACATAGGAAGGTCCCATAGACTATTTATAAGTACGGACGAGATTGTCTGTTTTAAATGTGCTCAGAAAGGACATTTTCAACGCTTTTGCCCATTGAATGACATTCACGACAATTCGGTGGGTCATGATAACCTTAACACCAATGTTGCGAACGAGCCGGTCAACAGTAAAAATCGTGACGTCATACCGAATTCCGATCTTGTGCTAAATGATAACAATTTTCCACAAACACTGTCACAAAGAAACGATAAACCAGTTGATAAAGTCAGTAAATCGTCACCTAAGAAATCACCTCAGAATAAACGTCGTAAGACTCAGTTTTCCAATCGTTATAGCGTCTTGAGCAATGATCTAATTGTCACTGATCCTGAAACCGATAATGAGGCGGACATTACCAGTGCACCGTCGGATAATTCCACTGTTGTAGATGATGCTACTTCAATGGAACAGGCTACTCAGCAAAACTCAGCTCTGTTCACAGATGAACCTGGTAATTCCAACACGGCGGCCAATGGGGACTCTGCTGTCACTGTCATTCAAATTCACCGTGAATCGGAATTACACGACCCTGTTCTATTATCTGACGATGGTTGTGTAGCTGAAAGAACTGTTATGTCGACACAAGAAATCCTAAGTGAACTCGATGTAAATATCTCAGTGGCGAAAGCAACCAGTGTTAATAATGCATCTATAGTTTTCAAACCTGGACATGATCCTTGTGATTCGGACAGGCTTGGAATAGAAGCAGGTGGTATGCCGCCTTTATCGCAGGGTGAACTGCTGGACGATGACACCAGCGACGCTGACAGCATGTCTATTGGTTCAGAACTTTCGGACATGACAGATTTTATTGATTCAAGGGAGGTAATGCCCTCTCTTGAAGATGTGAAACTATTTATAGAAAGTGTAAAATATAGTAAAAAGGTAATAGATAAATGCAAAGCCTTTCAACCCAACTTAAAATTACTGATACATCAGTTGATACGATTGAAGAAACAACCTGGCTTAGAATCTGCGTTCAAGTCTCGTGTCACCAAAATAGTCACTAAGCTACACCGTAGCTTACGGAATTAATTGTTTCCGCCTATGGTAAATCTAGTAACGAACTTGAATACAGTTTCTTTTCTACACCAACCAATTATGGGTATCTTTGTTCTAAGATTTATTCAATTATTTTTAATTATGGCTTCCCTCTCAATTGCTACACTAAATACGAGAGGTTGTCGTGACTCTTTTAAAAGATTTCGTATTTTTAATGAACTTCGCAAAGATTTATTTGCCGATATTGTGTTTCTCCAGGATACTCACACAATTCAGCCGGATGAGTCGCTATGGCGACTTATATGGAGAGGTCAAGCTGTCTTTTCACATTTTAATACAAATACAGCTGGTGTTGCTATAATATTTAAACCCAAGTTAAATGTAAATATCATTGAAACGATCACAGTTGCTCAGGGAAGAATCTTACATGTCACAGCAAACATACATGGCACCTATTTTTATTTGATTAATGTTTACAATCCCACAGAGTCTCATGACAAATTGAAATGCATAGATATGCTAAAAACTCATATTTCCACATTGTCCGAACCATATCCTATAATATTAGGTGGTGATTTTAACTGTACACTTGATTGTGAGTTAGATAGAACATCAGCAACAGAACCACACCCTCCAGCTGCGGATGCGCTTAAATCTTTAATTACAAGCAATAGTCTTACTGGTGCATATCGCTGCCTCTATCCACAATCTGAAATTTTCACCTGGCACATGTCCGATGGGACTGCATCCAGACTTGATCGTTTTTACATTCATAGTAATTTTAGACAGTTTTTAAGCAGTTGTTCCATAATCCCTTGCACCAATTCTGACCATGATTTTGTTAAAGCAATATTTCAGCTTAAAAGTGTAAAACGGAAAAGCGAATATTGGTGCATGAATACCGCTGTGTTGAGTGAAAGAAACTATGTGCTTTTAATTAATGATTTCTGGAATGGTTGGCAAAGAAAAAAATTTGATTTTGATTGTCTACAGGATTGGTGGGATTTGGCCAAAAACATATATGTATTTTATCACAGCGTTATTCCCGAGAACGAGCTGTCCTTTTCCGTGAGCGACGATCAGACTTACAAGCTGAAATTGATCAGTTATCGGTAAAAATTCCAAAAACAAATGAATTATTAGAGGTAATTAACCAAAAGCAATCTGAATTAACAACTCTCCTCAAGGAGCAAAATAGGGGTGCTTAGATTCGATCGCGATTCCAGCATATAAATGAATCAGATAGACCCACTACAAATTTTTTTAATCTTGAGAATAAACGTGTGATGAATAAAACTATTTCTCAGTTGAAGATCCCAACCGGTGAAATGGTTAATTCTGATACGGATATTCTGAGCCATGCCTCTGATTTCTATGGTGAATTATATGCGAAGTCAAGCTCATGCAAAGTGTCTGAAAACCTGCTTTTATCAGATCTTCCTAATCTAAGTGAGCTTTCCAGAATTGAGTTAGATCGGGCCCTGAGTTTACCAGAGCTTACTGACGCCGTTAACCATCTCAATAACAACAAAGCTCCTGGAATTGATGGACTACCATCGGAATTTTACAAAACCTTTTGGGAAACTATCGGTTCTGATCTTCTTGATGTTTTTAGTGAATCAATTGAAGACATGTTATTACCTACTTCATGCAGGCGAGCGGTTGTGACATTATTACCTAAGAAAGGTGATTTAACCAATTTAAAGAACTGCAGACCTGTATCACTTTTATGTGTAGATTTGAAAATATTTTCCAAGGCCTTGTATAATCGTATACGTACAGTACTCGCAGAAATTATTCACATAGACCAAAGCTATTGTGTACCAGGACGTAAGATCTCCAATAACATTAGGATGATAACAGACGTCGTCGAGTATTCAAATTTCATGTCGTTACCTCTTGGCGTTGTATCCCTAGATCAGGAGAAGGCGTTTGATAGGTTAAGTCACCAGTATTTATTGAATACCTTGCGCGCATTTGGCTTTGGTGATTTTTTTGTTAAATGCATTCAGCTTCTTTACAATGACACTTCGTGTTTACTGAAAATAAATAATTTGTTATCTATGCCTGTTTCTTTTAGCCGTGGTATCAGACAGGGTTGCTCCCTATCAGGCGCTTTGTACAGTATCTGTATCGAACCATTGTTAGTTAAGATACGCTCAAATAACGGACTGAGGGGGGTGGCCCTGCTTGATATCTCGGGTGAAAGGGTTTCTTGCTCAGCTTATGTTGATGACATAACTGCCTTGTGTACGTGTAATGATGATTTTATTAAATTGCGAGATTTGATACATGTATATGAGTCTGCTTCCAACGCGAAAATTAACCACTCAAAGTCAGAAGGTTTTTGGGTTGGTTCCTGGAAAGGGCGTATTGACGAGCCTTTGGGGTTAAAATGGAATAGCAATGGATTAAAGATTCTCGGTATTTATATTGGCAATTCTTTGGATTTTTGCAAACAAAATTGGGAAAATCTTGAAAATGAAATCAGCACAAAAGTTCTTAACTGGCTCCCGTTATCAAAAGTTCTATCGTTTAGAGGTAGGATCACTATTACTAATCTGCTTGCTGCTTCTAAGCTTTGGCATAGGTTAGCTGTTATCGATGTCCCTGGTAATATTTTTAATGCTATTCAAAAACTTTTAATTAACTTCATCTGGTCTGGAAAGCACTGGCTTCCCAAAGAGTTACTGTTTCTGCCTTTAGACAAAGGGGGGCAAGGACTCGTGCATTTAGAATCTCGGATACGGACATTCCGTATTCAGTATGCACAATCCTTTATGAACTATTTCGCTTTTCATCCGTGTTTCAGCTTTAGCAGCTACTTTCTCAAACAGATACATAAACTAAATTACGATTATCAGATTTTCTCTATTCAATTGGATGTACAGATGATTCGTAATATACCTATCTTTTATAAGAGTGTGCTCAATTCTTGGTTTTTCTTCAATGTTATGAGAACATCGCATCCAAGCTGTAAAATCGATGTTTTAAATGAACCACTGTTTCTGAATCCTTTGATCAAGAATATCTCCACTGGATTTACTTTTTGCTACGAAGATTTTATAAGTGCGAATGCTACCATTCTAGCTGATATTTTGGTAAATGATAAACAAATTGCACTTGAAGACTTACTCCTTAAAATTGGCAACAGGTCTCGACGATTGCTTGAAATAAACTTGAACACTCTATGGGATAGCATACCCAATGAATGGTTTGAACTATTAGATCGACCTATTGACATTCCCAGGTCAGTATACAATTATGAATTATCATGCAATATTAATGATGACTCGGTTTTTACTGTATTGATACCATCTCTTTGCAAGAAGGAACTGTACAAGATGTCTTTATTAAAATGTTACTCAATGATTTCACATAATACCAAAAGTAACATATGGAGAGATCTACTTTCTCTAAATATTGATTTTACAGATAATTGTTTTTATGAATATCCGTGTACATACTACGAAGGAGATTTGTCATGGAAGGTTTTCCATGGGGCACTCAACACTGGTGTTTTTCTATGTACGGCCGGATATTGTATTAATGATAAATGTGTTTACTGTGGCGATCGTGAAGATTTAGCACATCTTTTTATAACATGTTCACGTCTCCAACCACTTTTGTGTGCTGTTAGACGAGCAGTTCTATTTTTAACACTGGCTGATGAATTTAAGCCTGAGAATTATGTCAAAGGCTTTCCATGCCCACATTGTTCGTCTAAATCTGCACGTAAAATTAAACATCGTATATGCAATTGGATCATGGCAAACGCTAAAATGGCTACCTATGTAACGCGGCAGCGTCTAATGGATGGCAATGGTCAGACGGACGCCCTTCGAGAATGTATTTCTCGAATGCGAGCTCGTGTGACTATTGAATTTAAATACCAGCAGCAAAATGGGTCACTAGAAAACTTGAAAAAATTTTGGCCAATTGACCACTTCGTCTGTATTACTGAAGACGGCATTTTAACATTTAATGGTATTTAGTTATACCTTTCAGTATTATTTTTGTCCACTTTCATCATTTTATATTTTAATGACTGATGACTGATGATTTTGATGACTGATTCCCATTGATTTTTTATACGGATTGGATTGGGGTTTTTTTCAAAATTGACGTAGATCTGTGATATATTGACATATTTGTTATTCTTCATAAATACAATGTTTATTTAAATGATACTCAGACTGATTCAGGAATATATTTATATTGTCTATGACGTGTTTTTAAAAATAATTTATGAGTGATGTATTAAACTAAAGCGTTTTTTATGAATCCAAAATAAAGTACATGAAAAGTCTTCTTCTTCTTCTTCTTCTTCTCCATTTTGCAACTAAGATCTGCCCACTTTTACGTGTACTTGAATCAATTGATATACTTTGAATCCTGAATTCTCAGAATCCCAATTTGAAGGTAAGCTGTTGAACAATTTGAAACTAACTTGTCTTGGTGCTGCCGCTGCCTATAGCTACAATAGCGCCCAGTCAACTTTGTTTAAATGTATTCAACATAATCCTTATGTCAATTGTGAATTATCTTATGTAGCATGTGATGTAATTGATTATGACTACACATGAGCTACTTGAGTGACAGATAGGATCCATCCATATAAATAACGAGTCAGTCAATGACCCTGAATCGAATCGCTATTGTGTATTTGACAGATACCTCATTGCTTCATGTTCAAACATTTGAAGTGCTATTATGATTTTGTTTTCTAGTCAAATATAAGAATCCAACGTTATTGGAACACCCATTCTTATATGGAGAGTTGCGTCAATTGCAATCAATAATTTCCTAGAAAGGGTAGTGGACAGATATACAGAGCAGTACAGGACCTCACACGCAGTAACCATATTCCCTATGCTCGTAGTGGAGGACTCCTTTTATCGATCAATCATATGACATCATAAGCAACTACGTCCTATGTAGGCTGACGTCATAATCAATTACGTCATGAATGACACGATTTAGTGCGTTTTAAACGCTTAATAACCCGTCAGGTTATACGAATTGTATGTCTTTACTATTTGAATAAACATGCAGCAACAGCACCCAGTCAAATTAGTTTCAAAATCTTCAACAGCTTTCTTGTATTGAGATTCAGAGAGTGTACTGATCGATCGATCGATCGCAATACGGGCAAAGCGCGGTTGGAGCTTAGCTAGAGATGGGCGGGGCATAGCTGAAACTAGAAGCCGCCATTACACGTGTTGTTATGATGCATTCCCTTGTGTGCTTGTGCTAATGGAAAATAGCTTGGTTAGTATCGAGATGCAGCGATATGATAGTCTGCGGGGCTCTTGATCTTCTGGATAAGATGTTAGACTGCTTTAAACAGTTTCCACGTCTTTCCTCACGAGAATGTAATTGCTTCCGGTCATCGTGCCCTAGACATGGCGTGCTGTAACCACTCACACTCACGCACGCACGCACGCACGCACGCACGCACGCACGCACGCACGCACGCACGCACGCACGCACGCACGCACGCACGCACATTTACCAGGCTGGATGTAGGCTATCTGAGAAAGGGCGCCTGACAACGTAACAGCATTAGTTAGTGACTCGCTATCACGGATGTTCCACCAGAGCCTGCGTTGAAATAAATATTTTTTGATACAATCATGTTTCAGACCTGAGACGACTGACGGGTTTGTATTCATCCCCAAAGACGTGGACACATCCTCCACGTGATTAGAATGGACAGCTGGTAGATTTGTGCTGGTAGAGCTTTGCGAGCTAGCGGTAAAAGCTTATCTCTGTCCGTCCACTTAACTGAGTTCCATATTTTAGAGCGCCAACGCCGGAAATTAAATATGTTATACGTTGGCTCTTGTGTCATCTATCGCACGTTTTTCTGAATACATCTCTAGCCAATTCCAAGCGAATGTACAGGTCGTGATGTCTCTCCAGTCTATACGAAAATGTGTGTCGACATCGTGATCTTAACGCTCAAGCCGCTCAAACTCGGCTTCTGCAGTGGTCTTGAGGAATGTCCATTTGCAGACGAAGAGACGACTACTTTTGAAAATGTATCAGTGGAATGACTGGTTCCGTAACCGAGTCAGCAATTCCAGTGAGAAATTCTCAAAAAATCATCTTCCCTTAGTCTGAAAATGGGCATTTTCTATCTGAAAAAAATTGAAATCTTTTCAAACAAATTTGAGGTTTATGTGGGTAAGCTGTAGTCCTAAGATGCAGTTATCTTCTATAGAACGATCGATCATTGCACGCATTATAAACAGATTCTTCAATTATGGGCGGACTAAGGAATGGTCTAGGATTGATGCTTTCAGAGTGTTTCACGCGTCAATTAAACTCGTATTTGACTATGCGTAGGTGTTGGGAGGCGAAACTATACACATAGGGCTCTTCCGCTTAGATCATCTGGAAACCTAGGCCGTGTTCTCACTAGAGACTTAATCAGGAATAACGCCATACTTCAGTATGGCGTTATTCCCGATTAAGTCTCTAGTGAGAACACGGCCTTAGATTCTCTCAAAGTGCATTTTCGAAGGTAATATTAATTGAAATCTAACCTGATTATATGTCGGTGCTGGGAGAAGAAATGGCATACGCGTGGCCACCCCGAAAAGTATTTGAAAATTATATATTCTCGAAGTGCGTGTGTGTCCTACATTTAGACTTAGTTGAAATCGTGCTTGAATACGTTTATTAGAAACAAAAAGCGAACACGCGTCCCTCCCGCCCCCACCTTGAAGATTAAAACTAAATTTAAATGCGCTCAGGGTATCTCTTGCAATCCTGGAGGTAATAGCAGGTGAAATCTTATTTGAATATGTGCAGGTGTTGGGAGGCGAAAAGGTAAACCAGCTGGGGCCAACAACTGTTTTGTCGCACCAACGTGAGATCTCCAACTGTAAACGAGTTGCACCGAAAAGACATCTGTGTTCAATAGCAAACATTTCGTTCTCTAGAATGGTCGCTTGCGACATGACCATGCATTATTAACCAGCATTTTCCGAATACGTATCAAGCAGTTTTTGTCGAATCTAATTAAATTCAGCAATTTATCAACGCACCAACTGTATTATATTCATGTCCACTTCAGCATACGATTAGGAATATTTAGGAATATCTAGGCATATCTAGCAATTAATATGTTATAACGACAATACTGTGACTGACACTTTCATTTTAGAGTGTTGTTATCAGGAGAAACTGTGTCTGTATTCTCGTAATTGGCCATTTCCAGTTCAACCTACGATCAAAGTATATTTTTAGAGCGTGCAATGGCTATCAAAGGCTGGTGAAATGGCACGACAAACTTGTTACTAGAATCGCGTGTAAGATTGAATTATTACTTCCTGAGGAAAGGAATTAGACGCTCCGAACACAGCAAATAAATTAATTGTGTTATGTAATTGTTTTATTTATGTTACTACATTAGATGTATTGCTTGGCAGTTATACGTGAAGTGAAACTGAGTTGGAATTGCACGGACTCCCCATGGTGCTATATAATCATTGTTTAACCCCTCAAGTTGTTCAAGAAAATTTCAGTTTTCGCACGGAAAATGTGCTTTTACAGACCAAGAGAAACTATTTTTGAAAAATTACCACTGCAATGACCGGCTCGGTTATCCAGCCAGTCATTCCAGTGGTACATTTTCAAAAATAGTCTTCTCTTGGTCTGCAAATGGACATTCTCAAGACCGCTGCAGAAAACGCGTTTGGATAATATGAGTGTTAAAGGTTTGAGACGCTATGCTCTAGTCTCTGATAATGTAGGATGATACATTTTATATATGTAGAAAGAATTTTCGATAAGGGTACATACGATTACCAGAGTAAGGGACAATTAGTCCTATATATGTTTCCACGAACATTTTCGAATTGAATACTTTTGAAACACAACATATTGAAAAATATTGATCGAATTGTATACAGCGGATAATATACACCAACAGATCTGGCAACCAGTAATATACACAGTCCATCAATGGCATTTTACATATTCACTGTCACATGTTTGATGAAATTAAGATTGTTTGATAGAAATTGTATGGTAGATGTGGCCGCCATACATAATAATCTAATATTAATCTAACGGAATTATACACGTTAATAGATCTCCTTGTATAATTCGTGGTACACTATTTCTTTCACAATATGACACAATGGAGACGATAATGGATGTATCCAATTATAGCTATTCCCCGTCCATCTAGGGCTAAACTCCGCACACGCTTTGGGCATGTTATAATCGATTTAGATACTGTGTACCATGACGTCATAGAATCCCGCTTTCCACTTTCCAGATAGCCACGGGACTCGTCAACTGTGGCTTGACTGGCAGCGCCAAATGACACAGTTGCATGGAAAATGTCACAGACAACTTGGTTTATAAATTCCCCAGACGACACACGGTCTGGTTTAAGATAATCTAGTATGTACTAGTAGGCAGGCAGGCAGGCAAGCGCTTGTTGCAAATGTGTCACTAGCGGACACCTGCTTTTAACTAAAGGAATGGCGTCTCTATTTGGCCCCAATCACGATTTAACAGTTTACTTACGTTAGTGACCGCATTGTTATGGCTCATATTGTGTCCGTTATAACGACAGTCTGGTGGCTGATATTGCGTCCGTTATGACCACAGTGTGATGGCTCATACTGCGTCCGTTATGACCACAGAGTGATGGCTCATATTGCATCCTTTAGGACCACAGTGTGATAGTTCATACTGCGTCCGTTATGACCACAGTGTGATGACTCATACAACGTCTATTATGACCAGTGTGGTGGCTTATATTGCGTCCGTTATGACCACAGTATAATGGCTCATACTGCGTCCGTTATGACCACAGTGTGATGGTTCATACTACACCCGTTATGACCAGTGTGATGGCTCATATTGCGTTCGTTATGACCACAGTGTGATGGCTCATATTGCGTTCGTTATGACCACAGTGTGATGGCTCATATTGCGTCCGTTATGACCACAGTATGATGGCTCATATTGCGTCCGTTATGACCACAGCGTGATGGCTCATATTGCGTCCGTTATGGCCACAGTGTAATGGCTCATATTTCGTCCGTTATGACCACAGTGTGATGGCTCCTGTTGCGTCCGTTATGACCACAGTGTGATGGCTCATATTGCGTCCGTTATGTCCACTTTATGATGGCTCATATTGTGTCTGTTATGACCACAGTGTGGTGGTTCATACTACGTCCGTTATGACCACAGTATGATGGTTCATACTGCGTCCGTTATGACCACGGTGTGATGGGTCATACTGCGTCCGTTATGACCACGGTGTGATGGGTCATACTGGGTCCGTTAGGACCACAGTATGATGGCTCATACTACGTCCGTTATGACCACGGTGTGATGGGTCATACTGGGTCCGTTATGACCACAGTGTGATGGCTCATTGCGTCCGTTAATACAACAGTGTGATGGCCCATGCTGCGTCCCGTACGACGACACTGTGATGGCTCATACTGCGTCAGTTATGACCCCAGTGTGATGGCTCCTATTGCGTCCGTTATCGTTAGGTTACCAAGCTAATATCGAATCAAAACGTATGGTGGTGAACAATGTATTTTGAAGTAACTCTACCTGCTACAACATATGATAGTGCTAGGAGTTATTTCCCTTAAACGAAAGCAAATTTTACTGGCATGCACAGTACGAATTTCCTCTCCCTCGTAATAGAAAGAAGGTATATGGGTATTGCATTCGCTCGTTCGTGCGTGTTTGGGTTTTTGCGTGCATGTGTGGATGCATGCGCTTCTAGTGCCATATCTAAAAATACTATTGACTCGATTTAGCTCAACATTTAACACGACACAGTTTTCAACAAATGAGATCGTTACTAGACTGGCCTTGACACGGATATAAAGCGTATCCGGATCAGATAAAATTCCGCTTCTCTGAATATCTTGGAAACAGCTGGTCGGATTTGGCTAAAATTTCAACTAAAAAAACGGCGTGACACTACACTAATCCGAAAATGAGAAAAATAGGAAATTCGGACAAATCAAGAAAATCGGCTTGATGGGCCTCAAAGGGTCAAACTCTTTGTGCAGTGTTCGTTAAAATACTTTTCCTCAAAATGGTAGGCGTAATGCAATTACAAACAGTATAACAACACAAATATTACTATGAAATAAGTAAATTAAATAATTAGATTTAATGTTTGATATGGTAGAATTCACCTTTCCAGAGTATCTATCCATCACCTGACATAATATGACGTCATAATCAGCTAAGCGGCGTGTAGAATGACGTCATAATCATTACGCCATAAATGAGTCTTTTAACGCTTAATAGTTCGACACGTTGTACGAATTGTATGTCTCTACTATTTAATAAACATGCTGTTGAATATTTTGAAACTAATTTAACTGGACGCTGTGCTGCCATAGGCGGGAATAGCGCCCAGTCAAATTAGTTCCAAAATCTTTAATAACTTACCTGTATAGTTTTCTGGAAATTGATATTCAGAGAGTTCAGAGATTGATCGATCCCAAAACGAGCGACGTGTGGGTGGAGCTTAGCTAGAGATGGGCGGGGCATAGCAATGGAAAGGTTCATCGGATGAAACCGTGACATGAACCACGTGAACCACGTTATTAAGCACATGAACCACGTTATTAACCGCTAAGCAACTTTTAATAGACATGTAAGCTGGCGCTTACCGATCAGTCTTCCACATCAGTACAGTAAACGGTAGAACATATTATTTACTCTATCATGAAAGGAGCAGTCGATTTAAATGCCCTATCTGAAATAACCACATGCAATCTTCGCCAAGTGCCAATTCCAATGAAGGCGAATTTACGCCAAAGATTTCCAAGGACATCAAGGATTTAATCTAGATGACCTTGGTAAAGTCGATCACGGAATACGTAAATGTCATTCGGGACACGTTAGCAGCCACCATCATCAATCAATTGAGAGAGAATGAAAAGTGCAGTTGACGCTGTAATCCTTAACGATATGCGAATTTACCCAATCCCTAGCCAAAATCGCAAACTCTCTAAAGGTCTCTGAAAGAAGTCAACTGCGCTTTCTAAAGTATCGTTTATGAGCGAAGAAAAAATATGTGGAAACAGGACGGTACCCATTAATCATAACGGTGAATTGTAATATAATAAGATTCTTGGCGGGTTTAGTGAATGCAAGGTATGGATAATTGTCCTAATGGGCTGGTGCAATGTGCATGTGCTTCAAACATTAAGTAAGTTCTTCTTACTATTTGCTAAAAAAAAAAAACCCAAGACTAAACCACACAACATCGACATGCATGTACATAATAGGCAAATACACACATCTCACAAAGCACACGGCGCTATTACTGCTGCTGCTGCTGATGATGATGATGATGATGATGATGCTACTGCCACTGCTGCTGCTGCTGCTGCTGCTGATGATGATGATGCTACTGCTACTGCTACTGTTACTGCTGCTACTACCACTGCTGTTATTACTATAATGTAATGTACATTTCAATACATGATAATTACTCACATTATTGTATAATACTAGCTGTACATAGCCCACTATAAATATGTTGCACACGCATCAGCTCCATTGCCATAATAACAGTATTATACACTGTTAAACCCCCTTTTGCTATTGTAATAGCCTGGGAGAATAAAGCGAACTTGAACTTGAACTAAGGCCGTGCTCTCGCTAATCGGGAATAACACAATAGGCCTATGTCGCTACGCCGGTGAAGTCTTTAGTGAGAACGCGGCCTAATATCTAGATAACTTCTCTAAGCAAGGGCACGCATATGCGCGCGGGCACGCGCACACTTGCCCCCAATAATGGATGAGCATCAGTGTCCATCATACGAATTTCTATTGAATACATTATAATAATATATAAGATGCTTGTCTCCATACAAAGTGATATATGCAGCATAGAACAATATACATATCGTTACGGATTGAGGGTTAAAGCATGGTCTCGTGCAGTCAGTAGATCGTAAAAGCTCTGCCTATATTATTGTAGTTGAAAATATTTGTGTAAATCTATACTTGTCTCGTCTGCTACATTATATGCATAATAAGTCAGCGACTTGGAATTTGATAATTTTTGCAACCGCACACGCACACGTACACACGCACGCACACTCACATTGCGGGATAATTACTCATGAGATGTTGGGTTATAGAGTCTATTACATTCCTAACAAATTGGTCTAGTTCCTGCAACAGTCCATGGGTTAAATCCCAAAAGGGCACTCGCTATATCGAAGCATACCTGAGGCAAAATTTCAAAAATAATATTAGCTTGGTCTGCTAATGGACATCTATGAGAAATTTTTTAATGTTATTCAATAAATGTGAGGCTTAAAGTGTTAAAATGATCATCCAATATGCATATTACGTACGGTAGTGAGCGTCCATTCATTGGTGAGTTTTACAGTTTGTCACTTAGGCATTTATAAACTATTTACATTAATTTCCGATTTATTCTCGTATCAAGATTACCATTCATCCTTTCTATTTCTACACATTGTAATATTCGATAAGCTATTTCCATTACGGGGTGAGGGTCATGACCTATTAAGAGGGCACATACATCCACGGGAAATTCACGAATGAAATGTTATCATCCTCCGCGTATTCCTTCCATAGTGCCGTGAATAACGCACATATTCAAGGGAGTGAACTCTCTTTGACGTCTCTGTTACGTTAACGTTACCTCCCTTGGATTAAACTCCCTCTGCGCAACCCCAGTTACATTCATTCATTCATTCATTCATTCATCCATCCATCCATCCATCCATCATCCATCCATCTACCCACCCACCCACCCACCCATCCATCTATCCACCCATCCATCCGATACCTACCCACCCAGACACCCACCCACCCAGCCACCACCCTTTACAACCCATCCAATAGGCACCCGCACGCTAATCGATATTTATCACATTATATTTCCCAATTGTTTAACTACATTATCGTTATCTCTTGTGTCATTGGCCACGGCGAGCCAGGTCTGGATAGCTAGGTAGTCTGATCGTTGAAAGGTTGAACCAGACAATTGGTAAAATAACGGATTTGGTATCATTAGGAGCGTAGTTTTGAGTACTATTACATGGCTAAAGTCCCCAAAAATCAATTTCGGAGATTATTTTAGAAGCTTTAACATTTTATGGCTATTTCAGCAGTGCTGCGTCAAAATGCGTTTGGTCACGTGGTAAGGGTTGCGCATCCATAAAGACGAAATTGGTATGTAATGTGTGACATTAGTAATGTGTGACATTACAGATATTTTATAGACCGAATTATATGGAAATCGTGGCATAACGGGATGCGGTGACGGTCTCTCTCTCTCCGTCTCTCTCTCGTCCACTTGCCACATGTGTGCTCTCTAAAGGGGTTGTTTGAAACAGAGCTAATCACTCAACTTTAAACTTTGACTAGTCCAAAGTGATTCTGATTAGTGCAGCAAGTACATCGTCTTAAAGACTAGAATACCCTAAAATCGCGACAAAACACCTCTCGTATGGAGTTGGGCAAAACATCTACAGATCTGACAGAAAAGATATTCCAAAATAACAAAACTGCGAACAGCTTCCAGAAATAGGAGCCGGATCCGTCCGTCCGACCGTTTAGGCGTCCGTCCGTCCGTCCGTCCGTCCGACCGCCCGCCCGCCCGCCCGTTCATCCATTTATCGATCCAGTCGCTTTTTTGTCCATCCGTCTGTTCGGTTCGTTTCTTCGTTCGTTTAGTCGCTTGCATTTCTATATCTTGCTATTCTTCATAGCCGGATCTAATTGATATGTCCGAACTATCACTGCATCCACCATTCCTTCCTTGCTTCCGTCTCCAATAGCTGGTTTGTTAAATAAATATATAAGCAAATATATATAAATTTGCTTAAATTATAACGCAACGAAGGAACTTGCGTACAAGAGGAAGTCAGACTTTGGCCATGATCCGGATAAAAGAAACTGAACCCCGATCTGACAAAAGTCTGGATCTGAGAATATCTCGGAAACAACTGGTCAAATTTGGCTCAATATATATATATATATATATATATATATATATATATATATATATATATATATATATATATATATATATATATATATATATATATATATATATATATATATATATATATATATATATATATATATATATATATATATATATATATATATATATATATATATATGGAGGGAGGGAGGGAGGGGTGGGGGAGAGAGAGAGAGAGAGAGAGAGAGAGAGAGAGAGGTCAAATTTACCACACCAGTCAATAATGTGTTATCATATTCTACACAAGCATGTCAGTGTGATGTATAACCACATCAACATCATCATCACTATACATACACAAACACAGAATATTCACATTGGAGAGTTTACAGATAGACAGATTAGACAAAGAAACACTTTCAATATTGTGAAAACCCATTTGTTTTTCTTATAAAGTTATGTAATTTTTCTTAGTAAATCTTCATTAATTTCAGTAGAAAATATATTACTTCCCCGCAAGAAAATGTCTACGGAAATATCTGGCGTAATTTCATAAATGGAGTCAAATAAATCGCGTCTTTCATTTGCCGAGCTTGGACATTAAAAAAAAGTAATGATAAGAGGTTTCTGAACTTTGACAGTAAATAGATCATTGTTTAGTTGTGGTGGGTGAGTGGTTAGGTATTTGAGCTCGTAACTCTAGGTTCGCAAATTCGCTTCCCTGCCAAATCCGCCGCGTTGTGTCCTTAAGCAAGTCGCTTAACTCTAGGTTGGTCCAGTCGACCTAGCTGAAAATAATTACCTGGGATGACATATCTCCGCGTGCGCCGTATGTGGCTGCCGGTCTTAGACTGTCAAATGAACAGGTGATCAGATGTTGAACATGTAATCACATGGAGTTCAGCGCAATATAAATGCACTATCCATCCATCCATCCATCCATCCATCCCTCTCTTCCCCCTCAGTCTCTCCCTCCCTCCCTTGATCGCTCGCTCCATACCTCCATCCATCCATCCATCCACCCACACACCCATCCATCTATCTAGTTGCCTACAGTTATTTCTTAATTTGAAAGTTATGATATTTTCGCGTCTTTTACCAAATGACTAGTAGGCCTATTTGGAGAATTGGTCTCGCACGTTTTGAAGTTTTTAAGATTTGTTTTGAAAACCGAAACTGAGGGAGCTGATTTTAGTGTTATATCTAGGCCGATGTTCACACTAGAGTGCTAATCCGGAGTAAGATCAAAGCAAGTCCGATTAAACGCAAGTAGTTAAAGCTGACGCATCGTCTAAAATTCCTAAAAATTAGCAGTACTAAGAATTAGGGCTGTAACAATACGCAATACATATATGTGTATAGCAATATGAGCCTTGGCAATACGCGTATTGTAGTGCAGTCACAAAACAATACGCAATACAATACAGTTATTACAATCAAGATTTTGTTACATAGTGGTCAGCAAACAATAAGTACACATTTAACCCTTTAATACTTAAATTTGTTCAAGAAATGTTCAAATTTCTCCCAGATAATTGCCATTTGCAGACCAAGAGCCTATTTTTTTAATTTACCACTGGAATGATTGGCTCATTTATCGAGCCATCATTCCAGTGGTAAATTTTCAAACATGGTCTCCTCTTGGTCTGCAAATGGGCATTTTTCAAGACCAACGCAGAAGCTGTTTTTGGCTTATATGCTTGTTAAAGGGCTAACAAAGAAAAAGTGGTACAATAAATTATTACATTATTAAGTCACATAAATTTTTCATTGTAATAACTGCATTGAATTATGTATTGTATTGTGACTTGTGTATTGCAATACGCATTGTATTGCCTGAAACCGTATCGTTACAGCCCTACTAAGAATTGTTGAACAATTTCAAGCTTGAGGTTTCCCTATGCAGAATCTTGAAAATTAAGACGGAAGTAATCATGATTTTCTTTTCATGTAGTTTATTTTGCACTGAAGAAAACCCCTATCATTACTTGTCTACGACATAATCGAAAAATATATTAGTATATAGTATATGTACATGTGAATGATATGATACTTCTTTCTAGAAACACTATTTCTGTGGGACTCGCCTGTCTCCTCTTTATCACAGGGACCTTTTGACATTGTGACCTCAAAGTTATCGTGAGAACCGTTTCCTAAGATCATAGTTAACTATGTAGCCAAGCTTAATTCGAAGAGGGTTAACCAATCCTGAAATAATTAAGCTATGTTTCACTAAACACTAAAACTAATCGTTCAGCACACACACCTTTTCTCACAGACATCATTGAGAAGACAATATAATAGAAGAGACTAGTATGGCGTATTAACCCTTTAACCCTCATATCAGACAAAAATGGTTAGAAAATTTCCAATTCCAGTGGTAAACTTTCAAAAACAGTTTTTTCTCTTGCTCTGCAAATGGTCATTTTCTATGAGAAAATTTAGTCTTTCGAACAACTTCAACTGTGAAAGGGTTAAAGCTAAGCTGGTAATATACCCTTTGATTTAACATATTAATTCGTAGGACTGTAACGATACGTTTTATCACAATATGGTGTATATCATGATACATTCGTCGATATGCGACGCCGTATGCGATACAATATTCTCAGGTCTTCCACTAGTGGAAGTCCAGGAGTACTATACTCCAAACATTTAAATACCAAGGAAGTCATGAATATGTTGTTAAAAATACTAAATTTTGGACTATGTGTGTAGTACCACATAGGAATTACTTAGGCATATTCTCCTGTATCGTGTATGCATCGAAGAGGCAGGAGACGATTATCACAATGGGCACAGTGTTGTACATGAGGAAAATTTCCAAGGGGTTAATTTGAGACATTGTCAGTCAAGAGAAAACTGTTAAATATAATGGGACATTTGCATTCGCAGGTTGCTCGACATAGGTGCAACACGCACGCACGCACACACGTACGCACGCACGTCCGCGCGCACGCACACCGCACGTACGCACGCACGCACGCACGCACACACGCACGCACACGCACACACACACACGCACGCACACACACACACACACACACGATTAGTCCCGATTATCGATCCACTGGTGAATTGTTACAACTCTACTAACTTGGGGTTTCACTTTGAAAGCAGTATTAATGTCAGTGAAGGAGAGTTCTCAACAGTGCTATTTTCAAATTAAACACCCACTGTGCTTAAAATTATCAGTGACAATCCTATAACTAGTTCATGTTATGCTGAACTTAATTATTTGGCACACAAATACATTTTAGCAAGTCATGTAAGAAAGCAAGTTCGAAATCCTGCTGCCTAGATGCACATACGATGACAAACTAAATCTCAAATGGTATAATATATCTAGTTTATTAACCGTTTGCCTGCTGAATTTCTGCAGACATTTTATGGGGTTTGACTCTGGATATACAGAATGTTTTGAAAACAATTTGACTGAAAGCTGTTGGTGTCTATGCCACCAACAATTTTCATTCAAATTGTTTTTAAAATATTCAGCATGTTCAAAGTTATTGTCCACTAAAATTATTATCTGGTGGGTTTCAGGAGTCAGGGGTTGCAGGAGTCAGACATAGTACACCGAAACTAAACAATGGACATAAATTTAAATTAGCTACATCGGTATGTAATACTAAGCTTGCACAATTACGTGATTAAGTCGAAAATTATTCGAGATTATTTTTTAAATTGTGAATGATTAAAAATTAAATAATCGAAGAATCGTCAATAATTTCTACTGCAGAAATATTTCAAATTATACCTTTTATTGGTACACAAACTGACATTTTGCTCAGCGGATGTATGTCCAGTTAGAGGTCAAGAGAAGACTTGTTTTGTAAAGGTATCACTGGAATAACTGGCTCGATGCATTTTCAAAAATAGTTTTCTCTTGGCCTGCAAATGGACATTTTTAAACGCCGTTACATATTTACTTTTGTTGCTATGCATGTCTGGATAATATGTACTCAGGCTGATTAATCGAGTAATCACGATTATTCTTAAACAAGGGGCCCAATGATCTGTGGCGCTCAACTGGACCATTAGCATTTAAACCATTTGCATTTAAATAGACACGATGGATGATTTTCGGAAAATCCAAGATGACGACCAAAAAATTTCCCAATCAAGACTCGTTTAATATGTTGAAGCCTACCGCCATAGGATCGTTCCACCCAAGTTTTGCTGAAATCAGGTTATTGATTGAAGGATGGAGTACCGTTTTTAAATGGTTCCGGAAACTTTCAGAAAATCTGAGATTTCTGCCGAAACAGTGACCTATCGAAATTCTATATGAATTCCCATTTATCGGATAATCCAAGATGGCCACCATCAAAGCGTACGGGCCTAGGGTTCTTCCAGCTGAGTTTGGTTGAAATTGGCCAAGCGGTTAACCTTAGCACACTGATGTCAATATTCTATCTTTTACGATGTCAATGGCAAAGAAACTAGCGTACATTTTTCAACAATTTTGGTGGAATATGTTGCTGTCTACGACAGCACCAAATTTGTTGAAAAGTAAACACCAGTTCATCTTTTACTTTAATTTGATAATTAAAAGTGTTGACATTAGAGTGGTAAGGGTTAATGAGGAGTAGCCTTTTAACTGATTTCCCAAAATATTCAGAAAATCCAAAATGACCGTCGGAAAAATTGACCAATCAAAATGCTATATGCAACTTCTAAAGCCTACCGCCCTAGACTCATTCCAGCCAGTCTGGTTGAAATCGCCCAAGTAGTTAATGAGTAGACGATTTTCAGCCTTTTTTTCAGAAAATTCAAGATGGCCACCGAATAAATTGACCAATCAAAATTCTATAAGCAAGCTCTGAAGCATAGCACTTTGTGGGGCATTCCAGCTAGGTTTGCTTGAACTCGTTCAAGCGGTTAATGAGGAGTAGTCTTTTAACTGATTTCCCAAAATTTTCAGAAAATCGAAGATGGCCGCCGGAATAATGGACTAATCAAAATTCTGTATACAAGTTCTGAAATCTACCAGGCTAGTATCCTTCTGGCCAAGTCTGGTTGAAATTGCTCAAGCAGTTAATGAGGAGTAGCGTTTTAAACGATTTCCCGTCATTTTTCAGAAAATCCAAGATGGTTGCTGGAAAAATTAACCAATCAAAATTCTGTGTACACGTTCTGAAGCATACTAAGCTAGGGTTCCTCCATCCAAGTTTGATTGAAATCGGCTGATTGGTTAATGAGAAATAGGCTTTTAAGTGATTTCCAGAAATTTTCAGAAAATCAAAGATGGCAACCGGAAAAATTGACCAAGAAAAATTCTACATACATGTTCTGA
The DNA here is from genome assembly GCA_034401795.1 of Chaetoderma sp. LZ-2023a. NCBI lineage: Eukaryota > Metazoa > Mollusca > Caudofoveata > Chaetodermatida > Chaetodermatidae > Chaetoderma > Chaetoderma sp. LZ-2023a. The sequence continues at coordinate 120,131,558 of CM067372.1, forward strand.
AACATACAAGCGTACTCTTCTGCCAGCTAAGTCCGGTTGAAATTGTTTCCGCATCCTGGGGCATTGTTGTGCTCTCCTTCCCCCCCCCCCCCCACGATGGGACTGCCCATGCCCTCTTACTCTAGGCACGTTTTGACCGGTGAGGTGTTCTGTTGGTGTGGTGTGCGGGTCAGTTGATGATGTGGATGCAGATGCAGTAGTGTTGTCGGCGGCGATTAGGAGGTTTGCATCGTTCACGTCATTTATTGGATGCTATTGGCGGCGATTCATTTTCTCCTGCTCCAAGAAATTCTCAATCTGGACCACAGTCGCTGTTAACGACTGAAGGCTACCATGTTCTATAAGGAATAATTTTTCCCTTGAGGGCGGGTTCTCCGCTCAACGCATCACTGAAGGTCTCTAGATGTAGATGCGTGACTCCCTCATGATTCGTGCTGAGGTAGGCATGAGTAACTAGCCGCCGAATACGACTAGCTAATTCCGGTAAGGTCTCCCCAGCTCGTCTATGCAAGGTTTTGAGCTGAAGATGACTCGTTTCACCGAGGGCTATGTTCCCGAATCTTTCCGACATCACGCTTTCCAGTTCCGTGTATGTTGGTGTGGATTCTGATCCCAAATCTGCCAGGACTGTAGAGCTTTTCCCAACAGTTTTACGACCAGATACGCTCCCATTTGCTAATCTGTCCACCGGTTTGTACGACTAATAATTTTAAATAGACACATAATTAGCCAAATCATTCTCCCCACTAAATTCAGGACGGAGAATGATCCGGCCATGGCCACGATATGGTGTTATTGGCGCAAATCCATGTGGTGGTGTGGGGGAGAATGGTGTAAACGCGGATGCTGGTCTGCGTGTTTGTAGTGGTATTTGTGGCTGTTCCTGCTGATGTTCCCGCTGATGCCGCGTTAGACGGGTGTTGGTCTATAGACTGGTGGGGGCATACTATGTAGATGGTGTGGATGTTCTATCAGCTGTTGCGATGGATGCGGCCAGTAGACTGACGGGGCAGTGTATGCCATGTGAAGTACGGAGATGACGTTCGTATTGGAGGAGATGCGGGAGATGGTGAATGAGGTGCAGGCCAATGGTCACCCTGTGATGGTGTTGGTGAACATTATGGCTGTGAAGTAATAGTTTGACCACGTAGGGGTCTTTGTCTTTGTTGACCGCGATCTGGCAAAGGTGCCGGTTGCCTATCGTGGATATTCGACAATGTGATGTATTGAGTACCCACCTGTGAGGCATCACGGAATTTCCCCTCGCTGATTGGTGAATACTCGTGTAAAAACGGTGCTGGTTGTTCCGCACCAGGGAAATTTCTAGCATAGTCAGTGAGCACGAGTGCAGTCCTTCAATCATATGATGCTACTTCCAGATCCAAGGAGTGCTAACTGTCTGATGAAGGAGACTGTAACGCGTGTGTGTTGAGTGTTGGCGTGGGTTCGCTTCTCGTTCAAGCCAAACACACACACACGCACGCACGCACGCACGCACGCACGCACGCACGCACGCACGCACGTGCACACACACACACACACCACTCGGGTGCCACTTGTAGCTCATGGTCCGTTATGTTGCTCCGCTCTATTGCATCACATGTACAGGATGTGTGGGAGGGCTGGTTATCTACGGTTCTCGGGGTTATGGATCCTGTATCACAACTGTCCAGAAGGTACAAAGACCGGCTTCTAGAGCTGGTGGAATGATAATGTTCCAGTGGGGCCGTGCGACCATTGCCACCGAGATTGAACCACATGGTCTCATCCCACTTATTGGTGTCACCGGTATGATGGTCCATAACTTAATTTAGTAGTCTGGACATGATAATTAATCAAAAATATAGCACTACACAAACAATGGTACTCGTTTGCTAGTAGATGAGAGAAAGTATACAGTACATAGAATCATGTTGGTGTCTTGTTTACGCGGGCTCGTCAGAGGTACCTCACAGATCCATATATATCCGTAAGGTATCCATGCAAGGGAGCGTCCTAACGAGGTCACTTATGTAGTTTAATATAAACCATTATACCCCTAACAAAAATATTATTGTTGCGAGAGGAAAGTGCCGCACACGGGCCTCCGTCACAGGAAAATGCCTTCAACGCCGAAGCGGAGGAAGAGAGCTGGCAAAAAGGGGCACTCGCTTGTTCATGCTATGTGTAGTGTGTTTCAACCTAGTGAAATTATACAAAATTGTGATGCACGCTGGATTACGTGAAGATGGGGTGGATGATTTCCGAAGAATTCAAAGGCCACCATCTTATGTAGGTCCAAAGATACTGCATTGGTAGTTGCCACTTTATTTATGCGGGCCTTCTGTTAATTTCTAACCTACCATTTAGTTGTTAGATTCGCTTCCAAGCTTTAGCTGCAAGTGGCAGGGATTTCTCCATATCTGTTGATACATGAGGCTAACTGGCGAAGATGGCTGGTTTCCCGAAGGTCACCTGGCATAGCATCTCCCTCAGAAAGGCAGCATGTGGACATGTTACAGAGTGACAGCTTCCGAATCACATAATTATCTGGTTACATATCACCCCACAACCACATATAACATTACTAGGACAAGTTACCATTCACATAAGCAATTTAGAAAGCACATAAGTATTCTATAGCGGGGAATAAGAGGCAGATATCCATCCCTAGTGACCTTCTCGTGAGGGTGTGGTGGGTTCTAAGACCAAACTCAGTCACTGTACAGAGTTGGATGGAGATCTGCATCCCATCCGTCACCCGAGTGTCGAGGAACTAACGTTTGCCTGTTGTTAGGGTTAAGTTTCAGAATGCCCAGAGATGCACTGCAGGCTGCTGTTACATAATATTTATATCTTTTTGCAGCGCTTCCTCCTTTGGCGGGGTTTATCTACACTAACTGGTATCTGAGGATACAGAGGGTGATGTATGCGAAATCGACACTTTGGTCTTCACCGCTCGGCGGCCCAATAGTTTCCCAGAGTCAGATCATGCTAATGTGCCGATGGGAGGTCCAGACAATTATTGAGCCTTGCGGCTGGAGGTGCACAGAGAGAGAGAGAGAGAGAGAGAGAGAGAGAGAGGCAATCTCTCAATATAATAAGAGGCCCTAAGGTTTTTGGCCAGTTTTATACAATCTAGCTGGTGCGCGGTGCTACATATCCGCTACAGCCGGAAAAGAGGCATACACAAATGTTTCTTACAGAGAGATTGTCCCTAACTACTTTAAAACTATCCTATCGAGCTAAAATAGCCAGGTTTAGTCGATCACATGTCAGGCTCGAGCAATGTGAGCATGAATAGTGACCTCAGTGCAAAATTGGAGCTGGGGGACAAGTGATGCGGATATAATGTTGCTGTATAGTGTAGCCTAGCGTACTGCATCCTAAAGTTTCTATATAAACAAAGCAAGATAACTAGGATGGCTACTTGCCATATACGTAGCTAACTATCACAATGCTAACAGCATATCAGGTCATAGGATAATATATACAGTATACAGATAGAAACTATAAAATGCAGTCTCAGATGAGCGGGGAGGTACCTACTAGTCATCAGTACCTTTAACAGAATGAATCAATATAATAGTACAAAAGTTTAGTTACTTGAGTACCTTGGTTATCGGTATGGAAAGGGTTCATAAATCACTGTAGGTGCTGCGTTACAGATGAGGAATGCGAGGTGGCATGATACTGAAGTTGCTGGGAAATTTCTGCAGGCGAACTGTTGATGCGGCTCACTCTCAAGATGGGGAAGGAGAGCGACTGTAGGGAGATGTCCATTAGGTAGTCATAATAACTAATATGTCGTAAAGGATCTTGGTGTATACTTAGACAATGAACTGACTATGGATAAACATGTTAGTTACATCTGCAAAGTCTGCTATTTTCAATTGCGCAATATCGGCAGCATCAGGCGCTATATCACAAAAGAGGCCGCGATCATGCTAGTACGAGCATTGATAACGTCGCGCCTGGATTATTGTAATAGCCTCCTGATTGGCGCCTCAAAAGAACTTATTCAGCGACTTCAGGTGGTCCAGAACACTGCAGCGAGAATCATATCCCTGTGTGCCAAGCGAGAACACATTACTCCGGTCCTACATGATTTGCACTGGCTCCCCATTGTGCAAAGAATAACTTTTAAGACACTATGTCTGACATACCAATGTGTATCTGGCACAGCACCAGCCTATCTCTCTGACCTTGTACAACCTTACATTCCTGGTCGCTCTCTCAGATCTGCAAATCTAAATCTACTAAAAGTACCTAAGGTCAACTCTAAAACATATGGCCATAAAACTTTCTCTTTCACTGCAGCTACCGAATGGAATAACTTACCAAATGAAATTAGAAACTCATCAACTTTAGAAATCTTTAAATCCAATCTTAAATTCTATTTCTTTCAAATAGCATATCCATAGAATACTTACGCGCGTTAGCGCTTAGAGCATGCAGTTGCATGGATTAAGCGCTCTAAAAATGTACTATTATTATTATAATATGTTAATTTAAACAGTAAGTTAGAAAGTGTCCATCCGGTGATGGTAGTTTGAAAGTTGTCCATAATGGAGAGGGCTACAGTTATAATTAAACATGGCATGTACATAACTGGGTACATGATGCATCGCGTAGCTCTTGCAGTGTACCAGGCAGAGTCCCAACAGACTGTGGCCTAAAGGTTAATTAATCACACGACATGCTATGCGGAAGTTTGAATACCACTTTTCAGCATGGTCCGGAAGATCCGACGAGTTATCCACCAAGAATCACCACTTGGTCTATATGCTGTAGAGATTACATCTGGGCCGTGAGGCCCATCCGCAGTAAGGCTCCTCTTGAAGTGTTGTAGTGGGGAAGTCTCTTCTATTTATTTAGTTGCCACTGGATGGCCGTCCGAGGACGTACAAAAACTTAGTGATTACGGATGTTGATTTCTGACCAGCGCAGAACTGAATTCCGAAAGACACTGCTGTGGTGTATGGTACCACAGTCAGTAAGGAGTTGCCGATGTCTAGCACTGAACTGATCCAACAACCTACCACTGGCTGTCTCTCGCCGAAGTGTGGTCTCGATTCTTGATTTTTCGCTCCGTTTATACATTTCGGGACGTCAGAGGCAGGACGCCCAGTCAATCAGCCGGCGATCTGTAGCCACTCAGCGTGCAGCCAGAAAGGGTGACGGTGCTATCACGTGATAAGCACATTCCCCACTCATTTAATACACACACGCGATTACGACGTCCCAGTAATATTTTGAAAATAATTTCAATGAGCCATTTAAGGATAACTCGGTCCGATCTTAAAAAGGTAAATAGTTTTGAGAATCCTCGTCTCATTCTGGTCCTGATTCGTACCAAGAACGGCGAGAATGGAGTGATTTGAAGAAATCGCGTGCGCTAACTCGGTACACTATAAGTACGCATTCTCTCCCAATGCTGACACATGTTGTCAGGGAAGCTCCGACGCGTGCGCATGTGCGCTACGCAGTCTCACAGACTTAGCCATTTTATAGAAAACCTCTCTCATATGGCTTTATACACGCATAATGTCCTACCCAGGGGGCATGCTTCGGACGTACCTGGTGCAGTCATTCCGTACCCAGCCTAGCTGGGATGGTCTGTACCCATCCGGTCGAGCCGCGCTACAGAATATACTCATTGTCAATCCCCATTAGATATGCCTCTGCTTTTCCATGGTAGCATTTTGAGGATATAACCTGAGAAGACACTATCGCAGATCTAGCGCAGACTCAGAATCTTGGATCAATTAGGTAACGATTCTGATTAAATATGTCACTGCTTTCCATGGCCATATTTTTTTGTCAAGCATGAAGTGGCAATAGCCTAACGAAGGAAACACAGGTAGAAAGAAACACATAAAACAATAATAAACCAACAGACACAGGAACAAGATGACTAAACCACCGATGCATTAACAAGTCAATGGCGTATGGCTCGTAAATGATGATGATGATGATGATGATGATGATGATGATGATGATGACCAGCTACTTATATCTGACAAAGTGCATTACTTAGATTTCGCTTAGCGGATTATTTCATGACATTCAACACTGTTTTTCCTGGAGGAACCATTCAGAGACATAAGGATCTATTTCATTTTTTGCGGGCATGTGTGGGGTGGGGTATGGGGAGTGGGGTGGAGGTGGGGGAGGTAGCACTTATCTAGCTGGTGCTCCCAGGGTGCCTCTCACAGAGAGGGAATTTCCTGTTCGCGGTTCAATGAAACTATGGTAACGATAAACACACAAAATGATAACAACAGCAATTGACCAATTAATCTGCAAGACTGGCTTTATAACACATTTTCGTGGTATGCTATACTGTATGACTGGTCATTGCATTCCCACAATACTTGACTGTGAAACAATAATAAAATTAAAATATATTTCTTCTCATAACCTATGACAGTACCAATTTATTGCACACTCTAGTATAATTTTTGTTGGAATTCACAACTCCCCTAGGCGAATGAGTTGTTAGGTCTGAGGTGGAGATGGGGGTGAGGGGGGGGGGGGGGGGGGTGCACAAATTATAATTAAAATATAACTGAAAATTTGTAAGCTATTTCTCTTATATTATTTTTACTACAGAGGTAGCATATGCTGCATTTCCAAAATCTTAACTTTGGTTATTTGTCTTCATCACAATCACTGAGTTTCTAACATCATAAATCACCTACAGTATCCCACATTCATTCTCATGCCCGACATAGCAATGAGGCCATCAACAAGATTGTCCCTCTGCAGAGGCGTATAGGAGCCAACCAGATCGTCTAACATAAAACCAGCAAGTGCATCTATCAGATTACATACAAAGCCATGGAGAAAATGATGTATGCGTGTGACAGGTCTCTGGTGGAATATTAAATGAAACCAGGCGGTAACTTCCCAGTTGAATGTAGTACCACCCCATTTGAAATCTTAAGGAAAGAGATTCACGTATATGTTAGTCATCTAATAAAGAATCCCAATCTCGTCTGTTCTGCCAAAACTAGGGATGTCTTCTATTGTAACAACGTCCCTGTGGCCCAGGAAATTCATCTCAAAAGCAAGAGAAAAGACGGCTCACAGGGTAAGTTAAGATTAACAAATGTACTATTAATCTGTACAACTCATACTCTTCCATGCTTGTCAATGGCAAACAAGTTAATCTATTTGTCAAAAGAATCATCCTCAGTCCAATTCTAAAAAGTCATAAGGTGAATAAACATGAAATCCACTTCCTTACCAAAATCATAAAACACTAAAACAAACTATTCACGATTCCAGGGCCTGCTCCACTGAGCCATGTGAGCAACCAGAGTATATTGATAACAATCGCTCTGAATCCAGATCTAATGAATATTTACCAATAGCACAGGATCCACTTCCTAACCCTCAAAATGAGGAGTTTTTTTTATCTGTCTCTTATGTCTGGAAACTGCATATTTAGAAACTATTCAAATGTGAAACGTGCTTGCAGTGGCATCACCATGCATGTTTGAGAATGAATCAACATAAAATAAAAAAAATGATTTACTCTAAAAGTATGTTCAACTTTATCGTGTGCTTAGACAACTTGCGTTATACTGCTAGTCCAACTTTAACTCTGGATAGACCAACTATATCACTACTACCTGGTCATGATACAGATATTGTTTCTATCAGTCTGAGTGTACCTTCTATGAGCATAATTTATACTAACGCAACACAAAGTCCTGCTCACCGTTCTATCACTGCTTCCCCTATCGTTAGAGTACAGACATCCCATTCAGCAAAAATCTTCAACCTTGAACAGTGACACCACAATTGTTGTAAATGCTTCCTCTAATGCTAATATCACTCATACCCCTGCAGATAGCTCTAGTTGCACCCCTATCCCATCTGGCAGACCATGACTGATTGGTATAGAAAGCAAAGGCAACAAAAGTGCAGAGCTACCAAAACCTCAAACTGCGCAAAAAAAAATGCAGCTACCAAAGTGCATGCTCAACTAGCATACTTTAAAACATGGATTTCTTCCCTGAAACAAAAGATAAGTGATCAGACTAGCATGATCTTCCTTTCACAGGCTGGTGCCAATCAGTGGCATGATCTTCTTAATAATGCTAAGCAGCCATCACTAGATATTAATAGCTTCGCTAGTCGCATGGACATGCTAGAGAAATGTGTGGATCTCGTACTGGCGTATCAAAAATTAATCTTATCATCCCAAGAATCAAACACAATGGGTAGCCAGTAGTCAAATTGAAAGTAAGATTATTTACGTCTTAGTAGACCACCTATCGCGATTGGTGCAGATGCTAACATTCCTCCAATACCACCATATTTTCACTACCATCACCTCTATCGATGCTACCCCTGCATTATCTAATCAGCCTAATATTCAGTCTCGAATATTAAAAGTAAAAGTAAACGCACACAACAACAAATATTTCAGACCTGACTCCAATTACCACCAGAACACCCCTATTGCTACTAGGGTACAGAGTCACAATACGTATATTGAAACCTATACCTGTAAAACTTTAACTGTTGCTTCTAAGAAGGACAAACTAACCGTTACCCATCCTCGACTGAAGGAATATGCTGATTCGACTGCTCACAACACTAGTAGCCTCTGCGTCGAGATGTGGTCTAAGTGCTGAGCATCTGATCTATGCTATGAATAGCATTACTCCCTCTCTGAAGTTTCTATCTAATCTCATTATGACACCTAAACAAATACCTGAGTTGTTCAAGACAGGCATAATTAACCCAGTTCTTAAAAAACTACCTAGGCACCACAGTTGTCTCCATTATTGAAAAGGTGTTCGAGCACACCATTTTAAATCTTATAACAAATCAGCCGCCTCAGAGTCAGTCACAACTCCGGTATGGGTTCCTTAAAGGCCTGCCACGACTAATGGTAAGTCTTACCCTCTCAGAGACTACTTAATATTTTCTAGACAGAGATGGCTCTGTATAAATGACCTTCCTGAACACACAAAAAGCTTCGATGTTGTAGCCCATATGTTTATGAGATGCCATCTATGCGATCAGGATATTAACCGGCATAGCCTCCAAATTGTTGATCTCCTGTACTCTGGGATTACTTCCAAAGTCATGTGAAAAAACTACCCAAGTCCACCATTTCCAATTTTACAAGGGGTTCGTCAATGCGGTAGCTTGTCCCCTAGCCTTTACATGACCTGCATTAACAATCTACTTTTGTAACAAGAAAAAGGACAAGTAGTTCATTCATTGGCACCAACTACACAAGGTGTCTTACCGTTGCTGATGATGTGACTTTCGCCAGCAACTCGGCAAGTGAATCACAGTGTATGTTGAACTGCACATGCACTTATTCAGCAGCGGCTAGAGAATGACAGCCATCTTGGGGATACTGAAGTTTCACTCTCATCACAGGCTACCCATATCGGTCTAATCCGTAGCTCTAACGATGAAATGTCTCTCAATATTGAGAAAATAATATCTTTGGCTAGAAGAACATTCTATAGACTCTCTGGGACTGAGCTTCATGGCTCCAATGGTATTGCACCAATAATAAGCCTAAACATATTTACCATGCATGCACTACTACGCATTCTCTATAACCTAGAGATATTTATACTCCAGCAAAAACACGCTAGATGCCTAGAGAATTTTCATTTGCAAATGCTGCATATAATTTAGTTTCTACCTATGCATACAGCGAAAGTTGCAGTTTCCCTTTTGCCAATGATTAAGCCTATCACTGCTGAGCTACATCGCCGACAACTAACATTTCTGGTAACATTGTCAAAATACTTCTTTATATGATACCATTCCACGCTGCATCAGTTAGCTATTGGTTCCAGTGCATCCAGAGACAGGGTCAAGCATACTGACATGCTTTTAGTTCAATATTGCCTTCCACCAATAGCTCAATTTATCAGCCATATGCCAGGTAATTAAGGAGGCGGGGAAATCTATGGTAACATCTGCAACTGAGGACTACTTGAAAGCTAGTATTCGGGATGAGTGCAGCAAAAAAGCACTCTGGTCTGTCTTAATTTCATCAGACTGGCTATCGGTAAAGTCCATATATCGATCTCAAGTAACACTAAAGATGTCACGAGATGCTTTATTAAATCTCATCTTTTAACTGGCACGTACTTCGTCCACTCTCCATAGAATTAACAACCACAATGTTGATCCAATCTGTCAACTATGTCAAAGCGTCAGTAGAAGGGCAACGAAATAGTCGGCTGCGCTGATTGGTCGAGAGGGTGGTGACGTCATCAATATTTGAATCAAGCCATGCCCGCTTTTTCTTGCCAAAATACTCGAATTTGATTGACCGAGAGAAAAAGTCTTTTGTTATAAAGACCAATGAAATTCAATTATTTTCGGCGGGAAAAAGGTGGTGTGTCCTCATTCAAATATTGATGAGGTCATCACCCTGTTAATCAGCACACAGTCGCCTATAGCTTCGCTCTTTTCAGTGATGTAGAGGTGTAGGCACGTGCCAATGACTGACACGTGTAATGATACACATGCTGATGATTTACAGGTGTAATGAGGTGTGAAGGAGTTAGGGTGTGTGGCCAGGTCACTTGAAACCTGTAGATCAATCAGTACCACCGCTTATCTCGTCTCCCTAGCTTAGGTCAACATATAGGACGACAGCTGTTGCATTGCAGACCAAATGAACTGTGCAAAATAGGCATGGCCTAGCATGCATCCACCTCATCGCCCGGTCGGGTTATGGGATGGTATCTGGTTCGGGTCGCATGTTAATAACCCATGAAAGGGTCAGGTCTAAGGCCTGAGGCAGATCAGATCTATTGCAATGGAGGGACGAAGTGGGAAAAGCTTTTAGATAGGTTGTGTATTGCGTGTATTCTACAAAGCCTGTAACCGAATTGCTCGTGGTCGGGTCTGACTAAGTCAAACTATACAAAAGGAAGGCTTTTAGCAAGTCCAAATGGCCTCAGGCTCTAAGTTTAACCTATCTTGAAAAAATAGAAAATTAAGCCAGTTCTTGCTATTTGCTAAAAGGCAAGTCTGTCAACCATCCAACAGCGCCTTGTATAAGTACATAATAGACGAATGTACCCCATCTTGCTACTGTTGTTACTACTACTACTACTACTACTACTACTACTACTACTACTACTACTACTACTACTACTACTACTACTACTACTACTACTAGTATAATGTGATGGGTAGTTTAATGTGTGTGATTATTCTCTATTATTATATAATATTAACCTATATATCAGCTCAATAATAATAATAATAATAATAATAATAATAATAATAATATTATATGCATTGTTACCAGCACATGCTATTGTTATAGCCTGGGCATAAAGTGAACTTGAACTTGAAGCTAAAGGTCTGACTCAAAAATCGAAATATTTTTTTTAAAGTACCCGTTACAAAGCTCTCTATAAACTACAAACATCCATTTCACCTAAAGTTCTATGGCCCAATGGCTGGAGGCGTAGCCTAAGGGAAGCTATTTCTACTAATTCCGCTGTTACTACTATATAAAGATTACATTCGCTAGCGAGCATACCACATGCTGAACTAAGTAAGTCAGTACAACAAACCAGATACAGGAATAGGCACATACCAGTTACACCAGATACTTATAACTTTATACCTAGAACAGTCAGAGACTGGAATGAATTTTCACACATAATATTTACTATCGCTTGCATCCAGTCCATTACCTAAATTTTCTGAAATCAATCGTAATCACTAAGATTTAAAGTATTTGGGTGAGGGAATGGTTAAAAAATGTCATTGATGTCGCACCATAATTATGATGATGATGACAACATTCATCCTGAAAAATCAACCTCATATGTAAGCTTAAAGCAGAGCTCCACATGTCAACCTTGCCTACTTGGAATATGTGTAATGCTTTACTATCAGTCAATGCCAAGGACTTGTTACATATTCATACATTTTCAAATGATGCATAAATGATTACGCATTAATCAGGCACATTATATATTCATATATTTTTCATTGACATGTGACTAAGTAGACGTTAATTAAGTATGGCATGATGCATGGTAATAATAATACATCCCAGATAAATGTATGTGCATGGAACACAGCCATGCACACATATTTTGCGTCTATACATTGCATATGGTTAATAAGTGTCTGCATCATATGTTATGATGCGAAGTTTTCATCCTTATACTAGTCCATGTACAAGATTATTCAGCATAGGTTAGCCTAAATATATTAGTTCCATATTAGGTCAGCTCAGATATATTTTTTTTATAGAAGTTCAACATACATGTATATCAGATTTATGTATTTCCTCTTGTAAACATACAACAATTACGTGTTAATATGATGCATTACTTTGTAATGCATGTGTTGTGCATACACAATATGCATTAAATAAGCATTACATATATCTTATAAATATAGTTGATGCACATTGTAGCTTCATACTGGGCAATTATGTTGATGCATTAATCATAACGTGTAATCAAGCTTATTTGCCTCTGTATTATCTATGCAGTTCTAGTTCCATACACATATCTTATAATATGTTAAAGATGGTATTATTAAATCAATAAATCATTAACAATGTGTTTATGTTTGGCTTTGTGCCTATGTGAAACTATGTGTCATAATGTAAGCTAGTCTTTTATAACTCAATCTAGTGTGTCAGTCTTCTGAACAGTGTTGATCACTTCTCATCCAGTGGCCATCTATTTGTCTGCCCAGCATAAGCAGTGGAGTCGCGTTATGTCCAGATGGATTGACGCCAATTTTTGTCAGATGTTCATGTCCACATCTAATCTGTGTTGCGAAAACGAAGCTACAAATATAGTAAATTAGGTCAGTGACCTGCATTCATGTTTCAATGATTTGTGTAATTATCTCTTAAGGTACTGTACCACCTTGGATTATCGATAGAGCATTTTTAGTGTGACGGCCATTGGGCTTCTTGTTATGTGTATGTTAAAAAAAATATGATGGATTTTTCGTAGTTTTTGTTTTAATTTTCAGAAATTTAGTTTTTGTTAATTCAAAATTTTCTTGTAGATTGGTCAATTCAACAAGTATCTGAACCAGCAGTTCATGTGTTAAAATGGGGCCATTTGGGGATAGTGTGGTACCGTGAGCTGGAAACATTGTTTCCAGGTATTCCCTTTGCCAGGATGTGCTGCTTCCTGCTTTTTCCACAGCTGCCCTGCAGTCATATCCTGGAACCAGCATAGTGCACACGGTTGCCAGTCCCTGGCTCTGTCCAGATACCCTGTTGGTGATTAAGATAATGTAGATGATTCTAGGGTGAATCTCATTAGGGCATGGAGATTTGTTTATCTTGAATTTCTGTAATGTGTCGATAATGTAATAGAAGCTGAATTCAATATTTGTTAAATATTCTTTGACTTGGTGTTCTTCATCTAGAATGGCTTTAGTGTCTTATCTCGCAAACACACTTCCAAAGATGTATTCAAATCGTGAGTGTTGGCTTTATCAGAAGATGTTGTTGTCATTTACAACATGTTTGTTGTATTAAAAGTGCAAGCTCAGGTCCAGAATTAGAGACAGTTGAGTGAGTTGTGGACATGATAGATATAAGTACTTTCACCATAGATATAATACATAATTACCAGGCTTAGAACTCGACGCTGCACATGTAGCATGTGGCCATAGTTTGAACCTAGGAAAACATCCATGCAATCAATCCTTGTGATAGCATGTCTTCGGAAAAAATATTGTAAATAACTGGAATGCCACCAGTGATGAATCAGTATAAACACATTCACTAAACTGCTTCAAAAACCAATTAAATAAACTCTGGTGACCATATATTTACATGACAGAACTACCCATTAAATTTAGGATGACAATAGATTAAATAAATCGATTGATACTGAGCAGAAAATGGCAGAGTGGCGCAACATTGGTTTCTTCTTGTCTTTGAGACCATTCCTCCATGAAATTAACCTTTTTGCAATTCCATCAAACCATCATCTGCCAACACAGCGACTTCTTTAATATGGACCTCTCTATTGCAATCTAGCTTATGGTCGACACTATGAACTCACGTTTCCCACTCTACTGCCCAAATTTTGGACCGTAGTTATTCTGTCATCATTTAGCCCCAGGGAATTACTAAACCCCTCTGGAAAAACAGCCGTCTACAAGAAGAACACCGGTATGTTGTCACCACATCGCATTGGCAGTTTGATAGTCAACCCCATGACACACACATTGTACATAAGTACGACGAAAATTGAAAAGTGCAAAGCATGTGTCCATCATCTGATACTTGGGATGGCAAAGTGACTATCTGCTATCACTTGACCGCATAATGTCAATTCATCTTATGCTAAAAATAACTCAACAAGTAATTAAAATTTACCAAAACCAATCCAAAAACTGTATGCCATTCACTCAATTAATCATCAACTCAAAACATCTGTATCAACACCCAACTCACTTTTCACTGGTGACTCATATGATGTTCAGATAAGTTTATAAATACGACCACCCCTAGATGTGCGGATTCCATTAACATTAGTGTTGATGGTTGCCATGAACACTTGATTTGACCAATTTATCTGATTTCGATGTATCACTTAAAATAAATCTAGAATGGCCATCTTCATCGCAATTGGGTGGATCTAGGAAGCTAAACTGAAACAGAATTTTCATAATGTTTTATTAAGCCATTGTCATAGCTCATATGATCATTTAGTACCATGACTTAACAGCAATGCAGTATTCACTAGCGCAATCCCAAGAATTAGGCTACGTTTGCATTCATCCACAATCTGCATACGCAAACATACATGCACGTGGAAAACACCCATGTCGACCAGTCTGCATGGTCAAATTTTTGCCTTTGACACAATTTACGTATAGGAATAACTCTATATCAAACAATCTAGGTCGGTAAACGTACTGCATGTGGGGTTTGCATATGGGGATTATGGATGAATGGAAACGTAGCCTAATGTATAAACAATGACAATTGTATTCCCCACCCAGTCTACGTTATGTTTTAAAGTGGTGAGCTGATCCAGGGGCGGTCAAGGTCTGTCAGTCACAAAAGAGTATTCCATGCTGTAGTATTCCGAGCTTCAAGAGCCTTTCGTATAGATTAATCAAACTTTGAGAAAATATTGGCTTGAAGTTCTGAAAATGCATGATAGATTTGGGGCCAAAAGTTCAAAGGCCAAGGCCGTGGCAACCAAAAAAGTGTTCGTGTGTGCAATATTTGGTATTTGCATAGAAAGTATAGTGCCAATGATCTCGGAACATAATTCATTTGCTAGATAATTTTTCTTAGTATGTGGCATGGCCTAATTTAGAAAATTTGTGTTTGTGCGATCTGATACAGCTACAACCCCTTGTACCTTGTCTATAGTGACTAAATGATCAATTTAGAAGGATTCAATTTGTCTCTCAAGTATACAGTCCACAGGAAGAAGGTTCGACCTGTGGAAAAAATTTGGATGTAATTACTTTGTGATTATTCTGTACATATCTGTAGTATTCCAGAATAAAAGTCACAAAGAATCGGCTTTGGGGGGAAATATTACAGTGTTTTTTACTTTTAGTATCCGATCTGCATCATATAATAAGAGGTAACAGTAAGAAACTGAAGAAAATGCCTGTTTGAACTCGCACTAGAACAATGAAACTTGATGCAGTTCTATATTGGGCATTGGAATGATATACTCACTGATACTCTCTGTGATGACATTATCAGGAACAAATCAAAGATGGCCGCCAAAATGTCCGGGAAAACCAAAATTGCATGATATGCGCTTAATTCCAAATGAATTAAATTTGTGACAAAACATGACAAATAATATAAAATAACATAATGATGTACATATTGTGGTGCTGGCGGTATCCCGCAATTCCGCAGTTCGGGTTTCGCGGCTGCCGGGCTAGCTGATTCCCGCCGTTTCTACGGACGCCCGGCAGTCGTACCTTGGAACCTGAACCGTGCATATCTGCCGCTTGTTCCACTGGCCGATTCAAGACCTCTGTTGGGTGAGTAACGTTTTATACGTAGTTAAGTTACTACAATATTAATGGACATATATTGCAAGAGGTGATAGCTCAACCCAAGCATCCCTCAATTTTCATTTGATGTCAGAATTCCATCTGCCTTATTGTGCTCCTCCGCTAATGGTTCTCGATTATTACAGGACTGTCCCTGACATCTTCAACTCACTGCGGCACATTTGATATTAAAAAATTTCCTGCATGAGCATTAGTTTGTACCACATTGATAAATATTAGTTTTCCAATTACCTCTGATAAATTTGTTAATGTTTTCTGGTGGCGGAGTCAAGTCCATCAATATCGGAATAAGTGCTGTATATTCCATTTCCCGTGATCGTGCTTCGATTCTTCTACTGCTGGTTAATATTGTCTGGTACTTATTATGTCACAATGTAGCGAGGGCTTCACATTTTTTCACACCATGCAATGTACAAAAGACGTTTATTCATGCAAAACCGTCATCTTCGTTTGAAGTCACTTTCTGGATTGTGTTGGCGTGTACACGAATTTGTTCGGATTTTGTGATTGTAATGTTTTCTCCATCCAGCAGATGTGGCCTAACTTCCACTCCAGACATGGATGAATATGATGTATTTCATAACTAACGAGTCAATAGTTCCCTTTGCATTGAGCATCTTGTACAATTCTCATTTCTTTCTGGAAGCATGGTTTCTGTTACAATGAAGATTTCGCACATCTTCATATTTTAATGATGCACAAGGAGCACAAAAATTACAATATCTTCTGCTATGACATTAACAGGTTGACGTATCCTGACATATTCATTGCAATGTCCATAATTATGCCACCAGCGTCGCCTTGACTCTATGATTGTATGCCTAGAAGATCTGAAGGGTTTAGAAAGAAATGGTATGAAATTAGCTTTATTTTTACCATTAGCCAGAAAAGCATTACAGTCAGCGTACACAGTCTCTTTTTCATTGATTTTCATGTTAACCGATTTCTTTCCGATTTCTTTCCATCATTGTTCATAGGCTTTGGTTGAATGGCATAAAAAAACGACATAAACTACTCCATATTTCTCCATTACGAATGTATTGTAGTCCTCTACTATCTGCTTGTAACTAATACCGTTTATACATTTTATCTGATATAAAAGCCATCCGCCGTCAATGACTTTTAAGCAGTCCTTTGCACAGTTTTCAAGGTCACTGTAGTAAGTTTGTTGGGTTTTTGTACAGCATGTGCTAAATCTGACTTTTCAGGTTTTCTCATAAAGTAGTCTTTGAAAAAGGCTGTCGGTACAGCAGTGACTTTGTAGCCGAAGTATGAGGCGATGTTTGTATCGAGTTATTCAGCGAGTGCAGTACAACATACGAACATAATTACAGGGTCAATATCAAGAAATTTTCAGACATAATCCCATGCCTGAAACCACAACCAATTATCAGATACCAAAACTGCTCTCCAGGAAAATGGTATACAAGCTTTTAACTTGCCATTCAACCTTGTATCTTCGTTTGTGAGCAAGCAAAACAGCTCTAAAATTTCATGACCGAGCAAGTGATGTGGGAAGGGGCGCAATGGACATTTCCATTTTTAGCTATGACCCGTCCATCACTCGCTAAACTCCACCCACACCTCGCCGTGTTGGGATTGATCGATCCCCAAATGCCCTAGCTATCAATTTCCTGAAAGCTATACAGGGAAGCTGTTGAATATTTTGTAACTAATTTGACTGGGTGCTGTTGCTGCCTATGACAACAACAACGCCCAGTCAACTTAGTTTCAAAATATTCAACAGAATATTTATTAAATAGTAAAAGCAAACAATTTGTACAATAACGCATAGACGGTCTTCAAATATGCATTCGTGGCGTACTTATCGACGTCATTCATGACGTCATTCATTATGATGGCATTGTACACATCACGCAGTTCATTATGACGTCATATCATGGGTGGGTACGCTGGAAAGCTGAATTAGCTGTTACTAGCATAGAGACACGCTGTGAGGCTGAAATGTTGTTCATTAAGGAGCAGAGAATTAATGGTGAGGTCAACCTGAGGGACAGCATGAAAAACCTCAGGTTTTTAACCCGCAACGGTCTATGCAAGAAAGTCTGACTGAAGAGCAAGACAACAGAGTTTCAACTTAGATCAACTTCAGTCCTGTTATCAAGGCCGATGATAATTGTTAGATAAGAACACATTATGACTTCAAGACAGTGACCTGATCACAAATTCAACAACATCAATTTCATGTTCATGAACTTAAACTTGAACAACGTTGCCTTGTAAGATAAGAATGATCGTATTCATTCCCGTGAAGGGCCAGCAGAATATATCCCATTCCACGAGACTTCCAATGTGTCTGTGAGAGGCATTGGTGGAATGTCAGTTGTACAGGCATTGATCGAAGCTGTGGAATTTTTAAGACATGCAGACAGGTGGGTGATGCTTTTGCAAAGTGCATTGATTCTGAATTGGACAAGTAGATTGGTACTAGGATAATCTTTGACAACTACCACAAGTGGATATTGATTAATGATGACAGAAGATAAGCTTCTACTGAATGTGACAACCCAGTTGACGATCATTCGGCATCAATAATAGAAATAAATCCATGGCCAGCAAAGAAACGAAAATTGGTCTCACACAATTATTAACTGACAAGCTCTGCAAAAAACAGTTGTGACCATCACGCGTAAGGGCGGTCTGACAAACTCCTGTAAACCCAGGAAACTGACTGGTGAGTCATCATACTTTGTCGACAGCCTTGGCTTGGTACCATTACAGGAATAGTCACTGACACAAGTGTCAATCACAGAAGTCTACCTCTATAACATATGAATGACTTTGGCTTTGATTTTGCTTTACTCCATGCTATGACTGGTTCAGATACAACTGAAAAGAGCCATGGCTTGGGCAAGAGGAGTGCATTCAAAGTTCGCTTGAAGTTGCCACTGCACTCCGATACCACTATTTTCACAACTAGACAAGGGGGAGTCAACATTTCCAAATGTGCTAGCATTGCTGAAAGATGGTTGTATGTTTGTTGGCACAAAAACAGTCTCAAGTTAACAGTCTAAGCTCAGGATCCTGATACGTATATATGGAAAAAAAGTGTTAACCTGCTTCCTCATACAGCTCGTGATTGGCTTCAAAATTAGCCACAGTTGCAAGCCAATCTGTGTGCTAGGGATAATAGGTTAGACCAAGAATTTTTGGAAACTATCCTGTTCTGTTGGTAGTACTGACAACATCCGAGACAGTTGTACTGTTGTAGATGACTTCAAATGCACCTGCGACGTAAGCTATTGCACCTACAGGCAGAACAATCTACGGAACTCTGCAAATACGAGTCAGACGAGAACTGCTGCAACTCTTACACCATGAAAGCAGTGGAAGGCACAGTAGCTAAAAACTTCAGGACAGTCTTGTATGATCTAAACTTTTTCTATTGTGCTAAAATAAATATTTGGATTGAGATATCGACAGAAGTAAGTCTTGAATTCAGAAATATCAAATTAGCAATATTATCTTTTGCTGGTGTTGCCGCAGGAATCAACTCAATAACTCATTCAGCTATTGAAATATTGACAAACACAGCTTTTGAATGACCACCATCTTGGAATCAAAGATAGCCATCTAAAGTACCCACCTCACAATGACACCACCTGATTGCTTGAGCACATAAATGTGGATATAGCCATTTGACTTAGGTTCATAGTACTTTTAGTTTTAGAGATATTGCTCAAGATAGCCGCCCCCACCCAACCAATGGCATAATGGCACCATTAAATTTAATGACTATATAAATGAAGAGATGATCTTCATAACTCATTTAGCTGTAGAACTATTGACCAAACTAACGACCAAATGGCAGCCATCTTGACATCCAATATGGTCGCCAGGTGACTGACGAAAATTTACCAATTGGTTTAATAGAATATGACCACAATTTCAACAGGATAAAAAAATTCAAGGCTATTAGAATCTATATAACTTTTGAAGCAGAAAAGTCCGTCAAATGTACGACTTGTAGGTATCTGACGAATATACAATTTCATAGGCATTCTGTTGATATTTTAACTTGCCATTCAACCTTGCATCTTCGTTTGTGAGCAAGCAAAACAGCTCTAAAATTTCATGACCGAGCAAGTGATGTGGGAAGGGGCGCAATGGACATTTCCATTTTTAGCTATGACCCGTCCATCACTCGCTAAACTCCACCCACACCTCGCCGTGTTGGGATTGATCGATCCCCAAATGCCCTAGCTATCAATTTCCTGAAAGCTTTACAGGGAAGCTGTTGAATATTTTGTAACTAATTTGACTGGGTGCTGTTGCTGCCTATGACAACAACAACGCCCAGTCAACTTAGTTTCAAAATATTCAACAGAATATTTATTAAATAGTAAAAGCAAACAATTTGTACAATAACGCATAGACGGTCTTCAAATATGCATTCGTGGCGTACTTATCGACGTCATTCATTATGATGGCATTGTACACATCACGCAGTTCATTATGACGTCATATCATGGGTGGGTACGCTGTGAGGCTGAAATGTTGTTCATTAAGGAGCAGAGAATTAATGGTGAGGTCAACCTGAGGGACAGCATGAAAAACCTCAGGTTTTTAACCCGCAACGGTCTATGCAAGAAAGTCTGACTGAAGAGCAAGACAACAGAGTTTCAACTTAGATCAACTTCAGTCCTGTTATCAAGGCCGATGATAATTGTTAGATAAGAACACATTATGACTTCAAGACAGTGACCTGATCACAAATTCAACAACATCAATTTCATGTTCATGAACTTAAACTTGAACAACGTTGCCTTGTAAGATAAGAATGATCGTATTCATTCCCGTGAAGGGCCAGCAGAATATATCCCATTCCACGAGACTTCCAATGTGTCTGTGAGAGGCATTGGTGGAATGTCAGTTGTACAGGCATTGATCGAAGCTGTGGAATTTTTAAGACATGCAGACAGGTGGGTGATGCTTTTGCAAAGTGCATTGATTCTGAATTGGACAAGTAGATTGGTACTAGGATAATCTTTGACAACTACCACAAGTGGATATTGATTAATGATGACAGAAGATAAGCTTCTACTGAATGTGACAACCCAATTGACGATCATTCGGCACCAATAATAGAAATAAATCCATGGCCAGCAAAGAAACGAAAATTGGTCTCACACAATTATTAACTGACAAGCTCTGCAAAAAACAGTTGTGACCATCACGCGTAAGGGCGGTCTGACAAACTCCTGTAAACCCAGGAAACTGACTGGTGAGTCATCATACTTTGTCGACAGCCTTGGCTTGGTACCATTACAGGAATAGTCACTGACACAAGTGTCAATCACAGAAGTCTACCTCTATAACATATGAATGACTTTGGCTTTGATTTTGCTTTACTCCATGCTATGACTGGTTCAGATACAACTGAAAAGAGCCATGGCTTGGGCAAGAGGAGTGCATTCAAAGTTCGCTTGAAGTTGCCACTGCACTCCGATACCACTATTTTCACAACTAGACAAGGGTGAGTCAACATTTCCAAATGTGCTAGCATTGCTGAAAGATGATTGTATGTTTGTTGGCACAAAAACAGTCTCAAGTTAACAGTCTAAGCTCAGGATCCTGATACGTATATATGGAAAAAAAGTGTTAACCTGCTTCCTCATACAGCTCGTGATTGGCTTCAAAATTAGCCACAGTTGCATGCCAATCTGTGTGCTAGGGATAATAGGTTAGACCAAGAATTTTTGGAAACTATCCTGTTCTGTTGGTAGTACTGACAACATCCGAGACAGTTGTACTGTTGTAGATGACTTCAAATGCACCTGCGACGTAAGCTATTGCACCTACAGGCAGAACAATCTACGGAACTCTGCAAATACGAGTCAGACGAGAACTGCTGCAACTCTTACAACATGAAAGCAGTGGAAGGCACAGTAGCTAAAAACTTCAGGACAGTCTTGTATGATCTAAACTTTTTCTATTGTGCTAAAATAAATATTTGGATTGAGATATCGACAGAAGTAAGTCTTGAATTCAGAAATATCAAATTAGCAATATTATCTTTTGCTGGTGTTGCCGCAGGAATCAACTCAATAACTCATTCAGCTATTGAAATATTGACAAACACAGCTTTTGAATGACCACCATCTTGGAATCAAAGATAGCCATCTAAAGTACCCACCTCACAATGACACCACCTGATTGCTTGAGCACATAAATGTGGATATAGCCATTTGACTTAGGTTCATAGTACTTTTAGTTTTAGAGATATTGCTCAAGATAGCCGCCCCCACCCAACCAATGGCATAATGGCACCATTAAATTTAATGACTATATAAATGAAGAGATGATCTTCATAACTCATTTAGCTGTAGAACTATTGACCAAACTAACGACCAAATGGCAGCCATCTTGACATCCAATATGGTCGCCATGTGACTGACGAAAATTTACCAATTGGTTTAATAGAATATGACCACAATTTCAACAGGATAAAAAAATTCAAGGCTATTAGAATCTATATAACTTTTGAAGCAGAAAAGTCCGTCAAATGTACGACTTGTAGGTATCTGACGAATATACAATTTCATAGGCATTCTGTTGATATTTTGAAACTAATTTTACTGAGGGCCAACCAGTCAAATGTGTTTCAAAACAGCTTACCTTGAAATTGGAATTCTCGGAATTCAGGGTTCAAAGCATATAAATCCATCTCGACACACGCAAAACGTTGGCGCAGGTTAGCTAGAATGAACGCGGCATAGCCAGAAATGGATCCTTCTGTTGTTTTGGTTCCACAATTTTCGCTGTATTTATCATGCTGATAACTGCTATGTGGTCAGGATACGGTGTGTATTTTCAATCTTTCACCAGATTTTTATTCTTCTGATGAGTAATTTTAGAAAATTCAACATTAGGATCGTAAATAATGTGTAGAATTCATATTTATGCGTTAATGGTCTATTTTATCCTGCTTCAAAACAGCTAGGGATTTCACTGCTAATTTAATTCCATCCAATCATTGTTCTAATGATCTACAAGTAAATATGGTTAAAAGCAAGATGGCAGAAACATTTGCAGAAACATTTGCAGCAACTACGTGCTGTCAACTTGGTTTCTAAGTAATAAACATGCTTCAACTATTTGGTCAAGAATACCTAACATAGCTATTATCTAGCGAGCGTCGTGGAATTGTTATGGTATTAAATGTCAGTAAAATCGTGTTAAAAGCTAAATCTATATATTGCTTGCAACATTACCCAGACCTCTGACTCTTTGCAATGTGTGATAGTGGCAGCTGCTCCTTATGCTTGGATCCATAAAACTGGTAACTCACTTTGTCATATATGAGTGGTTAGTAACATAATAGAGCCTATACGAATTTTACAAGGTCCAAAGTCATCCCTCTTGCTTAATCGTATTGACAATATTGATGTGGTGTTATATATTCGTGACAGTGGTACATTAAATGGCGCATTACCTTTGAAAATGAAATTAATGTGATTATATGTTAAACGATACTGCTCGCAGAAGTGGAAGTAATTTCTGAGTGAAGCAACTTTTTATGGCAATTTCATATTTGGCATTCATCGTGCCCTGATAATTTCATATTTCAACGTCACATTTGAGCAACGCGAATGACAAAGTGCGAATATTTAGGACACTGCAACTGGAAAATGTGAAATTACCAGGACACTAGGAAATTCAAATATGAAAATACCAGGACATGGCGAACCGCTAATTTTTGTAATGTAATTTGAACATGAAAGCGTTGGTTTATAGCACGATATTGACATAAACGGACCCCCCCCCCCCCACCCCCACACACACACCCCACGTTAAACAAATGAACCATGCCTTACGAGTGTGTCCTCATATTCTTTGGTTGCTTTGATTCCCTTTACATGGTGATTTGCGCCGTCGTACTCTTTCATGTGCCTTTGTTTTGGACTTTCTGTATCTAGTTCACTCATTTAGAACAATTCATCTTTCCAGCGTATCCACCCATCATATGGCATCATAATCAACTACGTGATGTGTAGAATGGCATCATAATGAATGACGTTATAAATGACGTCGATAAGTACGTCACGAACGCATATTTGAAGACGGTATATGCGTTGTTGTACAAATTGTATGTTTTTACTATTTAATAAATATTCTGTTGAATATTTTGAAACTAATTTGACTGGCCGCTGTTGTTGCCATAGACAGCAACAGCACCCAGTTAAATTAGATACAAAATATTCAACAGCTTCCTTGTATAGTTTTCAGGAAATTGATAGTTAGGGCATTCGGGGATCGATCAATCCCAACACGGCGAGGTGTGGGTGGAGCTTAGCTAGCGATGGGCGGGGCATAGCTAAAAATGGAAAGGTCCGTTGTTAATGGCAATATTAGGACTGTTATAGCATATTTATGTTGGGTACCAGCTGGATCATAAGCACTAAGACTAAAATAGTCTATCCGTTGGTCTCTTATTCATATCGGGATGATTTGCCGTGCCAGGTGCATGTTCCATGTGTCACTTAACTTGAAATTCAAGATCGCACGCTGTTTTAGTTCCTTTCAACTTAGTGGAAAGAGGGTTGTGTAATTTTGCCGGTGTATCTGTTACAGCTGTCATTAACATTCGTTTAATTACCTAACTGCTGTAAAATTGAATATGCGAATTTCGTGACAACATGTCATGCATGGGTACACACATATATCAGAGGTAACCCGACAACGTGTGGCACACAGGTGTTAGGTGCAATAATCCGAGGTGAAAGCAGAATAAAAATAGTGCACACGCTGCCATCTCTACAGTCATTATATTTCATCGTAAAAGTAGCGTATCAATCTTCTGATTGTTTGCTATCATACGGCCATCTAAAAGGTAAGTTAGACTGCTCATAGATAATAGGCATGTAGTACGGTTAGGTAAGGTAAGGTAAGTTAACGTAAGGTAAGGTACGCGCATGTGGAGTGTGGGTATAACATAATTGGGAATCGGAAATTGTTTAGAGTTTGATTCAGGAGAAATGGCGTGTATGATACTTGGAGAGAGAATTCATGAGTGGGTGTCCCGTTTCCACTAAATACTGCATCCTGAATGATGAGAATTCTAAAAGTATGTTGATCTTATACAAGGGCCAAAGGTTGATGGGTTACACGGCACCAGATGCGTGTAATGACACCCCAGTTGGAGGCAGGGCACGCCGATACGGAGCCCATCAATTAATAGATAAATGATTAATGAACGAACGAACGAACGAGTGAACGAACGAACGAATGGATGGATGGACGGAGAATGAAAATTATTTCATTAACAAACACAAGCAATTGTTAAACAGGTTATATATTTTCTTTCAGTATTACTATGACGCCTTTTGAGAATCTAATAGACAAATGGTCACGTGTATTCAAAAAGCTAGATGTGAATCAAGATGGCATCCTATCGAGAGATGATCTCTACCAGCTGTCTCAGATCTTCATTGACAAGTATCACCTTACCGGACATCTCATGATGAAGATCAAGTTTGGGGCGTTTATGTTTGCTGATATTCTGCAAGATTGTTTCGGAGACGAAAAGGATTTGGTGAATTTATCTGAGGCTTTGGATGCCACCTCACTGGCCTTTGTTAGAAATGCTGCCGTGTTTGAGGTAAGTATATGGTGAATGTTAAGGGTGGATAACACTATGCAGTAAGCTAAGCGCCTAAGTCTGCTTTAGAAACCACGCGCATGCTAACAGACACAGTTACTTTAAAAGGCAATTGTTCTACAGACCACATGGCTCGAGAAAGATTCTTCATTCGATAAGCGTACGCAGTTACTGATGCCGCATGATACACATGGTATTCTTTTATGCCGCTGCGCATGAACAACATTTCCCACAGATTTGATGACATATGTAGTAGATATGGAGGAATCCAGTTTTAGCTATACCCCACCCATCTCTAGCTAAGCTCCTCCAACGCTTTGTCTGTGATGGGATCAATCGATCTCCACACTTTCAGAATCGCAATTTCATGTTATTGAATATTTTGACAGCGGAGCAGCGCCCAGTCAAATTAATTTCAAAATATTCAATATTAAAAAGTAAAGACATACCTTTCGTACAACCCGGACTAAATCAAGTGATTCATGATGTAATTGATTATGACACCGGCCTACACGGCACGTAGTTGATTATGACGTCATATGATTGACTGAGAAGCTGGATTCCTCAATTGTGTGACTTGAGTCGAATTGAATCATTTAAAATAATGAATCAAGTGGAGTGGGGTCATTCAATTTTATATTCTGATCCAATCTTTCATACCACTTGCCCTAAAGAATTAGTAACAAATCATGAATGCGATAACAACCAACAACTGTCTCAGCCCATCAGTATATGTAGCCCAGAACTTACGTCAGATGCGAGTTGATGCCTTCTGTCAGAAGAGGATTCATGTGAGTTCATGTGAGTTCATTTTGAGTTGCGTCAAGTCGAGTCATAACGAATACATGGGTCAGGTCGAGTGACATCGAATTATAATTTTCAGATAGTCAAACATGCAGTGAGGACCACCAAAACATATTCTTATACGTCAAATCACAATCAAATTCAAGGCACTATAAATGGGGTTCCATCACCTTACTGCATTGCACAGGATCAAATTATGTGATCTCGTGTTCATGTGGGTTGATCGTAAAGCGAACGGATAGCTATATAGCTTTATAGAAAATATAGGAACATAGCTTTTCGGCCATGGGTGTGCTTCAAATGTGTCATGTCTGAAGTGCCCTGTTACAAATTTGTCTTAAAATCGGTCTTGTTTAAATTTT
The DNA here is from genome assembly GCA_034401795.1 of Chaetoderma sp. LZ-2023a. Taxonomy (NCBI): domain Eukaryota; kingdom Metazoa; phylum Mollusca; class Caudofoveata; order Chaetodermatida; family Chaetodermatidae; genus Chaetoderma; species Chaetoderma sp. LZ-2023a. Next base: position 120,158,381 of record CM067372.1, read on the forward strand.
CTTTGACAACTGGATATTTTATTGTGACTTCACAGACCTGACACATTGACACTGTTGTTATAACAAGAAATTTACGATAATCACTCGCATAGAAACTTTAGAAAACTAGCTTAATATATATACATGCGGGCGGTGTCATATTTCTGGTAATTACCTCAGGCAATAAAATGGAGTTTGCTCTGCAAAAACCTGTTCTGAATTGTCGTGTTCTTTTCTTGCAGCAATATATTTACTGTCCGCCGAAAACGAAATTTAAACGTGAACATGTCACTAAATGTAACAGTTGGGTTAGAGTTTATGCTACGTGAACAAGGGTGTTAAGAACATACTAATATTGGCCATTGTTTATTTTCTAGAAATATTTACCATTATCTCAATTGTAAAAAAACAAGTGTTTTGAGGAATTAAATGTCTCACCTGTTCTCCTCGTTATTGATATGATTTGCTAAAGAGTAAACACAAAGTTTAACATTTTGTCGAAGTTGCGGCCATCGGCCATCGGGAAAATGGATTCTTATGTCTCAATACATACTACATAGATGAGACAAAAACTGTTAGTCTGTAGTAGAATAGTTACAATTAGGCAAGCTTAAATTTGAAAGTAAGCCAAGCGTGATGCGGTCTCATTAATATGCCACCTCGACGGAAACCCTGCTGAACTGGTGTGCTTGACGCTGGTACTACTAATACTTTCTTTAGAAGAGAAAATCTATTGTGCAGTTTCGACTTATTTCAAGTTTTCAACAAGCTCAACAATGAGAATGGAATGCGTACCACAAAATATTTACTTATAACAGCAATTTTGAGGACTCGAGTCTTTGGGACATATTATATATATATATATATAATTAAAACAAATGGTACAAACCAGGTAGCGTATATCAAAGCCTACACGCCCTGATAACCGGAGACAAGCGGACATTATTATTCTAGACTTTGAAAAGGCTTGCGATACCGTTCCACATAATGTTTTGAAATCTAAATTGCACACAGATGGCGTGTCAAAAATATACTAAATTGGATTGATCACAAATAATTTGCGCTCAATCAAACGTTGCAGAAAGTTTGTCTGGTGTACCTTAAGTAACAGTTCTGGGCCCACTACTGTTTTCAGTCCACATAAATGATTTCGTCCAGGGCATTTCCTTAGAGATAAGGCTATTCGCAGGCGATTCTGTATGTTACTGGTGAATTAATGGCTCGAAGGACTGCGAAGCACTCCAATCTGACATAAACATGTTAGGTACCTGGGCTACCACTTGGGGAATGCGCTTCCAACCAGCAACATGCAACATGGTGTGCCTCACCAAAGGACAACAAACATTCAAATTTGACTACACCATAAAATGAGCCAGCCTAAGTTTTCTATCATTAGTAAAGTATTTGGGCGTTAACATCACAAATGGCTTAAGCTGGAACAAACACATCACAGAGATATGCAGCAAATCGTACAGAGCTTCAGGACTATTGCGGAGAAACTTATCATGCTGTTCACAAGAAATCAAGTTTCGCGCATATATGGTACTAATTAGACTAGTTTTCCAGTTTGGGACCCTCATCAAATAACCCTTCAGGGCAAACTAGAAAATGTGCAGCAACATGCAACCAGATTCATCACGTCATACTATAGCTACAAACCAGGCGGTATGACAAATATAATGGGAAAACCTAAAACTCCTACCATTAAAAGACAGAAGAAAACAAAACCACCTTATTCTGTTCTACAACGGTCTACAGCAACAAGCAAAACTACCATTAAGCAGTCTATACAAGCCAATTCGGAAAAATCAAAAGCATGCACAACAGCCACTTCAGTCCAATTTATTCAAGACTACAAGCTGCCAAACGCACTCATTGACATATTAAAGATCTACACTTTTTAGTAGGCGTCAATAAATCAAACCCAATTAATCTTTATTTCATTGGTGATCATTTTTCGGCTCCCTATTTCCGAGGTCCCATTTCTGGCAGGGCCCCATTTTTTATCAGAGCTTTCAATACATGTAGGTCACTACCTCAATTTTCACACTGGTACTACACATTTAGGCACCTACGTGGAAAGAGCAGAAGAGTCAATGAGATTGCCCATTTTTCAAATGATAGCTAGATAGTATTGACCACTACGCCAAGCTATCTCATCTAAAATCTAATTTTTAAATTAGTCTTCCATTTATGCTAACTGATAAACTGTTACCCGTATATTAACTAACCTTATTGAGCTGAGATAGTAGTGGTGGTCCAACATATGAGTGCACAGTAATACCTATGAATTGAGATCGAAATTGTCTTTCAACTAAAAACAATCCTAACCGCATGGCCTTTGCAAGATTTTAGGCCACGGAAATTATTATTTTGACTCTCAAATCCAGAATATTCCGCCACTGCCTGATATGCTTGATGTACCAGGCCTAAGAATCTCCGGCTGTACGGGGATAAAGCTCAAATGAAAAGTATAAGCAATGCGACACTTTTGTCTAACATTTTGGCCACTTGTCTGTCCGTCTGTCTGAATTATACATTCCTATCTTACTGTTAGACTAGCTGTATGATTACATATGGGCTCGTCTGCTTACCTACCTGTATGTATGCCTGTCAATTCAAGTAAGACACTTCATGCACGCTGCTTTATCATCTTTAAGAATTCATGAAATTGCACGTACTATACACCTCACATAATGTAGCCAACACCATCAATTACCGTCCAATACGTCAGATGGATTGACAGCACGACATTAGGCATAAGGCGCATGTTAGGTGACGTCACGGGTCATAATGCATAGTTGCGTTGTAAAAATCGAACAATCCCTCACGAAGTGTACAAATTGTATGTCTTTCGTGAATTTACATTCATAATAAATATTCTGTTGAATACTTTGAAGCAGAAACTAATCGGACTTTGAGCTGTTGCTGCCATAGGCAGCATCAGCCCACAATTAGATTACTTTCAAAATATTCAACAGTTTACCTCTATAAATACAGTACCTTGAAATTGTTATTCTGGGAATTCATCAGGGTTCAAAGTATATAAATTGAGTCCAACACTCGTATCAGGTGGGCGTAGCTGAGCTAGAAATAGGCGGGCATAATTAAAAATGGATTCTTGCTGTACATACTTTCTGTTTTCTAAATCAGGATCGTATCAAGAGCTACTACTCCGCGGTGTTCGATGTCCTGGATCTGGACCATGATGGAACAATCTCCAAATCAGAATACCGTTTCTATTATGAGCGCTTAGGCAAAGCCAAAGAACAAGCAGATGACGCGTTTCGTATGTTGGACGTCAATAGTGACGGCCTTATATCCAGGGATGAGATGATCTCCGCGTACATCAAGTATTACTGCGACCCTCTGATTACAGCTGGAGATTTGCCACTGTTCTAATCAATCTAATTATAATAATTTAATTTTACGTAGATATTGATATTTATTATTTGATATCACTAAATTCTGCTGATTATTTTTTTAACATTTGCTGCTTAAGACTAGTAAGCAGCAATGCCATATATAAAACTATTTTCAACGTTTTCAACACGTTTCATTTTAGAGCCTCTAAAGGCTGACTTGAAATGACTATTCAATGAATTAAAATTGGCATTTGTTTGCAATGATTTGTATGATCCGCTAGCATATGTTTGCAATATACATGTATATTGAAACACGCCAAATAGTGTACCTTATTGCCAGAGACAATAAGTTGATGACGTAGTACCATTAATAACAAAAGATAGATTTAATTCAAAATTAGCCCACCACCTGCCTGTCCGTCCACCTGCCAGAACGCATGCATGGGTACACGCACTCACGCACCTCTCTCTCTCTCCCTCCCTCCCTCCCTCCCTCCCCCTCTCTCTCTCTCTCTCTCTCTCTCTCTCTCTCTCTCTCTCTCTCAAACGATACAATGCTGCTTTGGGCCGTAAGCAGATTCTACTGCTTGATAAGAACTTCAAATACGATACAGGAGACATTATGTTTCCCTGAGAGTGAGTATTTAAGTGGAAAGAACCAATCGCCCTTTGTCTTTTCCGGTGATGCAACTGGTCATGCATAACAGATTTATTTGGATATTTGTTATACCATATCACTGCTGTTGTGGGCCATTCTTGTATAGGTAACATTCTAGGAAATCTATTCAGATCAGTGATTACAATTTATGAGAGTGGGAAATACAATTGGTAAACAGGATCACTCTGCGAGTGGCATAATTGGTAGTGCTTTTCTAGCTGGAAAGAATAAGAATCAGCATTAAGAATCTGGAGTATTAGTTGCTGGAAATACAATGGAAGATTCCAGTTTCTCAGTCAATACTATGCAGTCATAATCAACTATGCGACGTGTGGGCTGACGTCATAATGAAATAAGTCGTGAATAAGTTCGTCACGAACGCTTAATTGATGACGGACTAAGCGTTGTTGTACGAATTGTATGTCTTTCCGATTTAATAAACATATTGTTGAATATTTTGAAACCATAATTCGACTGGGCGCTGTTGCTGCCATAGTTTTCTGGAATGTGGTAGTCATAGTGTTCAGGGATCACAGGCGAAGTGTGGTTGGCGCTGAGCTAAAGATGGGTGGGGGTCGCTAAAACTGTATTCCTCCATTACACCACACTACCGAAATCAGTTGTCAGATGACGTTTGTCGGCTAACAAACCCAGATGATTTTGAACATGTTGTAAGATGGAAAATGAGATATAATCCTTGCAGATTAGTCAGCAAATAACGATGTATGGGAGAGAAGCTGTTAAGAGGGATACGCGTAAGAATATATTTTCATAATGATTGACTCATCGGTATACAAGCATATAAGGTGGCAGCTCTACCTCTCTTCTGCAAAACATGGGATGACTCCAGCTATATAGCTAAAAGATACAATTGTACAGATGAATACCTCTCTGTTGAGCATGAAAGTGAGAAATGATAAGGTGGATTTGTTAACCCTAGAGTCCACTTAAATATATATTTTCCAATAGAAATATTTCATCAATGTAGTATCACGGAGACCTATGCTTCAGTATACTACAGACTGCTTCTGTCCCAGAGTAAATATTTAGAGACATCTAATGGGAAGATTTACTATGCCAATCTTTGAGATCCTTACAGATTGGGTATAGGAGTTGATAAGTAGTGTTGTTGAATATTCCATCAAAATATGTGTGGTATCGCCGATCCAGTTAGAATCATAAAAACACTGTCAGTGTAGTCTGGTATGCAGAGTTTAGCAACATTATTTAGATATACCGTGCCAGAAACTGTACCCGTGGCATATAATGCAATGCTAGGATTACCAGACATGCTTTCACCATTGGTAACGCTGACCCACATAGTAAGATCAGTGGTTTATTGCGTGGCTCTATGTTTACACCCACGCTTATGACTTGACAGTTTACCAAAGTAATTTGACTCCTTTTTGGGTCGCTACGCTGGACAGCTTTAGCGAAGGGAACGAGGGGGGCCTTTAGATATAGTAGATGTATTATGCAATTATTACTGTTAGCACGACGGAGTCAATTCCCATGCGACTCAGTCATGTTTTAACAACGATGCAGTTGTAGCAAGACTGCAAAAGATTATTATCAGAATGGGCTTAATAAATAAATAAAAATCCTCTTTACTTATAACTCTGTCCTGTTGTACATAATAGTCACACATTAGACTCATGTGAGCAAAGTAAACACACCAAGATATCCAAGATTTTAGGAAATGAGGAAACCCCATTATTTTTCATATTCTGCATCAGGATATCAAAATCCATTAATATGCCTACACAATTAAAATAAATAAACCATCTATAATTGAGAACAATGATACAATTTTTGGCAGTTAGCAGTGGGTTCTGATAGAAGTTTTGTTGTTAGAATTTCTCACTGGTTAAGCTCTGAAATTGTATGAGTCGTCACTTACTATTAGAAAGATACCCCCCTAATAAATCTCCAAGGTATGCGCTGCCAGATCAGAACAAACACCTGTCATTTACCTACAAAAATGCACAGGCAGGTATAGACACAATTTTTGAACGGCTGAAAGATCTATGACATCAGGACGTAGCCGGCTGTGTGCCTAGATGCCAGCTAGCACCTGCCAATCGTCTAACAGTAATGTATATTGTAAGACAAACACCATTTCTTTGGCCGATAGGTGTGTGATGTCAGGAGGGTCCAATTTTATGATAATGTTGTACTCGTAGCATCATAATGCTCTCCGCCAATAGGAGGAGTCTTTATATTACATCTTTGTGTTCGCTAGGTGATGGCATATTTTTCAGAGTAACATCTACATTTCAGAATTGCCTAAGTTCAGCTTACACGATTTTCGTATCTATATTTCGACACTTACTATGTCCCGGTGGCTATGCATTACTACTATCAAATTACCAAATGCTGACATGCATGATTGCAAAGACATATTATCACTTGCCTCATGCTCCGGCTGTGGGCTGGTGGTGGGAATGGATGGATCTGATCTGTCACTCAAGTATATGACGTCATAATAAATTACGTCACAATCAAATGCATACTGAATGGTGTCTCGCTCCGTCATGAACATTGAAAAGTATGTCAAGTAAACAAAGTGTATGTCTTTGATGGATTTACTATGTAATAACCATTCTGTTGAATATTTTGAAACAA
>CM067372.1:120165507-120289767 GCA_034401795.1 Chaetoderma sp. LZ-2023a
CTGTTGAATATTTTGAAACAAATTTGATTGGGCGCTGTTACTGCCATAGGCAGCAACAGCAGCTATCTTATCTATATGGTTATCTTGAAATTGGGATTCTGTGGATTCAGTGTTCAAAGTATATAAATCGATCCCAACACACGCAAATAGTTGGCAGAGCTTAACTAGAAATGGGCGTGGCATAGCTAGAGATGGATCCCTCTGTTGTTAGGTGAAAGCAGTATGACTCTAGGAATCTGTCTTCTCAGCGATATTGATCTTGACAGTGCTTTAAACCAAACGTTTCCACTGTATGCTCTCTGGATCATCCTTGGGTGGCAATTTTTTTGCTGTGTCACATACAGGATCCGCTGTGCCATTCCAGTCTGATCTTTGGGTAAAGTGAAGAATGGTGTGCGAGGCAAAACAGATGTACCAATAGTTACTGTTACATGGGCCCAAGCATCCGCAAATACATCAACATCAGTTATGTTTGACTCTAGGTCAGAATCAGACAAATCTTTCATCTTTTCCAACGTTCTTTCAATACATACTTCAGCTTCTGTCTTCCCACTTTAGATCTTCTCTGGAATGCAGGTTCGGAACGCAACTGATCTGTAAGCATTTGCTATCTGAAGTATAAGCCAATATTATTTTTTTTCAATTTGGAATCTAGCCCTCGACGCTTCTGCTGTTCCTCTGTGCGTGCATTTCTGTGCCATCTTTCTCACTTATGTATCTGACTGCCTGGGTATTCTCATGTTCCTTTAGAATACCTTACCGGATTTTACACCTATACTGTATCACCAGTCCGATATGACAGCAAGCTCTTATTTTTCTTATATAGTTGGATATCTTCAGTCAGAATCTTCTGGGCTTCATCATTCTATCTCTCTTGTCTTTCTTCACCGAGCTTTACCAAGTATCACCGCAATTTGTCCTCATGTGTAATGCTTAATCTTAATACCTTTTCGCTATTTTGAGGTACGGGCATGTGCGCGTGCGTGCATACACGCGTACGTGCGTGAGTGCGCACGCGGCATGTGTGTGTGTGTGATCTCGATATAATTAATCAAAGGTAGGATTCGTAGCTTGGAAAGAAGGCTTACTTCCATATTGTGCTAGTGTTGCTTATTCACGTGCTAATACTTTCTTTTTCTAAGTCTAATCTCTGGAGATGTACTGTAATGGGTATTCGAAGTAGACTCTCTGGCTAATTACATAATATGTCACTAATGCTTAAAGTAGCTGCTCGAGAGACGCTGTATAACTGCAAAGGCGAATAGTTATGTACACGATTGTGTTCCCGCTCCACCACCCCACCCCCCTCACCGGTCTCTCTCTCAACTTCACAAGATCCATCTATGGCATCGAGGAACATGTTTGGTCATTCCCTATGGGTTTAATTCATAAGTGATCCAGGTGCTATTGTGTTGCTTACAAGATAAGTTGCTTGCTTCTGTATTTGGTCTGGTCTTCACGTGATATACCCGCTTCTCTCGTCTTACAATCTTCTTATACATTTTTACCCTTAGAATTCTGTCCAATCGGGTGCACTGATAGGCTGAAAAGAGCTAATCATCTTTAAGTTCACATTGTGAGAATATTTACAATTTTCTATAAACGCCCAAATCTGGCCGTGAATGTCTAAAAAGAAGCCCCAAACAACTGGCAATAATGAATGATTAGCCTGTATCATTCTCGGTTACTACATCTGACTGGGGAGTATGTATTTAAACAAATCCATAGCCAGAATACAATTGTTCAAAGGGATCTCTCATCCCTGCAGATTCCGGATCACTCATTTAAGATGCACCCAGAGATAACAAGCTCGCTTGACGTCTTCACCCGGATATTATCAGCAGAAAATTGCCTCCATGTTTTTATGACTATTCACAATAGAAGTTGCTCCTTGAAAAGGTTTCTGGTTCGAGAGTATTTATAGTTTTCTTAATACCTGAAGTTTGCAATCAAATTAGTATTGCATGGTGAGGCCAGAGTATTTCATTCCCCAGACCACTCATGGACAATTATCCTAGTTCCATATTTTACGGGCTGCCTGTTCATGAGACCAGCTATTATCAGCTTAATATTCTCTACTGATCTCATAGCATGATGATACCTTCCCGATCCATTCCAGTGGTTTACGTTCATGTGGAGCATCTAGCTAACTCTATCAACAGTGCTATGTCCGTCATTGAAGTTCCGCTGTTACTTGTGGTGGGGGTAGAATGTTATCCTCCATGCACAACTGGACCTACCAGCCAGTGTTGATAGGATTTCTTGAGTTTCGAGAGAGACAACAACAAATTATTAAGATTGGCGGGAGTTGCAACAGGGAAATCAGCCCGTCCGGGTTGTTATAGGTGCCACGCTGGCCTCTTTTCTTGCATTCCAGTTTTGCTTCATAACGATTTCAATGGTTTCGCTTGTGACAGTTGGAGTGGGCCAAATTGGTGGCGTGGTATTTGTGTATGTCATGGCAACAAGAATCTGTTGAGATGTCTTAAATTCCGCTTTCTCTCCAAAGATCGTATCGATGTCTTGCTCCTCCAAGTCAGTGCCACTGATAACTAAATTGTGATGATGAGTTTCGCTTCCAGCTTCTTCACTGGCAGATTTGAGTGTTGATTGCAGGGATGCATGAGTGCTGCACTTTATTTTTCCCATTCACCATACCATTTAGTTATTCTATTCGTGTCATTGGCATCCATCTCAACCAGTAAAAGCTGTTCAATTGATCTTATCCATCCAACCATCCCAGTCTCTTTTAGCCGGGAAGTTTCATCTAGTCATTGGCGCATGGGCTAATTTGTTAAAGCTATTCAGCAGATGGAGAGCAAGGTTGTGGGAGGATTACTATAGTACTGCAACCGTTACCATCTCTGGATCTTTTTAATTCAGAGAAAGAGAGAGGTACTTCGGTATTTCTCTCCTCCCACTTCTCTGATTAAGATTACTCCATGTGGTTCTCCGACTCGTGGCACGAGGCCAGAAGGTGATCTCATTTCATTTTTCTTTGTGTTTATCTCGGTTAGTATGCTGAAGGCTCAGCTGAGATCACACACTTCCGTCGTATTCCCACCTCGTCTAATTCTGGAATCAATTGTTTAAGCACATATTTTGGGACATTATCCATGCGTCCAAGCCGAATTTTGAGTTTCTAAAATCTGCTTTCTGCATACGTACTTAAGGTGACAAAGTTTATTTATCCACAGCATCTGATGTGTACGTTCAAGATCATATAGAGTACAGAAAATCCATTGTTCTCTGATGTAGGTATAAGTCACTGGAACTTTATAACTTAGCGGGGGATACTCTTAGCATTCCACTCCCTCGCACCACTCCGGTTTAGATAGGATTACTTCAGTTGTAGGCCAGGTGAACGCTATAGAATCATGTCATGAGTCTCTATATAATATAGTTGATTCTACATAGGGGTAATGACAATGCCAGAATTCATATCTCCCGTTCTTTAGATGATAGATTCCAAACATATATCTTTGTCACAGTTTGTCCCTACAATTCCAGTCGATGTGGTCAGATTTACTAAAATTCTAAAATAACTCATCTTTTAATTTAATTCGGCTTTGTTTTGAACCATAGCTTCTGTCAGACAAGATTTTTGTTCCAATGGAAAGATCAACTTTAACACTTTTCTGGTTACTCCAGGGGCCAACATTACCGTACTCGTGGATGGCTTAATCATTGCTCCTCGCCATGTTTTGACCTTGTCCCATAAGCCCACTATTTTTTCTTTGTTTGAATGTTGGGTTCTTATAGATGCTGCCTTTTCATCATATGCTGAAATATGTTTATTGAGTGGTCGATATACGTTCCAATGAAACTGGACTGTGGTGTTTTGCAATTGCATGTGCTTCTAGATGCAATAGATTTTAAGGATGTAACTCAGTCATGGATGTAATGAAGCACTCAACACACCCTTTTTCGAAGCCTTGGCCATCTACTTCCAGGTACAATCATGTGACTAAACGTTGCACTTAGCTACTTTCCCAATGGATTCTCGTATTTCTAGATGCCTTTGAAGGCCTCAATTCCATCTATACCGTTTTCCAATGCCTGTAAAAAAAAAAAATATTGCTGGTTACTGCAAACTGCATGACATTTCGGTTCTCCTTTTCTCTGTACTATATGGAACAGAACGTATGTTTTGCAAGGCATATTTATTTAATTCGAAGGGGGCAAACAATGCGCTGTATTCTCTAATTTCTTTTTGTTCCATTTGTCATTATGGCAATATGTTTCTTATTAAAGGAAACTTGTTCTATCTTTTCATAGCTCTACGAACCTCTAGCCCCATTGCTCCGCAGAGTTGACTCAATAATTTTAACTTTCATTTTTGCAATATTAGCTTTACTGCAAACATTGCTAAGATATGACCAAAATCCTATTTGGATGCATTATTTATTGCCAACTGCATTATCTTGATTTCGTACAATGCTGGAATTTCCTGTCTAACCTTATCCATGATTCTCACCCCACAATCGACAACAATTCTAGTTCAAAATTTACCAGTATCGTGACAGACAATACAAAATGCCCAATATCGCCGACTGAATAATACAGTTACGAGAATCGTTGATTAACTTCTTTAAATTTTTGTATGCGATACTCGTAATGAAAATTGTATGCATGACGCATTGCCTGCCAAAAGAAATTGTATGTAATTAATGCGTATCGCCAATACTTGCGAATAGACAAACTACAAATGACGATACTAGCTGAATAGAAACACTAGCAGCGAACAATTCTCTTGAACGGAATCGCGAGCAGTGAACCATCTCCTTGAATAGAATCGCCACCATGAAGACAATGGTAGTTAATAGAATCATTGCACGAGATGACACTAGCCCAAATAGTTAGAACGGACGATACTCGGTGAATAGAATCCCTACCTGGAAACAATACTCTGTAATAGAACTGTAGTAGAAATATAAAATCTTACAAAATATTTGTTTTCAACATTGATATTAAGTGAGTTGTCGGTTAATGCATGTTTAACTGTATCCATATTGTCTAATCAAACATGGCCTTTGAATGTAGTGATTATTAGTAATTACGGAGAAACAATAGTTATAAGGAGATGATTTGATGACGTCCGCATATTCTGATTTTCGTTTGCTCTTTTTTGTAGGTCTTGGCGATAGGCTAGACTGTAGTATTTCGGTAAAGGAGTGTGTATTGCTGTCGCCAACTGTTGTTGTAGCAGACTCTCTGCTGCTGGCAGGTCCTGATCCATTGTCAGTGTTGCTGGCAGGTGCTGCTCGGCTATCAGTGGTGTTGGCAGGTGCTGGTCTGCTATTAGTGTTGCTGGCAGATGCTGGTTAAATGTCAGTGTTGCTGGCAGGTTATGGTTCAATAGCAGCGTTACTGGAAAGTGCTGGTGCGATGCCATTGTCGCTGGCAGGTGCTGATCCGATGCCAGTGTTGTTGGCAGGTACTGATCGGATATCAGTGTTGCTGACAGGTTCTGGTTCAATATCGGTGTTGCTAGCACGTGCTGGTCCGATTCCTGTGTCCTTGGCAGGTGCTGGTCTACTATCAGTGTTGCTGGCAGATGCTGGTTAAATGTACGTGTTGTTGGCAGGTTCTGGTTCAATAGCAATGTTGCTGGCAAGCGCTGGATCGATGTCAGTGTTGCTGGCAAGTGCTGGTTCGATGTCAGTGTTGCTGGCAGTTGCTGGCCAGATGTCAGTGTTGCTGGTAGGTGCTGGTATGATGCCAGTGTTTCTGGCAAGTGCTGGTCCGATGTCAGTGCTGCTGGTAGATGCTGGTCCGATGTCAGTGTTGCTGTTAGATGCTGGTTCAATGCCAGTGTCGCTGTTAGGTGCTGCACGCTTAGTAGTGTTGCTAGCTGGTGCTAGTCTGCTATCAGTGTTGCTGGTATGTGCTGGTCCGATGCCAGTGTTACTGGCAGGTGCTGGTGCAATACTAGTGCTACTGGTAGGTGCTGTTCGGTTACCAGAGTTGCTGGCAAGTGCTGGTCTGATGTCAGTGCTGCTGGCTGGTGCTGCTCGGCTATTAGTTCTGGTCGCAGGTGCTGGCCTAGTTTCTGTGTTGGGAGTGGTATTAGTATCACTGGTTGATCTATGACCAATTTCAGCATCATCATCTTCATTAGCTTCGGAGGCACCTTGTGCCGTTATCTCAGCCTGGGAATTCGGCAGCATAATGGTTGATAATGCAATTTACTGTTATGGTGTTTTGTTTTAATTACGAACAGCAAATAGCATGCGCCTAGGCCTAAATTGATATGTCGACTTGTCTGTATGTTAGTCAACGTGTTTGACAAAGCAATTCGATGTCACGACTAATAGTGGGGCTTGTTATAAAACCGTAATTTGTATCATTTACGACGAGGCTGTTATACATGCCACACAATAGTTTACCTTTGGACAGTGTATGGCAGTATTGGCCAGGTTTAAACCCTTATGGACACGTTTTACTCCGTCTGCTCAAAATTAGTTTTGGACATTGAACCTTGGTTCATGGCTTTATTAGTATTCAAATTTATGTATTTACTAATATGATTGCTAATAGGCCTATCACCACAAACCATTAGCCAATTACAACAGTAGGTACACACATTTCAGCAATTTGCCCAGATTATGGTTAAATTGCAACAAGATTAGGAAACATTTGGTATGAATTCAGCATAGCAATTTAATGTAGAAATTCCAGTTCTGAAACCATGTTTTAACTTTAAAACACGCTTTTAAATAAATAAAGATCTTCAATTGATTTCAGCAAGTAGTCCTTTGTAAACCTAATTCATGTGGGGAATTTGAACCCCTGTTGGGTAATATGGACCGTTCCATATTCCACATAGTTGGAGGGTCCATATTCCCCACCCACAATCACCTACTTCCAATCACCTTCACATCCAGATACTGAGGAATGGCGATCTCAACATGTGCGTTTCGTAAGGACTCATGTCCAATGTATTTCCTCGGTTTTTGCTTAACAACTTTCACTTCAGTTTTCAACTAATTGTCATCTAATTCTTTCCGTCAGAACGATGTTTGCTGCCTTGTATCCTCGGTAATTTGCAGGTGTCCATATTACCCGTGGGACCATAATACCACCATTGACTATGTATGTATGAGGTCTAGAAGGAGACCTCACAGGCCAGATCATGCAAAAGATCCAGCAGACTGCCCAGAACGCCTTCTACCTCCGCTACACCCATATCTATCGCATCCGTCAAATGGAAGACAGTAGGGTGATGCTCTTCCACAAGAATGCTCCAGGGAGCCCGTGGCTGAACACGATAGGAGCAGCTCAGGACTGGTTGGCAGCAAGAGAGCAAGCCCGCCTCGACACAGACAATAATGATCGACCCAACACCAAGTAGGATTTCGTTCGATCAATCAACGCTGAGGTCAGGGCTGTCATCGACCGCCAACCTCTGCTTGGGACAGGCCCCCTCCCAGACTGGCTACGACAGAAGAAGAGTATGACGGCCCTCGACATCTACAGGGACATGTGTCTCTGGAGATGTCTAGCAGTCCACCGAGGAGCGAGAGCTGATAGAAGTACAGCTCCTGCACGAGAGCTTTCCACACCGTTCTACGGCAAGACAGTGGCAGTACCTGATGTCCGCAAGACCTCGCTGGATCAGCTGGACAAGGTAGAGTTCTTCCCCATGATCAGGATTCGTGTGTATGAACCAACCAAAGAGGGCACCTGGCACATGATGAGGCAAGCAGCTCACTACCGTGATACCATGACCATCTTCTATATCAAGAACATCTCCAAGCTGGCACATACACTAGTCTGCAGTCACTGTCAGCAGAGGTTTACACAGGCATGCAGTCTTCAACGCCACACTACTCACTGTACAGGCGGCAAAACAACAATCGTGTGTCCCGCCGAGAAGGTTGAGGCGCCACAATCTGCGTATGAGAAAGCCTTCTATCCGCCCCAACCATCCAGTTCAGTGGCTACTCATTGGATCGAGTATGAATCGAGAAACAGAGGCGTACCCATACACCATGTAGCGTGTGGGCATGGTGGCGAGCGTTGGATCGAGGGTGCTATCATAGATGGTTATGATCCGACTACCAACACCATTTACCAGTTCCATGGCTGTCACTGGCACTATCCACAACACCGGCGAGGTGAGGATGCCGAACAAAGATACCGCAAGACAGTCCTGAAAGAGGAGAAGCTGAGAGTCTCTTGATGCACGCTTGTGGTACAGTGGGAGTGCTGTATAAAACGCTGCCCAAGCGTCCCTAAACGAGTTCGGACTGTCCCATACCCACACTTCATAGGTTATGACTTCGAAGCACTCCTAGATGGTATCAAGACTCATCCTACGGAGACTCTCACGATCGAGAGTACTCACATACCTATCTCTGTGTCAGTTGGCTGCTCCTTAGAGGGCGCCACGAGTGAGCCCACTCACGTCTGCAATCCTGACCCCAAAGAACTGATCAGAGAGTTCATGCTGGTGATCCAACGGCGAGAATATCTAATCCGGACAAGGGTTAGGGCACAGTACATACCGACAGACCTGGACAAGCTCCCAAAGCAACAGCAGCGACTGATCAATGAGTGGTGTGACCAAGTGCCTGTACTGGGGTTCAACTCTGGGCGGTATGACCTGAACCTCATCAAGAGGTACTTTGTCGATGAGCTGACTGACAGTACAGGTACAGTGAAAGTCGCCAGGAAGGATAGTCAGACCATGGTCCTCATAACACCTGAGCTACGGTTTCTCGATGTGCTGAACTACTTCGGCCAAGGAGTCTCGTACGAGGTATGGGTCAAAGCCTATGGGTGTACACAGCAGAAGAGCTGGTTACCGTATGAATGGTTTGACACAAATGAGAAGCGCAACTATCCAGGGCTTCCTGACTACTCAGCATGGACATCTAAGCTCAAGGGTGGCTACCTCTTGGCGCGATCAGAGTGGGAACAGTGTAACATTCAGCGAGCATGGAATGCGGACATTCGCCGACTGGCTGCGATACTACAACAACCTGGACGTCAGTCCATTCATCGAAGCCCTAGACTGGATGCAGGAGTTCTACACAGAACGAGAAATATACATCCTCAAAGACACGGTGTCTCGCCCAGGTGTATCACTGCAGTACCTCCTACGTGGAACCGCTCAGCACATGCCAGATGTTAGCCTCTATTCACCGGGCAACGAAGCCTACGAGATGCTGAAGGGTGCTGTTGTTGGTGGTCCCAGCATCATGTTCACCAGATACCACAAGGCCGGTGTGACTCGAATCCGCCAGAGTGTACGTGTCTGCCAACGTCTACTCGGCTATGATGCAAATGCGCTGTACCTCTCAACGATGGCCAAAGAGATGCATGTGGTAAGGAGACAGTGCGCCATTGGTCTGGTGCCAGTGGGGTAGCTAGCTTTAAGGAGGCTCTCCTAGCAGGCAGCTGGTTGGGGTTTGCTGAGGTGGATATAGAGGTCCCCAAGGCTCTGTGGGCAAAGTTCGAGGAAATGCCTCCTCTCTTCTATAACCGCGAGATCCCGGTAGAGACAATCTCATCTGAGATGCTGGCATATCTTGGGCGAACAAGGAGGAAGCGGTCCACCACCCAGAAGCGGGTCGGTGTCCTCTCTGGCAAGAAGCGACTGCTGTACGCCCTAACCCTCAAGTGGTATGTAACCCATGGCCTGGAGATCACTGCTGTATACCACACCATAGACTATGAGGCCAAGTGCCCATTCGAGTGGTTTGTGGAGAATGTTATGGAGGCCCGCCGCTCGGGAGATGTAGATAAGAGCAAAGCACTCTTGGCAGATCGCTTCAAACTCCTCGGCAACAGTGCCTACGGGAAGCTCATCGAGGCCCGAGAACGCCATAGCAACACCAGCTTCATGAAGGATGAATGCGTGGTAGACAAGGCCCTGCGTATAGCATGGTTCGAAGATCTCGAGGAGATTGTTGAGTCATACGAGCTCCAGAGTCACAAGCTGAGAATAACTATTCGAAGGCCCTTCCAGGTGATGGATAGCCATTTATGAGCTCGCGAAGCTGCGAATGCTGGAGTTCTACTACGACTTCCTCGATCGCTACGTAGCTCGTGACAGCATTGAGTACCTGCAGATGGACACTGACTCCGCATATATCACTATAGCAGGCTCCAACCTCGACGACATCATTCGCCCTGAGATGCGAGCAGAGTACCAGGCTCATAAGCGGGACTGGCTAGCTTGGGACAAATGGTCTGGACGGACTCCGGGACTGTTCAAGCTCGAGTTCGAAGGCTCTCCCGCTGTAGTCGCTCTCCTTCTTGTTGCAGGGCCAAGGCTGCGAGCATCTGGGCCTTTATCTGTGCAGGCGTCATGAAGGGGCAACCCTGTAGCGGGCTCTTCATCATCTCGGCAAAGGCCAGATATTCCTGGTGTGATTTCATGTCAGGTCAATGAGTAATAAGAGTGTAACCTCTAAATGGGCGTCCGATACCCCATCCATGCTGGCATATATGTTAATGGAGGGGCTGTCAAACAGGTGATTTAGAGGTGTGAACAGGCTAGAACTGATAGCTTTCCATAGGTTGCTGTTGGCACCTGGGAGATATTCTATCATGTCCTGACCGACTTCTACCAGTGAGCTGCTGTGTGCACTGCCCGGAGGTTGATGTAGCACATCGGCGTTTATGTATGTTTTGCCCCGCTGGGGCACCTCGAACAGGACCCATTCTACACAGTACTGTACCACCCATCTCCTCTCTAGAGAGGGTGAGATTACGTTCTCACCACCGGAGAGCAGCAGTCGGACAGTCGGCATGGTTATATGTCCTGTTTAAACCCCTCCTATAGCATGCTATGGAACCCATATTTGCTCACTCGACTGGTCTTGCTGACCTGGCAGATGTGTACGCAGTTGATGCTGTCAAGGTAGAAGAGAGCGATGGCAAGTCATTCGCCCTACAGTACGAAGCAAACTCAAAGGCATTCTCCCTCCACCCCATTGGTGGTGATGGGGTGGAGCTGCTCACAGACCTCAAGGATGTGTCGAAGGAGCACCTGGGTCGCAACATAGATGGCCACAAGATCGTGATCCAGTATGATTTCCCGAAGAGGAAGTACATCCTTGAGCCGTTGATTGATCTCTCAGATACAGAGGTGGCAGACATCAACACCCTAAATAACGACCTCAGCTTTCGTCTGGTCAAACCCTATTCGAGCGGTGCCACACCGATGATACATGATGGTCTGCTATTGACCCTGGCAAAAAACCTGCAGTTCATATTTGAGAAGAATGAGGTGTGGTACCGCGCTGGACCTGGGGGTGACTGGCAAACATGGATGCACCTATATAGGCCTCCCACAGTCATTGGCATAGAGGTTAATCCCCTCTCCACTGTTGTGAAAAAGGATGGGACAGTTCGAAAGCTCTACAATCGGGGATCATCCTTCCTCACCTACATAGGTGAAGGTGTCTCCCTGGCAAGGGTGGGTCACCGGATCGGGGTTACAGGTGGAAAGCTCCTGCTGCGTCGTCCATTCGATGACCCAGAAGAAGCTGTTAACCTCCAGGATGGCATCCTACGGGTAGATGGTGTGTCACATGTCTCCAAAGTCACGGGTGCTGTTAAACTGCTTCAGCAAGTCGGCCCCACTAGCCCGCAAATGACTCATATAGTCCTAGACCTACGTTTCTTAGCCGGCGGCAGAGTGAAGCAGCTAGCCCCTGCCCCTGAGGGGATGAAGATCACTATCGATCCGGATGGAACAGGGATCGATCTGGCACAGATATTTCTCGGGGGTTCACTCTGTTCAGTTTAACTCTTCATATATAGCCATGATTCTCATCATACTGCTCGTGCTGGCGTCCACAGCAGTGGCACAGGGCGCTGAGACTGCCATGATATTGGATGCCAAGTGGGCCCACTTCCGGGATGACCCCCAGTACAATCCTTGGGTCGACCCCCTGCGGAGAAACATTTACAACCGCTTTCACCCATGTGAAGAGATCAAGTCTGTCTGCCACTTCTATGGGGTGGAGTGGGTAGGCCGTGGTTGTCTGCTGGAGACCCCTGCTCAGCACCAGATTCTCTGCATAACATGTGAACAGGCCAGAGTCTGCCGTGGTTCACATGCTAATCACTTTAGCCTCCTCCCAGGTGAGCCTTGTCAAGGTAGATGGGTCGTCCCATCATGTCGATGCGAGTCTGGCAGAGACTACGTGTTTGTCTGAGCCTACACAGAATAGAGAGAGAGAGAGAGAGAGAGAGAGAGAGAGAGAGAGAGAGAGAGAGAGAGAGGCCGGACCCGTGGTTGATGGTGATCAGTGGCGGCGATCCATGGTGGCCCCTGCACATTATGCCCCAGGGATTGAGAGGGCAGTGGGGGCCACGGATTCGGCGGCCAGTTGAGGGAGGTGGCACCCCACGGTCTCTGCTGCTTGAGAGGGCAGTGGGGGCCACAGCTCCGGCTTGAGGGTGGTGGTATCATTTTGCCCAGTAGTAGTGTTGGTAGTAAAATGATACAATCTCCCTCAACTGGCAGCTGTTCCGCGATCCGTGGCCCCCACCGCCCTCTCAATCCCTGGGGGCCTCCATCTAGAGGCCTACCCCAACCATCTGCAACCCTGGGGCCTCCCTCTAGAGGCATACACCAACCACATGCAACCCTATACCCAGGGGTTGAGAGGGCGGTGGGGGCCACGGATCGCCGAACGGCTGCCAGTTGAGGGAAGTGGTATCATTTTACTACCGACACTACTACTGAAGGTGATTGGCAGTAGGTGATATATATATATATATATATATATATATATATATATATATATATATATATATATATATATATATATATATAGCTGTATGTATGCGATGGAGGGATCCGGTTGGTCACTCTGACGTCATAGTCAAATGTTAGTTGTTGACTGACGACACAATCAAAATGGTGTAGATCCATCGCGAAAAGGTCTGAAATGTAAGTCAGCTGAACTTATTTAAGAAAGATTCTGCTAAATATTTTGAAACTAATTTGAATGGGAGCTGTTGCAACATATCCATTCAGCTTACCTGTATAGCTACCTTGAAATTTTGAGTTTGGGAGTCCATGGCTCAGTGTTAAAATCGAATCAGATATACGTACAAATGCATGGGTCTATCTTAGCTAGAAAGCGGCGGCCATAGCTAGAAAAGGGTCTCTATCGTGATAGGAAGTGCGAGTGTGAACTAAAGTTTGCAATCTTGTTAGGCTTAGGGCTCATAGATTGCGATAACCTAGATGGTTGACCTGCTTATATCTTCTTTATGCCGTAATAGCTTTACATTTTGAACTCCGGAAAAATAGCGTTTCGATTTCAAAGCACCACATACCAATACAGGTAAGATGGACAACATTTTGAAACTAATCGGACAGAGAAGATTCCAATCAAATTAGTTTCGGAATGTTTCTCACACCGTAGCCTAAAGATAATATTGTAGATGCTTTGTTGTTGCTGCTGAATGGGTCAAGACTAGACAACCTACGAGCTAGAGTTCATCCGAGAAATCTCACCTTATTTTATATTAACCCTTCAGGTTTTTGCCAGAATTTGCCGCCCATACTCTAGGTCTAACATTTTACCTTTTTCTCATGCCGACAACAAAAGATATTCAGGCTTTAGGAGCTAAATGTTGATTCATTTCTACAGCTTTAGATGGCTGTCATGATTTACTTTTCAACCAATCAAAAAAAAACTAGCGTTTCTACAGAGGTATATATACGCTCGGTCATAGAGGTGCCAGCTATCGTTTGGCAATGTGGTAAAAGCAATCATACAGGTAAGCTGTTAAATATTTTGAAATTAATTTGACTGGAAATTGTTGCTGCCATAGGCAGCAACAACTTCCAGTCAAATTAGTTGCAAAATATTCAACGAGATGCGCACTACATAATAAACGATGTAATGCATTGGCACTTACATGACATCACGCGCTATTGCTTCAGGAGACAAAATTGTGGAGATCACTGTTCAACATTTACGCGATATTATAAAGCAGATAATTGTGATCCAGAAACGGGAATGTGACATGATATGAATGATATGAGATATATAAACCATAATATATCGGTGCAATACAACATTTGAGATGAGATTAGCATCCCTATAAATAAATTCATTTGGTTTATTTGTATATTATCTCATTCTTCTATGAGTAATGACAGTAATTATTCAGGATCTCTTAATAATAATTGATAGATGAAAGTGCTTGGAAGTTCCTGCAAGTGGTCAACTTGCCAAGTACCTGCTTAAGAGTGCAAAGTATATCCGCGCGCATTCCGTATTTACCCATTTCATTCTGACTACTTGATCTTTGGCATTTTCTCACAGCCATTATGGCATGATGATTTTGAAAATACTTCGACTGATTGTCGTCGAGGCTGCCCTTTTCTGTTAAAGTATTAGACCAGTCGGCTGTTTATCTCCATTGAGCCATTTTTCTGTAGGTTCTGAATGAAATGGCCAATGCAGCGGCGGTAGCAGCAACAGCAGTAGCAAGACATGGTGTGATGTCCGTAAAAGGCACACATGTAGAGAGAGATAGAGCGGGAGTGATTGAGGATGCTCCTCTGCAGACACACGCCGCACTCATACACGCGTCCACAGCAAGTATCCGATTGCAGCATCCCTTTGCTATCTGGCTGGTTGCGCGTCTGAAACTATCTAGAACTATCCACGATAGCCAGTATTTATAACTTCTCAGAATACCGGTTAGACGGCGCATGCGTAGGAAGAATTTTATGTTTCTACGGCTATATTCTATAATGAATGTTTGCTCGAGGTAGAATCTTCCTTTTCGACATCGTATAAGAAAGTCAATAGACGAATTGTTGACTATAGTCTATAGTACAGGAGAAGAATTGGAATATCTGTCAAATAACGTATGTGATTCCGGTGGAAATAAATTCAATACTATTAAAATGGTAAGTACATTACCTGAATTCAATCGAATAAAGTAACTATAGTTTATTGGTAAATAAAGTAGTATTTACTGACAGGTGAATCGAAGCGATGTTATGCTCAAGTAATAATAATAATAATAATAATAATAATAATAATAATAATAATAATAATAATAATAATAATAATAATAATAATAATAATAATAATAATAATAATAATGTACGGTACTGTTTAAACTCATTTATCTATACGATATGACTAATTTTTTGTATTATTATTAATTTCACAGACTACCTTAGCCTTTGTGATTAGAGAATCACAAATAAACGGTAAGTGTAGTAGTAGTAGTAGTAGTAGTAGTAGTAGTAGTAGTAGTAGTAGTAGTAGTAGTAGTAGTAGTAGTAGTAGTAGTAGTAGTAGTAGTAGTAGTAGTAGTAGCAGTAGCAGCAGCAGCAGCAGCCCATGGTTGCGCATTTATTATAGATTGACAAATTATTGACAGACTTTTTGTTTAATTGGCAGATGATTGCCATGATTCATTATTTTAATTGTGGGTGTGATTATTATGGTTGGTTGTGATATTGTTTGGGTAGGGGACTCAGATTGATAAATGACTGACAGAAAAATTGATTGATATAATCCGTTTATTTAATTGGAAGGTGATTGTTTAGTTTATATCGTTCTCGTATTTTTCATTATAAATTGTGGCCTATTACTTCAAAAGAGGTACCATTTCTAGTTATACCGCGTCCATGTTTACCTAAGCTCCGCCTACTTTGTATAACTGGGTGAACCGATTTCAACACTTTTAACACTGCATACCCAGAATCACTATGTCACTACAAGTCACTACACAGATAAAATGTTGAATATTTTTAGCCAAATTTGACTGGGAGCAACAGATTTCTGTCAAATTAGTTTCAAAATATTCAAGAAAATGTTTATTAATTGTAAATTAGCAAGAGACATACAATCCGCGTCTTACTGTAGGACCTTTTCCCCGTTTTGTGACGGGCTTACGTCATTTGATAGTGCCGTCAGCTAACACGTGACGGATTTTGCTATTTGAACGACAGATCGGATCTCTTCATTGACGGATGAGGGATAGTTTCTATTGTCTTATTACCCTCACATCTTAAGGGGAAGAGCGTATTGCGATCGTGTCTGTATTCGTTCGTTCGTTCACACACGCGCGTGAGTGCGTAAATTAGTACGTCTGTCTCTATCCGGATTGCATCTAAGATCTACAGAACCAATTTGGTTCGAATTTTAACACAACGACGGAACTTGCCGTACAAGAGGATTTCCAGACTTTGGCCGTGATCCTGATTAAAGAACCCTGATTAGGATCGGATCAAATTATAAGAGCGGTTGATATCTCGGGAATATACTGGTCCGATTTGACTCAGACTTTAACACAGGAAAGGGTGTGTGACCATACACTAGGATTACATAACTTTGTGTGATCAGAAGAATTTTGAAAATCCGAAAAATCAGGAACATCCGAAAAAAATCCGAAAATCCGAAAACTGTTTACGCTGTGACAAAACCTCACTGATTGCTCTTGCTGAACAGGTGATTGATGGAGTAGGTATTAACATATGATTAACCGGTTCTATAATTTTAAGCAACATATGCCTATATGCATGATATGTTCTTTTTTAGTGAATGCAGTTGTGGTATATTAATTGCCAGATGATTGATTTCCAGGCCTCTTTGTTTTAATACACAGCTGATTGATAGATATTACTATTTTGATTGGCAATGGACCTTTCCATTTTTAGCCATGCCCCACCCATCACTAGCTAAGCTCCACCCACACCTCGCCGTGTTGGGATTGATCGATCCCCAAATGCCCTAGCTATCGATTTCCTGAAAACTATACAGGGAAGCTGTTGAATATTTTGCAACTAATTTGACTGGGTGCTGTTGCTGCCTGGCAGCAACAGCGCCCAGTCAAATTAGTTTCAAAATATTCAACAGAATATTTATTAAATAGTAAAAGCAAACAATTTGTACAACAACGCATAGACGGACCGTCATTAAATATGCGTTCGTGACGTACTCTTCGACGTCATTCACGACGTCATTCATTATGATGTCATTGTACACACCACGCAGTTCATTATGACGTCATATGATGGGTGGGTACTCTGGAAAGGTGATTTGGCATCTGTGCTAAGGCGACAATTGTATGCCAATCTTCAATAATTGTGGCCCACCTTGATCATATATAAACCGGTTCCAGGCTGAGAGATTCCCATCATGGATAACATTACTTCCAAGTGCGTGTGTTCAGAGGCAAATGAAGACGAGAATTCCAGTTCCAATCACAGGAATAATGAAGGAATCCAGTTTTATCTATGCCCCTCCCATCTCTAGCTAAGCTCCACCCACACTTCGTCTGTGTTGGGACATCTCTAGCTAAGCTCCACCCACACCTCGCCAGTGTTGGAATCGAACGATCCCTGAACTCCTGACTATCAATTTTCAGAAAGCTATGCAAGTAAGCTGTTGAATACGTTGAAACTATTTTGACTGAGTATGGCAGCAACACCGCCCAGTCAAATTAGTTTCAAAATATTCAACAGCATGTTTATTGAATAGTAGACATACAATTCATACAACAACACTTTAGTCCGTCATCAATTATGCATTCGTGACTAACTTAATTACGTCATTCATGACGTCATTGATTATGACGTCGTTCTACACGTCACGTAGGTGATTATGACGTCATATGATCAATGGACAAACTCGAAAGGTCCATTATCGGGGATGTTGTGTTCTTGAAACAATACTCTTATGCATTCTCCGTGTATTCTTGACGCGTACTTTTGTGGCAGTACTTGTGTGCAAGTACCGTGTTATACGCGCCTCCCTAAGTTCCTGTGGCGCCACTTGTGTCAAGTATCTTACATACATGTAGGCCTACATATTCTAGATGTATCAAACAAAATTGAAGCGAACGCGCAGTGAAAACTGTGTAGGTCAATGAAAACATTAATAGGTCTATTCTTATGAAGTGTTCACTACCGTTGCACACTCTCTTAATACCATTCCGTTGTCATAGACAACATAGGCCTATTAATAGAAAATACATTTTCAAGACAAATTCTTGGATCGTTAGGAAATATATCATAGCTGTGCTACTTAGCTGCACGGAACAGCTGGTCTCTCATGCCGGTTCTTAGTAAGCACACCTCTCCGCGCTGCCGTCTACAAGCCAAGGCTCGAGATGGCGGAATCTTTTAGACAGCTGTAAACAGTTAACTGCGGTTATGCCGATCTACATCTCCCATCTCATCTCGTATAAATACGCGAGGTGAGTTATTTAAAAATCGTTGCCATGGAAACTAAAAACCGTTGCCATGGAAACTAACCAGCGCATGCCAAGGTAGCATGTTTCTCTCTACGTGAACCTGCTCGACACGATGTCTGTAGTAGCTATGGGGATGGGGGTGTGGGCGGATAACTAGGTCTACTAGTTACCACTCATGGCAATAATCACCAGCTTTCGAAAGCATCATTGTTTAGGATCTTGCTGTAAATCAACACACCTAGTTTAAGTTTTAATTATTTACATCCAAATCAGCCTTATGCCAGAAAAATAGGAGTAACAGCGTAATATAATATAATCTTGTACACATGTAAATAAATAACATTTGTACTGAGAAACGGAAAATCATATTAGCCTACCCAAAAATCATCCATCAAATTTCAACTGATATCTACGTTCTGTAGCGCTTCCTCACACGCGGTAGTATCCTTTGGTCATAATATAATGTAATAGTGGAGATCTGTCACGCAAGTATCTTATATTATAATCAAATACGTCACATGTTAGCTGACGTCACAATCAAAATTCAAAATGACGTATAGCTCCGTCACAAAAGTCGAAAAGTATATAACGTATGTACGGAATTGTATGACTTTGATGAACATATACTGAACCCAAAAAGTTTAGCGATTCTGATAAAAACACTAAACAAATATAATTTTGTAAAAAGAACGATTTCATTCGAAAATATTATTTAATTGGTGGGCCAATTTCCAATTTGAAAAACAGTTCATTGTCACCCTCATTTCAACATCGCGCTTCTAACGCTGTGTCATTCAGCGTAGGGGTCCAGGCAGAAAAATTTTCTAGCCGTGTCAATAGAGGGTGTGACCCTCGCGCACATTAATTGATGACTGTCGTACACCAGTGGCAAGTCTTCCCTTTGCTTCATGGCGCTGATTTTCGGATAACCGTGGGTGGCGGCCCATGTTAGCGGATGTAAACTTTTTTACGTTTTCAGTTCACTTTGGTTACCCGTTTTGGAATGTGGAGTCGTTTCACCTACGTGACGCGCAAATTTTGACCAGTGTACGCAGAATGCATTTTCACATGCGTTAAGCTCATACGCGTGAAAAACAAGAAATGATTTTGATTTCATTACAGATAGCGAGGTATTGTGTTGAAGATTTACATATTTGAAATTGTTACACCTATTTGGCATAGTATACAATTTAATAAATATTCTGTTGAATATTTTGATACTAATTTGACTGGGAGCAATTGCTGTCATACATAGTGACTGGGAGCCGTTGCTGCCATACGCAGCAACAGCCCGCAAAAGGCCATATTCAACTGAGTTTCAAAATATTCAACAGCTTACGTGTATAGTTAGTTAACTTGAGATTTTGATACTGGGAATTCAGGTTTTCAAATCGACGCCAACACACGGAAAAGGTGTGCGGAGCTTGTACACCATCCGTGCTTTGTCATATAAAGAGTGATATTTACAAAAAAACCTCATCAATATGATCATGTAGAGATCTAATATTTGCAATTTGAAGAAGAAATATAGGACCAATGTGACGGCAGAGTCCAGAATCCTGTCTTACTGACCTTTCTCTTCTGTATTAGCAGAGCGCGGGGATCGATACTAAATAGGTGCACCATGTATGACGTGTTTCGCAAGCTTTTAAAACAGTTGACTTCTAACTTCTGTGTTCGTGCATGCGTAGCTGTGCGCGTGTGCGCATGCGAGCGCACGTGTCTGAAGATTTTAAAAAGCTGTTTATCTGATTTGGTTCAAATTTTGACACAGCGAATGAAAGAAAATTTCTAGACTTTTGTCGTGATCCTGATTAAACGGATCCAGTGCTGATCAATTTTTTTATGTCTGAATATCGCGGAAACTTCTGGTTCGATTCGTCTCAAATTTCAAAGACAATAAAGCGTGTGACCATACATTAGGCTTTCGTAATTGTGGTCGTGATCTGAGAAATCCGGGAAAACCTGCAATCCCGAAAGAATTCAATGCGGCAAAAACGGGAGGGCGATCACTGATTGCTCTTGTTTTCATATGAAAAATAACAGTAAGGGTCAAGCGTTAAAAATCGCTTCAAAAGCGATTCAAAACGCCCGCGTGCTGCCCGCCCGCCTGCCGCCAGCCTGCCGCCCGCGTCAGTGTGTTTTGCCCCTATTGATCTAATATGTTTCAAATCTGACTCACTGACGCCCGCGTGACGCCCGCGTCATGTCTGTCTTGCCCGACCAATATGGTCAACAAAATTAATGTCAGATTTGTGAAAGTGTATTGGATTTCAAATTCCCTTGGGAATTAAGCGATATATCTTATGCCCCAATAGAGATTATGCTCAGGCAAATCACCTTTCCAGAGTATCCATCTATCAATCTGACGTCATATGACGTCATAATCAGCTAAGTGACGTGTATAGTTACGTCATAATCATTACGTCATAATCTTTAACTCATAATAGTCCGACACGTTGTACAAATTGTATGTCTTTGCTATTTAACAAGCATGCTGGTGAATATTTTGAAACTAATTTGACTGAGCGCTGTTGCTGCCATAGGCAGCATCAGTACCCAGTTGAATTAGTTTCGAAATATTCAACAGCTTACCTGCATAGTTTTCTGGAAATTGATAGTCAGGGAGTTCAAAGATCGATCGATCCCATCACGAGCGTTGTGTGAGTGGAGCTTAGATAGAGATGGGCGGGGCATAGCTAAAACTAGAAAGGTTCATTGGAACTCAGGCCATTGAGACGCTTCTTATCATACAAATTAAAAAATTGTCTGAATCAACATGACAAAACCGCTAGTCAGCTATAACAATAATACTTGCTTATTTAGACAGATAAATCAGTGTCTTGACATAGAAAACAAAACACGGATGATCCGATCTGTCACTCAAGTATCTGATGTCATAAGTATACTAGTTAATAGATGTCACAATCATAATGACGTGTAGTTCCGTCATGAAAATCAAAAACTCCGGCCCTAGTGTGCGAATTGTATGTTTTTTGATTAATTTACCAATCAATCTCCACCCCACCACCGAATCCTCCAGTCACATATATCGTGTCCAGATGTTCGACAGTTTACCTGTATCAGTACTTTGAATTTGGGATTCTGGCAATTCAGGGTTTAAAGTATATATAAATCGATACCACATGTTTAAAATGTGGACGGAGATGAAGAAGAAATGGTCGGGGAATAGCTACATGTAAAATGGATTCCTCTATTGCTCATCCGATAGGCTACCATTTAGATTTGTTTCTTTCAGACGCCAAAATAGCGTTTTCACTTTTTGACAAAAAGGGAAATGGAAAAGTAGCGACCAAGGATTTAGCCACCCTGTTCAAAAGCTTAGGTCTTCATTTAGATGGCGATAGACTGAAAGATTGGGCAGATGAGGCGGACGAAGAAGGTACGTATGACCACTTGAGTGTTTCACGCGGCATAATAATAACGCTTATCAGTTTAATCCTCAAATTTGTTCAAGAAAATTTCTAATTTCACATAGAACATCTCCAAATACAAACCAAGAGAAGACTATTTTTTAAGATTTACCACTGGAATGATCGGCTTAACTATCGAGCCGGTCATTCCAGTAGTGCATTTAACAAAATGTCTTCTCCTGATCTGAAAATGGGCATTTCTCAAGACAACTGCAGAAACCGGTTTGGGCAGTTTTAGTATAAGTGTTGCGGAAAGGAGACGGGAACTAATAAATTCTGTTACCTTTACATAATAATCATGCTATAACCACCAGTAAAAACAAAATTAATCAGAATAATTGAAACCCCCAGCCAAATGCCATTTATGTAACTAGGGCGTGAACCAATTAGTGAAGTTGGTAGTGCTTCGCGCTCTGGTGTATGCAGAGAGAATACATAATATGCTCTAAAGCCGGTCATATAATCTCAGTTTTATTCGTATTAAGCTGATTAGCCACGATGTCCTACAGGTAAACTACTGTTAAATTTTTGTATAATTTGACTGAAAGTCGTTGTTTCCAGCGACAAGACATACTTTCAATCACACGAATTTCAAAATATTCAGTAGGTATCATATTATCAACTCTGGAAACCAGCTTTAAACAAACCGAGATAACATGTAGACGTTGGGCCAACGTTGGCAACAGGTTTGGCAGATTGCAGTTGGCATAACAACGTTGGCCTAACGTTGATTGTACCACTCTGGTGTGCTATTTTAAATATCTTCATAGATTTATGCCGGTTGTCTCAATGTTGTTGGGCCAACGGTGGGTCAACGGTGAGCCAACGTTTGCTTGCTATCAGGGGAGTGATAAATGTGCATGTTTTATGTATTTCAGCTGAGGGGTGGATTACCTTTGATCAGTTCCGGCCATTGTTCGAGCGCAAATTACGCGAGAACGAGGATGAGAGAGAACTTCGAGACGCTTTTAGGGTATTGGACAAAAACAACAATGGCTGCATCGATGTATCGGATCTGAGATGGATCCTGAAATCACTAGGGGACGACTTGAAGGATGATGAAATAGAGGACATGATTGCAGAAACAGACACTGATGGTAGCGGTACAGTAGACTATGAAGGTAATGAATTAATGTTGCTGAAAGCTGCTACTCACCACAAGCTCTGACCATCAAGGGGCCCTATGTCAGATATTTAAATAGACTGGCTTGAGTTAACTATATAAAATATCCGTCATACGCCCAAGTGACGGACATTGCTGTTGAAGGTGCCATTATCGGCGCCTTCGGTAGGCCTACAACGATCGTGTGTGGTCTGTGTGCTGATGACCCTAACGATAGGGTTATTGTTAACAGGAAGGAATATCGAAATTGGTAAGGAGGGCGCAACATCAACATTAGAACACCGGTCGTCTGCTGCACCAACTTAGCAAAGGGCCATTCAGACCGCATGAGCGCGGTGCGTCGGGCACGACAAAAGTTACCAAACGCATCCGATATAACTAAATTATAGCTTTCAGACCAAGCGGGTAGGCAATCCAACATATTGTAATTTTAGCAAAATTAACAAGGTGAAATATGTACTGTTAAAGGTCAGACACCTATGTCAGATTGACTATGTAGATTGCGACAACTAGGGCACGGGCGATGTTGTTAAAATCATTTTAACTACAAAAACGTTGCGCCCGGAGACACTTGCGTCGTAGTCCAGTCAAATTTAAGTTTTTACCCATGACAAATGGACCTTTCCATTTTTAGCTATGCCTCGCCCATCTCTAGCTAAGCTCCGCCCACACCTCGCTCGTGTTGGGATCGATAGATCTCTGATCTCACTCACTATCAATTTCAAGAAAACTATAAGGTAACCTGTTGCATATTTTGAAACTAATTTAACTCGGTGCTGTTGCTGTCTATGGCAGCAACAACGCCCAGTCAGATTTGTTTCAAAATATTCAAATCTATTTATTAAATAGTAGAGACATACAATTTGTATGATTATGGCGTCATTATTCTAGAAAGGTCCATTGCAATAGTAATCATTCATATTTTCCTTTGTTTAGTATAGTCATCCACATGATATATCAAAAATGTAAATTTTTATTTTTGGTGGAAGATGATGTCTTTGCTCAAGTGGGAGAACTTATATTGTTGCGATTTGTCTGTCATGTCCGTCTGCCAACAATAGTGGCGCCTTTGGACATCGGCTGATGGGTTAAAACCAAATTTGGTTGGCACGTTCCTATAGGCAAAATCTATTCAAGAAATGAACATATAAAGTGGCCACGCATTCAAAAAACCAGAGTTATGGCTCGTGTTAAATTCCAGATGTGTTGAAGCCTGTGGGTTGGGGGGGGGGAGACTATGTTTGTGGCACGTTTCGCCATTTATTGATGGATTAAAACCTAAATTGCCAGATATGTCCCATTGAGAATATCTATCGGAACTCTGAATATGAAATGGACATGCCATAAAAACCCATAGTTGGGGGGAATACGTTTGAGGCACGTTTCGTCATCTGTTGATGGATTAAAACCTAATTTGGCAGATTAATTCCTTTAGGCAATATGCACCTGAGGTCTGACGATGCAAAGTAGCCTCATCTTTTAAAGAGTTGTGACTCTTTTTTGATTTAGTGAAGCGTATGAGGATTTTGATGTAGGGAATCCGATGGACACATTTTACATGTGAGGGGCCAACTCATGCATCAAAGTTATTGTCACTGTCATCTTCCCATGTTGCAGTCATGTTTGCACAAACCCCTCTGCATTTTGAACATGCCATTGAACAATCATGTCCTTGACGCTCACATTTACACCGTGTTGTACTACAACCGGATTTATATTGACACCTAACCGGCTCTAACATTCATTTTGGTGCATTATTCGAGTTTGTATGAATATGGATTCGCATATTTTCCATCCCTTCACTTTTATTTTAAAAGTTGAATTTAAGGAATAAATAGTCCATCCATTTCTGTACCTGGTGGGACACTCTAAGACTAAGCCACGTGCATGTGGTTGATGTCGGTTGAAGATTGCGACGATGATTTCGGTGTTTCATGCCCCTTGGACGTGAAATTGTTGCAACTTCCTTGTTTTCAAATTGCCATCTCCTCGCCCCTTGTATGCACAGATCATTGGTTTTCTCCAGCCACGACAACTTCATCATGTCTTGACTTTGAATTGAGAAAGACGCTCATGTTCCATGAAGTTGGAATTCTCCTGAATCAGGGATTTAACTAGGCGGAGGGACTTATGGGCACCCTCTACATCTAACATCCAATCAGAACCAGGGGAGATCTGGGGCCATCAAAGGAAAACCCGTCACAAAAGGCGGTAAAGATCAAAGGATAAAAGGTATCAAAATAACAAAGGAAAAGAACGAAAGAAAAAAGGTGTGAAAATCCGGACCCAAACCTCTACTCAATGCATCCTAGGAACCTCATCAAAATACGAAAACCACCAAATCTGAGGAAAATTGATTACTATTGATTGTCATTTGACTCATTTCCATTGATGGTCGTCGCTTTCCACCACAAGGGTTGGTCAAATGTCAGAACTGAGGTTACATCATAGTGCAAGGCGTGTTTAGAAATGAATTGAAAGGTTGAGCTTAAACATGACAAATCATCGGAGTCAATGTCAATCATAGGCAACAACATCATTGACGATTTTCCTCCTTTATTAATCATTGCCATCATATCGGACCATACCGGTCTTGGACATTTGCCGAGGGATAGTGTTATTTTCCACACCATGTCTGCAGTTGATAACTGCGCATCCACTGATTGTATCTTAAATGACCTCAGTCTTTTTTTGAAATAGTGCTTAATGCGGTCCAGAAGCTGTGCCAAGATTTAGTGTGCTATCACCCAAGCCCATCCCATGGAAGGTACTATGTCCATCAATGGGCAGGGTGCTATGGTTGACATTATCTGTGACATACTGCATAGAATGTCCTACGGTGATCTTTCATCTTATGCTTAACTTAGGTCCGCTCCTCCAATGAGCTACTGGTTAAGCATTCATGTTCACTGCAGGATAACAGCGTATAATATTATTTGACCACTTTTACCCATTAAGATGTTGTCTGCTTACATAAATGACATTCCGTGGCACTCACGCGCTCGCGCACGCACGCACGCATGCACGCGCTCGCGCACGCACGCACGCACGCTCGCACGCAAGCACGCAAGCACGCACGCACGCACGCACGCACGCACGCACGCACGCACGCACGCACGCACACATACATACATACATACATATATATATATACTTCAATTAGAACAGCGAATTACAGTCAATAATATTATTATACGTTGTACATTACCTCTGCAATATTGATTTGTATTGTACTATGTATGTAGCAGGTGTGTGTAGTAGATCTCTTGTAGATTGTGCATCCCTATCCATGGTAAACCTTAGACAGCAGTTAATTCCCCGTCTATAATTCCTTATAGATTAGATTAATAGATGCCTTATTTATAATTAAATGGTTTGCCTATGCGTTCCAAAATATGAGAATGAAAATATCCGACATATAGTGTTAATTTTAATATCACACACTCTTTTGAATCATTTGCTTTATTTCTGCCGACATCCTATGAACTGGCACACATATTTGTTGCTTTGTCAGATGTAGAGCTCGGCTTTAGAATTTTTCCTTTGAACAACAATCATTAAAGTATCTGCACTGTTACCAGATTTCGTAATTGTGCATTTCATTCTTCTTCCGTGATTCCACCTGTGGTAAGTGCACCGTGATTAGATCACTGTATTCAGTTATCGGTAACGTCACCAGCACAAAACAATTAATGAATATGAAAGAAAGTTAGCCTTCCCATATTCTGATACCATAGCATCCAAACATTACATTACTCCGTATTGCTGATATCGCATCAGATTTAAATCGTTTCATTGCTCACATAATACCCTCGATGAACGAGTTGCCAATTCTAATTCTGATGCTACCTAATGATGTGGTGTTCTAACAAAGCCTTAATCAAATCACCATGCAAATCTTAATCTTGACTATTTGCTCAGTTAGGTTCCTGAAATTGTACATTCGACGATTCGATTATTACGCTACAGTAAATAATATTTTTTCTATTTGTATTGGTATGTCACCATTTAGTTTACGTGTCTAAATAGATACCTAACAAAGCATCAAATAAAGGTAGCAGTCTAGGATGTATCAAGTATTAAAAGTGCATATTCACAGCAATATGCTTGGAAATAAGCTTGTCAAAATTGTACACTTTTGGAGGCTTAATTTGTTGGCCTAGATGTAATTAAACGAAATAAATCTTAACATATGATGCTTATGTATAAATTATTATAATTTTTTAAGTTGCAAAATTGAATTAGAGACACAAATCCCTAAGTCAATTTCGTAACTAAAACATCATATCAATTTGTACGGTCAGAAATCATCATATGTTAAGATGTATTTCTTTTCATTACATTGGGGTACACAAATTAAACCTCTAAATGTATACAATTTTAACAATTTTATTTTCCAGCATTTTGTTGTGAATGTGCACCTTTAAGAGATATAGGAATGACATAAATTTGGAAGCGGCTAATGTAGGAGTAATGTACTCACCCAATAAATTAACGATACGTGTCAGCATTAAATTGAATTTGTTTAGCCTCTTGACAAATGAATGATTACATATATGCTAGCAGTGAGTCTGCTCGAGCCTATTATAGTTCGTGGACACCATGCACAGAAAATTTTTTAGTACAATTATAACATTACAACATATGAAATAGCAATGTTACAAATAAAGGACAAAGACATGCTTCACTTGACGATCACCATAAATATATCCCTAAATGAATCACTCATTGGGATGGGCTAAAATATCATCATCATCATCATCATCATCATCATCATCATCATCATCATCATCGTCATCGTCATCGTCATCATTATCTTCACCACCAGCACACCACCACCATCCACCCACCCCTACCACCACCACCTTTGTCGTCGTATTCGTCGTCGTCCTCGTCGTCAGCGTCATCATCATGATCATCATCATTATTATCATCGCTACCACCACCACCACCCCTCCACCACAACCACCTTCTTCTTCGTCGTCGTCGTCGTAGTCATTGTGTTTGTTATCATTGTCATAAATAATAATAATAATAATAATTATTATTATTATTATTATTATTATTATTATTATTATTATTATTATTATTATTATTATTATTATTATTATTATTATCACCATTGATATTAATATCATCATTATCATTAATATTAGGGCCTATCATTAATATTATCATTATTAGATGCACCATGAATTAATCTATTACAATATCAGTACCTGTTGTCATTATCATAAAGTTAATAGTATTATAATCATTCATCATTATTATCATCATTACCATTATTACAATCATCATCATCATCATCATCATCATCTCCTCCACCACCACCACCACCATCACCACCATCATCACCACCACCACCACCACCACCACCACCACCACCACCACCACCACCACTACCACCAGCACGATCATCATCATCATCATCATCATCATCATCAGCATTATCATTATCATTATTATCATTAATAGTAGTAACAACAACAACAACAACAACAACAACAACAACAACAACAACAACAACAACAACAATCATGTCCCGTATTTCTCATCGTTAGACAGTATCATCAACGGGGTCTTGCTGACAATCATCCTTTCATGATATGTTGCTTGCCTGTGAGACTTAGTTTTTGCCTTCCAATCACAGTTCTTTACAACTAGACAGATACTTGGCTGGTGACATTTACTGGCAGAACAAGCTGCTGTATGCTTTTTTACAAGTCTTTTGTGGAGAATTGACCACCATTGCGGTCAGCCATTGAATCCTGGTAATCAGACCTGAAGGAGCTTACAGTCCCTTGATAAAGTTCAAAACCAGGCTCTATGGATAATTGTTGGAGATATAAAGAAAACACTCATTACTGCAATGGAGGAAATTACAACCATAGAACCTCTAAAATCAAGAAGAGATTTAAAAGCAGAACTCCAACTAGAAAAATTGTCTTAGCTAAACGCCCAAAGATTGCCATCATAAAGCAACCCACAAAGTGCAGACTTAGAGAGAGAATTTTTGACCAACTCACAGGAAATTACAAACAGAACATGGCCATGTTTTCCACAAAATGTCAATATGATGCAGGCAGCTCCAAAAACCGGTCCATGACAGATTCCTAACATGAGTCGGATAGAAATCACGACTTCTATTCCTGGCATAAGCAGCAAAGAGGACATAATGATTCTATCAATAGGACACTGTCTTTAGCTTTGCTCAATGACCAATATCCCGAAGAGGAATGGACACGAGTCTTTGCTGAAATGTCAGCATATGGTGTTCTAAGAGATATACGAGCAGGAATCTACCTACAGTTTTCAGACGGGTACACTCAGGGCATCTCAGTGCCAACAGGAAGACATTGTAGCAATTGTTCAGCAGAAATCCATGCTGCTAACTTCCTAGACAACAGAGGTCTGGAGCAATTAAACATTGTTTTATCTTACAAATTCCGTTTAGGTCTTACAGCTCTGGAGAACTGGAATGGAAAGGTCCTCCGGTTGAAAAGCACCCTTGAGACAATAAGCAAGCCTAACATGGTGCATTTACAGTTGATACCAGCCCACACTGGACTATTGTGAAATAAACAAGCTGGCCAGCCTGCAAAAGAGGCTGCAAAAGTCGGGAGTCAGACCACATGAGGAACTTGACAAAACAAATACTCCTGGCTGTCAAGCTTAATGGAAATATGGGAAACCTAGAAAAAAAATGTAAAATTCGTTTCTAAATCGGGCGGAATTGTCTAGAATAACGTCATGATTAGAGTGAACACAATGACGAGGAATAAAGACCTGAGCAGATATCCAGTCTTAACATCCATCTCATCATTTTTTTCAATCATTCCCGTTCTCTAATCCGATCTTATCACGTCTCTCAACTTGAAAACTGTTCTTTCAATATGAGATTGCCTCATCACATTTGAAGTCTACACCCGACTATTAGAAACAATGATGCCAAAACCAGTGTCCTCACACAAATGTCCATACGCGACAATGGTCCTAATGGGATTCTATAGTAAGATCTAACTGTTTCTATGTAAAAGGTGTGTGAATATTAATTGATAGACACAGCGCTACCGGAAGAGAGTTAACTAGGATTCCAAGGAAAAAGTATCTCACTCATTACACAGCTATATGCAAGGTGCACTCAATAGATGGAAGATGCTATATCATTGGAGCAAACCTGACACGGTAAAGTAATGTTGGTTTCTATCTTCTATCACAATGTACCTGTACGGTTGCTTTAATGCTGTGCTGGTGCATCTAAATAAGGGCCAAACCATTCAACGAGATCCTCGTGCCCAATTTTTTTTTCTTTTTAATAAATTCACAGCGACTTCATCCTGATGCATTTGAATCGCTACTAACATGTCACACAACAGACTTTAACTGTTGGCCTGTTGCCACGTAAAATATCTCTCTTGCTAAAACAGGAAAAACGTGTTCTTTTTCCCTTTCCGTACCAGCATTTCAATGTCTTTTAGACAGTCATGGTTTGTCAACTAAACAGATACCTTCCATCTGGAACGCAAACTGTTACACCACTCTTTTTGTATTTCAACTTAACGGGTTGTAAATTAACCTATTCAGATAGGCTATCATTCAGATTAGTAATGCTCTTTTAAGTACTAATTGTCAAACAAACATTGATTTTGTAAGGCTTATAATCTTTCTATATTTTGAGGGGTATAAAGATTAATATGTCCTGGCCAATGTAGAAATAGCATACTCGATGCATTGTCTGCACTTGGATCTTATCTTATTGACCCCCACCCTTAAACAGCGCAATTTTCACAAAAATTCACAAATGGTTAGATTGACAGGATGCTACCTTTAAATGTGCAGTTATCATAGCATAAGGACGTGATTATTAATGAATCAACATCGTATATAAGTAAAAGAAATATAGTACTCAGTTATCAGTGATTAATTTTGACATCACACACTCTGCTAATAGGTATAAAGAAGCAGAGATCTATGTTAATATAGTAGTATGGTAGTTGTGTGCTCTAGTTCAAGCTTTCATCTAAATTCCTTTTTCCACGATGGTAATTTCGGATGTTCTGATTAATGGTACTGCTGTTGAATGTCAATAACGTATGTGTAATGTTGGTGAAATTGCTTATCACCTCTGTCAATTTAATCTACAGCGACAAAGGCCATGAATGACTTTTGCCTACATCTACTATGCTAATCACATGTTTATATAAGGCATTTTGCAATTTCTCCTCAATTCATTGTC
Organism: Chaetoderma sp. LZ-2023a; assembly: GCA_034401795.1. Classification (NCBI taxonomy): domain Eukaryota; kingdom Metazoa; phylum Mollusca; class Caudofoveata; order Chaetodermatida; family Chaetodermatidae; genus Chaetoderma; species Chaetoderma sp. LZ-2023a. Next base: position 120,196,502 of record CM067372.1, read on the forward strand.
TCTAGTTTTTAACTATTTTCCATTGCAGAATTCAGAAATCTGATGACCTCATAAACCTCATAATCACGATGGATTCCATGACGTTTGCTATGTTCACACCTCATAATGCTGGTCCGGCAGGTTGAAAACAGCAAATGTTAGGTGTATATATAGGAGCACCTTGTCCCATATCAACCACGTATGACAGCACAAACCAATCATGTGCTATTTCGAATTTCTCCGAACGAACGTTATCCATCCATGTGTGTGTTTTCAGTACATGACAATGTGAAGAAAAATAACGTTCCTATATCTTACACACAGATACTGAAATGTATTATGGTGACAATGTTGCAAGGTTTATGTACAAATGTGATGTTCTAGTGTATAAATGTTTATATTCTGTACATTTGTGCTGCATGTTCTCGAACCTAACAAACACGATATTGTTTCCATATTCTTATTCCCCATATTTCTGCACTTCATTATATGAAGATTTGAACACAGATGATCAAATACGAACACTATGAAAGATCATTTATAATTTACCAAATACTCTATTGAATATCTCAAAACAAATATAAATGGGAGCTGTTGATGTCGATGACACTAACAGGCTGCAGTCAATTTAGTTATAAAATAGTCAACCACTTACCCGTATGCTTGTCTTGAGAGTGGGATTCCGAGATGCATGTTTTAACATACACATGTAGAGATTCTAATGACATTCTGATTGCCCACTAACACCTTTCTAACCGGAACAAACTAATTGTACTGATGAAAAGCTTTGGCATGTATACTACTAATGTGACACTTTGCACGCATAATCATATATCTTTATTATTATGCTTAATTGTTCTGCTTAATTCACTCTATCTCATTTTGCTAGTTGATATATGTTTTTCTTGTTTTCTCTGTCATTTGTAGAGTTCTATAAACTGATGAATGGGTGATTAACTTCACAACACGTCTATTAAAAGTGCATCCTTGCCCTCACCATATGCAGACCTGCAATACGATATCGCGGAGGCTTGCTGCACATACTTCCTGAATTACTGCACTGAATAAGACATGTATTATTTTGGAAAATGACTTAATTGTGTCTTCATGTTTTCAAGCACTGCTTTTCTGTGTTTATTGATCAATTTCACACTCTAATAATTATTAACCTGTGCCATTATGCATTCATGGATAATGCCTATTTAAAGTCCATGTTACTGACACAATAAATTGAATTTGTTTAGATTCAATAAGATTCAAATCTTACACTTGTCAAGACAAGTTGTCATACTTTGATAAAAATTTCTATTCACCTTATGCGCATACAGTAGTAATACGATGTTAAGAAGTATTTGATTTTTATTCGGTTTGGCGTAATGCAGTATGTTTGCATCTCTGATCTTGCAAATATTCATATTTTGATTTTGCTTCAGACCTTTTTCAAATGTTTATGGAGTTGATTAATCACATAAAGTAACCTGGACTTTGCATAAGATTTGGCTAGAGAAAATTTCTCTTGTTGTGTTTTGATTTCACTCATAACATTTCTATATTTCTCACAAGTTATATATATATATATATATATATATATATATATATATATATATATATATATATATATATATATATATATATATATATATATATATATATATATATATATATATATATATATATATATATATATATATATATATATATATATATATATATATATATATATATATAGATTGTTATGCTGTATGGAATGTAGCACATACTCCACATTCTAACCATTGTTTACTGGATAAAATATTATTTTCTGTGTGTTTGCACATTGCATTTATTTGATTTATGTTATAACCAAATATCAGAGTCTTCTATATGTTAGCAAAAGAGGGACAAGTAAGCATTTAATATGTGTGTTGTAAAAGGGTAAACTTGTCTATGTGAACAAAAGTTTCAACAACACTTTTTTAAAGAGAATGGACACCAGCTACCATGAACTCGCCTCCATCTTGACCTGTGCATGAAGCAGTACAATCGCTATGAGAATTCAGCACAGTGAAAGAATAATAAAAGCAATATTACTAAATTGTGTTAAGAGGTTGAGGAAGTATAATTTTCAGTGTTATTTATCATTAGAAAAAAATGCTAATCATTCACATCTATTTCTTGATATCATTCCTGTGGATGTGATTACCCATGGTGTGTTTCTTTAAACATCGTATTATTATTATTATTATTATTATTATTATTATTATTATTATTATTATTATTATTATTCTGACATTGATCAAAGAACAGGCTATATTTGAGATTATAATAAAATAGGATTTGCATGGGATCGGTCAAGAGTTCACAAATATTTGTTTACCATGGATCATGTGGACTTATTTTGCATCAGCATATACCATGTTATTAAACATTATTTTCACTGCATATAATATCCTTAAGATGCATTTAGTAGTATATAAAAAACAAACCAACTTCATTAATACTTAGGGAACACAAACTCTTGAATTTTCGGTTCTTGATATTTAGCAGAAAAATCCATAGATAAAACATGTGTATGAATTTATGTAGGCCACCACCAATCTTGTTAAGTGACTAGATTTTCATTGTTCTTTTGCGAAAATTGAAAAACCACTAGTCAATAATTCATTAACTAAAATGTGTTCTTAGTGAAATATTTGAATGTAATTACTATGTCCATTGTATCGGTTCTAATTGTGTACCATGCATTTCATTCATCACATATTTGTCTCACATTCATGTATAAAATGTAATGCAATTGTAAAATACCTTATGTGTTTCTTTACTTTATGAAAAGAACTGAACAATCTTTCAATATGTGTAAGTACTGTTGAATAAATTCATTTTAAACCGAAAGCTGTTTAATTTCTGTTAATATGAATATGGCGGATGGATGAATGAATGAATCTTTAAGCTTAGAAATCCACTTTAAAGATGTCGCTAAACTCTTACCCATTTTAGAATTGTTATAATTTTCAGACCAAGTTAGTCATCTTAATAATTTCAAACTGAAGTAACGTTAAACAGTTTTCAGGTATACAAATAAATGTATTATTTATACATGTTTATTTAACAACTCATAGCCATTATGACATTAATTTGGCACGTTGTTATATTGGCAAACGATAAACTTACATAGCTGTGGAAATGTAGCTTGAGAGGACTTGCGACTATGACAGGTAAACAGGGGTGGCTTTTTATTGTCCACTATTTATAGAAGCGATTTACCTAATGCTTACGATGATCAGAATCATGCAATCAATCTTCATAAATTAGTGCTCATATGTAGAACAGTAATTATGTAATTCTACACATTTTGTCGCCTTCACAATAAACTAACCGATTTCTAGCTATGCCGTGGCAATCTCTAGTGAAGATCCGATGACATTGTATATTTATTTGAATCAATTTAGCACTTTCAAGGTAACTATACAGGTAATCCATTGAATATTTTGAAATTAATTTGAGAACAGCAACAACTCCCAGTCAAATTAGTTTCGAAATATTCAACAGAATGCTTATTAAATTGTCAAATTACCAAAGACATACAATTCAGACACCTTTCGCGATGAACCTTTTCCACTTTTGTGACGGACATTGTTTTGATTGTGACGTGGCATGTTTTGATTATGACGTCAGATACTTAAGTCAAATACTATGATCTATGTTATTCTCATGGTGATAATTTTTCAAAATACTCTTCTCTCGGCCTGCAGATAGACACTGGCTAAGTAAAACTTTAATTTTCTTTACCATTACCCCTTTAATGGTCAAGCCAGTGAAAAAGAATTCAATGGCAAATTTACAAAAATAGTCTTCTAAAATTAAAATATCTTGAAAAATATTGACCGTCAAAATGTTTAATTGATATATCAAGGAATATTTTGATCGCTTTGAGGCGCTGTTGACACAAGAGGGTTTAACTTGCTTAATAGTAAATTTTCTAAATCTGAAAGAATCTAGTATCTGATGTTAATACTAATTATCGTTATTAGTGGCCAGTTTTCACATATGTATCAGACACAATAGTGACGGTGTAGGTTTAATTGTTTGACTGCTTTGACATAATAACATAATACCATAATATCTGTTTAAACGGCCTGATCCACATTATCATATCAAACTGTATTAAACATGATCTAGAACTATTGTGGCATCTGGTTTTCTTCTATAAACTATGAGAGCAAAATGGCAAAGTTCATGCTAGTTGATAGCCTGCTTTTCTGTTCATACCTGATAGTGCTATGATAGCAACAGCGCCCAGTCAAATTAGTTTCAATTTATTCAACAGAATGTTTATTAAATAGTAAACACATACAATTCGTACAATTGACAAGCTGATCAATGTTCCTGACGGACTTAGCTACGTCATTCATTACGGGTTTTGTGATGTCACCCTACATATAACGTAATTCATTGTGACGTTGTACTACTTGAGTGACATATTGGATTCACCCATTCAGGCAGAAGTCGATCGAGTCAGATTCTGCAATACCTAGTCCCAAGAGTGGAAAAAAATTGTCAACAGTTGCAGTTGAAGGTTCTCGGTTATTCATAATTACAGATGCATATACCATCACTATCTCTGGCTGCATCACCTCAGCGCCATCATATGTTCATGCACCAAGCAACTCCTCAATTTCCACCAACTCTACCATCCTCTCAGCCACAACAACCGTACCAAATTTATTAGTCACTAAGCACAGGACCAGCCTTTTATCATCAACCACCAGGTCAGTCTGATCGTCTGTATATCCATTATCGGCAACAGAAATTATGAACAGACCTAACATTGCACCAGTCTTTCCTCATCATCCGCTAGCACGCCACCATTCACAACACATGTGTATCCACTAGGTGGGACGGTGGGAGTCAACTTACAATCATGTACCCCTGTACCTGCCATTAAAAAGTTGGCATTCACCTGCCCCATTGTCACTACCACCTGTGTATCCATTAACGATGTATACATACAGCTAAGGCATTCTAAAATGAACACATGTATGGTACCTGTTGACCTTTCATTGTTCTACTAGTTCCACAAAGCTGGTTCTGTGTGTAGTGTAATGACAGTGGTACGGTATTTGTGGCTAGAATTGCTGGAAATGGATGAATTTCCTGGTGCAAATATGATGGCACTGAATCGGTGCAGCCAGATGTGATAATGGTATATGCATCTATAATTATGGATAACCTAGAACTTTCAACTGCAAGCATAATTCAGAATGTAGAAGTAAGCATCTCAGCACATGCATAGCAAAACCTATAGATCAACAAGCACAGCAAAATCAACTGTCAACCTACTACTTTGATGATTTAGTGAAGGGGTGAATTATTCACACCCTCTGAGACTCTTCCACTGAATCCACTCCATGACCGGTTGCACTTATTCGACAGAAGTCTGAGGATTATTGTAGTGAAGATATGGTGTTACAGCCCTTCAATGGTACCAAGCACATATGGGTTATGAGCAAGCAAGGTTGGATCGTATAAATCGACTGCGGATTACACCAATATAGTATTAGCGCTTGTATATATCCAGAATCCAGGCAGGCATCCAGGCAGGTAGTCAGTCATGCAGCCAGGCATGCAGAGAGACAGACAGACGGACGGGCGGACGGACAGACAGACAGACGGATGTCTCAATGGATGAATCAAATTTTATCTATGCCCACCGATCTCTAACTAAGCTCCGCCCACGCTGTGTCTGTGTTGGGATCCATCGAACCCTGAATTCTTTGAAACTCACATTTCAGAAAGTTATACATCTAAGCTGTTAAATACTTTGAAACTAAATTGACTATGGTAACAACAGCGCCCAGTTAAATTAGTTTCAAAATATCCAACCGAATATTTATTAAATAATAAAGACATACAATTCGTACAACTGACGGACTTTTAAAAGTTCGTGACGGACTATGTCATCTATTATGTATTTGATTGTGTCGTCAGCATACAAGTGACGTAATTGATTATGATGTCATATACTTGTGTGACAGATTGGATTCATCAATTGTCTAATAACAATTGGTTCCCAGACTAATGTAATTACTATGTAATAGGTACTATTAAATTAAACAAGTACCGTAGCAATATGAATTGAAGGCCATAAAGGTAAATAAAAAAGATGGCTGTCTGAAGGTAGAGTTAAAACCATTACAGATTTTTCTCGATAGAGAAAGTATTGTATTGGAATAGATTTGATAGATTGACGTGCAGTTCTGATTCCAGTCATAATAACCACTGGCCGAGAACATCTGGATTTTTTCCATAGCAGAACGCAGTAATCATACATACATACATCATCAGTAAATCCTCAGTGCATGACACGGCAAACAGTTATCTCATATACGCAGATTATTTAGCCAATTGTTTCTAAATCATACACTGGCCTTCATAACGCAGTATGCAGGTTTTCTGTATATTGTGATAAGTGGGGTCTCAAAGTAAGCCTAGACAAAACTAAGATTATTATATTTAACAGAGGAGGCAGAAAATTACTAAGCACAAATTTGTTCACAAAGATGTGTCAATCGAAATGGTACATACTTATTGCCATCTTGGTATTATGTTTACATCATCTGGCAAATTTAAACCGCATGTGAACATCTAGCAGAACAAGTCAGTAAGGCTGTATTTAAAACAAAGACCGTCAATGTCAGAGACAACATTGCTTCCGCCTATACACTGTTCAAGAGCTTAGTTTTGCCTATCTTAAGATATTGCCATGGAGCGTGGAGCCCTTTTTATACAACTGGCTTTAATAACGCAAGTGACAATTTCTATACCATTTATGAGTCTATACCAATAAAAAAGACGTTGCTTATGTTCGGTAATTACCTACTTGGTGTAAGCACGCGGGCATGTAATGCGGCTGTGAGGGGTGATTTAGGACAGTACCCTGTCTTGATTGCCTCATTCCCTCATGCAGTTAAATATTGGTTAAGATTATGCGAAACAGATCCATCCACATTGGTTCGTAAAACCTATTTAAAGGCCTATGATTCACGTTTAGAACTTATATCCAATGGACGTTTCCATTTTTAGCTATACCCCGCCCATCACTAGCTAAGCTCCACCCACACCTCGCGTATTGGGATTGATCGATCCCCGAATGACCTAGCTATCAATTTCCTGAAAACTATACAGGGAAGCTGTTGAATATTTTGTAACCAATTTGACTGGGTGCTGTTCCGGCCTATAAATAATAAAAGCAAACAATTTGTACAACAACGCATAGACCGTCTTCAAATATGCGTTCGTGACGTACTTATCGACGTCATTCATTATGATGTCATTCTACACATCACGCAGTTCATTATGACGTCATATGATGGGTGGGTACTCTGGAAAGGTGAATTGGTCCGAATGTATGAAGCTGTTGCTAGTCAATTTTGGTCTAGCGTCTGTGTAGGACAGGCAAGTTTCGACTCAGTCCCTTAAAACAGACATATAGTTCCCAATGGCGGCACCACATTAATGATACTGTGAAGAATCCAAACTCTGCTCGTATAAGCTATGCAAACAATCATTTGCCATTCAGAACTACACTGTGTTTGAATCTGGTGTGTCCAAGCGCAGAGTGTTCTCAAAACTAAGATTAAGTACCCACTCTCTGCACATAGAAACTGATCGCTACTATTATCCCAAGGTTCCAGCTGCATCTAGAACACACAGATTGTGTAAGTCTGATAATGTAGAAGATGGAATGCACTTTGTCCTTGAGTGTGGTGCATTTCAACAAGAGCGAAATCATTTCTTCGTTGAACTCTCGAAGTATTCAACCTTTGATACACTAAATGATGCTGATATGTTTAAATTCTTGATGTCCTGTAACTCAGGTGATATTGAAATAGCAAAGGATTTTATGAAATTTGTTACGTTAATCACTGACAAAGGGAAGAACATATGCTGTGTAAATTAACACGATGTTTTTTTCGATATTTTATGTTTCAAGGACATTTCCCCATGCGACCATATAGTAAATTGTGAGACCCAATATTTAGTCCATGTCATGAACTAAGAGGTTACGACGGCTGGTTGCCTAACAACTCCCTTTGTTAACAACCTGCTGTCCAGGAAGGTCAAATGTTAATGATATGCAAACTGTGTACCGTGTAGCATAATATGGAAGCTTCTAGAACAATTGGATCAGATGATTCCCATAAGCCATGTACTTAGAAAGCTCCATAGGTTTATTATGGAAGATTTTCGTGACAAAACTAAGTACTAGTGGATTGACGATTTCGCACTAGTAACCAATCAAAACGTTGGCATTGATCCAGTTGACGGTTCGATGCACAATGTGGACTGACCAATCGACGATGGGAATTTTAACCAGTGAAATGGGATTATGTTTAAAACATGAATCGCTGCCTGTAGCTGTTATGGCAGGGTCGGTAGGTAAAGTTAAGAAGTAAAAGAATAAAACCAGGGCTATGATTGGTTAAAGATGTATTTGTTGTCATCCAAAAAGCAATGTGGTGGGTTGAGGTGTGGTTGGGTGGAGTGGAGGTGGCTTAGTATATAAACAGTTGCAGAGGCTGTGCAAGGATCACTTACACGCTGCCTTTCCCTTGATGGAATGCCACCATCGTAGTCTGGTACAGCGCTTGAATTGTAGTTGATACGATTTCTGTGTAGGGAAGTTTAAATAGGAACTTAATGAAGTATCTGTACATTTTGTATAAAGTCTATCTATTTGCGATTTTGTCTCAGAATTCATTATTGTAAGACATGTTATAAAAAGTAGCTAGTCACGGTTAAATGGTTCAGATGTTCGTGAATAGTCGTCAGCAAAGGAGAGAAACACTCCTCTTACTTGGAGCAGGATACTCAGAGAGATATTTCAATCAGGCCCAGGTGACCACATATAAATCGTACACAGACCATCTGTAGTGCGAGGTCAGCGGTCACTTCCTCGCTACTTTTCATTATTAAGGACGATCTTGTAGCCGCAAACAAATCCTGATAGTGAGATCTAGCGACCCCGAACGTTTATGAGTCCTCGGAAGAACAATGAAAATCTTCAAGGTAAAGACTAACACTTCTCTCCCCTCCTGTACAGGTCGATGACTGCATGTGCATAACTTACAATTACATTCCATAAGTTCAAGAACTGTTGTTGGAGCAGGTGATCCCGTCATCCAATGAATGTACAAGGACCCCTTTTCATCAATGATCCATCCACACTTTGTAGGACTAGGTATGTCAGGTTCATACTGAAGATACCGGCTCCAGATCCAGCTTGGTAGTTCGCGCATTTCCATGCTGATATAAGCAATACGTGCAGGGGGCAACTCTGTTGATGTTATCTCAACCCTTTTTGCACAATACCGGTTGTATTGGCATTCATTGATATCACATAATGATTTCTTGGAGATATACACACTGTAAGTGAATGCCACAAACCTCTGAAATAGATTCTTTGACATCTCCCACGAATCACTAAGATCACTAAAGCACTGTTGATGTGCATTCTCATTCATCATGAGTTTGAAAGCACCAAACTTCCGTTACCAGCGAGGGCACTGACTGTATCGCACTCAGCGAATGCATATAGAATATTTAATGCAGTATACATCTTAAATATTCTATATATACAGTGTAAGAGAATAAGTACAAGAATATCTGTGTCATCTGCCATGATCATGAAAGCTTTGTGGCAATCTTTTGCCACATGTGCTGTCACTGCTGTGTGCAATATGATTCTGGCATTAGCTTCCACTTGTGGTAATTTTCTCCGATTGACCGTTTGTGATCTTAATGCCGGAAACTTCACCCGTAGCCTACATAATTTTATCACCCAACTTCGCACGCTGTTCTGGCTTCTTCCATACATCTGTCAGGAATTTGATCAAACTATCTTTGTTGAACGAGCAATTTCTCCATAATTAATTAACTGTCTGACTCAGGCAATGCTTTGAATTGAATTCCATCATTTGCCCCCACGGTTGCGTCTTTCTATATGCTTGATAGAGTTTTCTCAGTACACATCACAGACTACATCAATGGACCTTTCTAGTTTTTACATCACATCCTACATCGGGAACAGCGGGGCATGGCTAAAACTGAATTACACCATTATGTGGCTGTCTACACCTCTCGAAGTGCTAATGACAAGACATAGTGAGCAATTTCTGAAAAGTCTGATTTTCTCCTTTCAACCGTCGAACTAGACTCATCCTATCAATAATACAAGCAGACGGAGTAGAAATGGATTCAGCTACACCTACATTTTTGCCGAGACCATAGCAAAGTGGAGGATCTCGTCATCGCGATGGAAATGATATCCAGGGTCACGTGTCTGCCAATAATTAGGTAATTGTTAAAGTTTTCAAGGGCTATCACGGACTTATCCAATCATAATAAAACTTTACATATTTAATCTATACCATCTTAACGAAATGATTTTCAAATTGTCTTCAATATTTTAAGGGGTTTGGACTTGTTTTTTAAATCAGGAATTTGGGTAAACGTTAAAGCTTTTCAATGAACATGTAATTCATTAAGGACTTATCCGATCTTCATAAACTGTACAGATATCATCCATACCATCATTGCATCTAGTCTCCATCATAATTGAAATGGCTTTCCAATTTCTTCAATACTTTACGGGGTTTTCGACTTATCAGTCTTCATCAGAATGATTGTGATTTCCAAATCTTTCACCATATCTTTACGTGGTTTGGACATTTAATTCGTCAATGGGATATGTTATTTTAAGAAATCCTTATTACACTGCCACACATGATGTGCGAGATGTGGAAAAAACTAAATGGTTTGACACGCGGGACGGAGTCCATCTATAGTTGGTGATTGCTTTCTCAAAACTGACTTTGTTAGTCTTTCACAAAGAACTCACTTGGTGTTTGCCAGAGCTCAAGGAATAGAACCTACAGGTTCGATAGCACCACTTGCAGGTTCCGATTTCTGCTTTCAGAATAGGTTTTTGTCTGTTTAAAGAATTATTTCCTTGCCTGACACTTTCTGACAAATTGCTTATTTGCTTATTTCAGTGTTGAAAATGTATTTAATCCTTGTTTAATAATCCTTTCAGGAAAGTTCACAACTCGTGGATCACTACCAACACGATCCTTCTTGAAGTCCTTCTAAGCTTTCTCTCTGATCTTATGCACAGTTAAATATCACCTGCAATGCTTCTTGTGGCCAATCTCACAGTTGTTATGCTGACAATGGCAAGATGATCCCCGCTTATTGGAGTAATCCATTCCTTCTCGAAACAATGATGCATGGCTTCACTGTCTGTGTGATCCATCTAAATCCTTGTAAGATGGCGATGTGCACGCTTGAACTTTCAACTCATTGGATGCACCATATCTAGTAGCTGTCATAGACATATGCTTCTGTACACAGTAGTGATGTAGTACCACTTCACAGCTGTCGGTTTCAAACTTTCGTACCTCTATGAGTTTGTGTATCCTTATTTTTGGTTTCCTTGATTGCCTGATCAGCGAGAATCTTCCCAAATGGTTTAGATGTGAGAAGTTGTACAGAGATTCATCCACTTCGGAAATGGACACAGGTAGTCGGCTGAATGATGGTCATGTTGAAGATTTTGAGATTCTCTTCAAGGGTCGTCGGGAACTCTTCTTCTTACTAAGATCTACGATGTCTCCTGCTTCACTACCGGAAACTTGAGAGTGTTGCTGCGACAATGTCGCTGGCGGTGATGAAGGAGTAACTGCAGTCGGCTCACCTCGTCTGACAGAGATAGACGATATTTATCTTGTGATAGCCGGGCCTAATCTGACTTGCTAAGATCCTGGTAAGGACAGGGTATTGCTCCCAGCTCAACTAGATTCCTACTTAATCAGGCTAACAAACAACGGTCTTACATAAAGATAAGATAAAACCTTTATTTACAGAATATAATATGGTTAGAGGTCTAGAGCAAAATCGCTCACAAATAAACACTTAGTACAATTAGTTGTATAAAATTAAATAACTAAATTATCCTAAGTCCAAATCTACCCTAACTTAACAAAGCTACGTTAGTTGTAAGAGCCACAGCTTTTCGAACTGAACAAGCACGAGATGCTCAGTGAATCGCAGATGGTGGTTGATTAAATTATCCTGAGAGAAGTGTCCCTTTTATAGTCTAAATTCATGCTTCTATGCATTTCGCAGAAATGTACAACTTCTTTCAGAATCTATTCCAATCTATTCCTACAATTCCTCTAGGTATTCCATAAGCACACTTTGACTGGCTGAACAATCAGTCCACCAATCAACCTCTGCTTATTTCTTCCTAGAAGTTCTAACCTGATAATTGATTGGCCCTTTCAGCCAATCAGTGATTCCTCCCCCATTTTGCCTGGCGCACAAATCTATTCTTTATAATTATTTACTTCAGAGTCTGATCGATCCTGGTTGGTTATGACGTCATTCTGACCAACCATACTATGCCCAATTCGTCCATGATGCACCTCACATAGACAAAGCAGTGGGGACCGGTTCTGGTTTGATGCAATCTGTCAGCTAACTAACAACATTACGGAATGTGTTGTTGTTGCATGCCATCAAATGAGTGGCATATAGTTTATCAAAAAATATTGATTCTGTTATCAATTCCTAAAGGACGCTACAATGTCCCATGTCCTGTCCATTGCGTACCAATGGAGAAGTCTCGAGAATACAAGTGTTCTGCTAGGCACACATGCTGGATGATTCATTACCAGATGGTGTTGTTCTAGCCCATGGTGAAATACTAGAATGCCTACGTCATCAATTATGTCAGTCAGTCACGTTCAATTTATTCTCATAATTCATGATCCCCAACACTGACTATTAAACCTGGATTATTTCCAAAACTACGATTACCATCAACTGCTGAATATCATAAAAGTGAATGCCAGCTAAGCAGCAACAACTTTTATCAAACTATTTTCAAATACACATCAACTCAGAACCATAGAATCTTTTCCAATTAATCCATCCATTTCTAAAATTATTATATCAATCCCATCTGCTGGTTATGTAACGCTATAAACAGCATCCTATTCATTTAGCATTAGTGCACTTCTATTACATACAAAGAGATGACCTGGCTAGCTCGACTTTCCACCGTCCCAATGACTGACATATATTTATAAATAACAAGTGGTCGACACAGAGGCATCTGGACTTTCCCCAAACTGAATTGTATGATACAATTAACATTGATGCAAACCTACAGCATCCATCTTTAGCTCACCTGGACTTTTAGCTCACCTGGTATTTTCAAAGCATAATTTCGTTTGGGTCTTACATGAATTATAAGACATCCTGCGGGGTCATGACTTCCCACAAAACAATCCCATATTTACACATGCCCACCAACCAAAGTTAATTAACCGTCTCTTAAGCGCTTCAACATCAACAACTAAAACACACCTATACCAGGGCTATCCAAGTGAAATCCGCTAAATTAAACCTAAACAATACACAACAGTAAATTAGCCAAAAAGAACTTCGTAAACAACAATACATTAACAATAAATCGAAGAAAAGAAATAATAAATGGCAATACGATATCAATCAAAGAAAACACTAATTCAGTAACTAAACTAAAAGAAAACAGGGAACAACATTACGAATAATAATCATAGTAGTATAGCGATATCCCGCTATACAAAACCATACCTATATACAAAGCGTCCACCTAAATATAACATAAAACTAATCAACAATGTCCAATTATAGTGCTTCAGAGAGATCTGAAACAACCTCCATATCTGCCTGGTAAAACGCCGTGGGTGACGTCGTGCCACAGGTTGCAGTTGGCTGGTCCCCGGCATTAGGCGTCATCACTGGTCGTTGCGGCCAGCAAGTCCAGACAGAGCGAATTGGTGGAATCCCTGCCACGTGTGACTTTCGTAAAATGCACATCCACACATGGTTAAGAATTCCACAATTATATAATATACACGTTAGCATGATCAGTGCGGTGGCAGAAGCTACCAAATATAATAATAAGGATCCAGTACCGATGCTTTCAACCATCGCCGGGTCGACCTCGGATAATGGCGCTAAAGGAACATACTTAGTTTTCTGTAAATGGTTCCACTTTTCCACCTTCAAGTGGTTGATAAATAAAGATTGGTTTAGTACACCAGCCACATCCAATCTCGGTACATCAATGTCTAAACTGACTCGAGCATATGACTGTCTGTCGGTCCGTATGGGTCCGAATTTCCATCCAGTACCACTGTAGTCACACTTATTCGACATCAATGCATACATTCCATCCGATAACTCACAACGTTCAGTTAACTTTCCTCCACAGTGTACTTCCACACGTTCACCAAACGTCTGCAGTACTACTTCAATCCCTTTGTGTGCAAATAGTTTACTAGAAGGTCTACTCTAGCATCAGTGTTCAAAGGTCATAATAGACCCACTACAATATCGTCATTGCAAATGTATCTATGGACCGTACACCCACTCACCTCTATTAAAATTATGATAGTCCTCAGAAAACTGTCCATTTATGGGTACATATTTCGTGGTAGCTAACATCTTCACCCATGGGTAAAACTCCCACAATATCATCTTAGTCACCGGCAAAACAGATGCAGTGATGTGCAACATCCGCATTACGATCTCGTACTCATCGACCTTAAGAAATTTGCTCATCACAGTAGATCCCCCCCATGAACCAGTACCACATAAATCATAAACGACAGCATGAAAATCTTAATCAAATCCATTATCCTATTTTGAGAAGTAAAACTTAAAACTAAAAATGTTTAACTAAAGCTAATCAACAATATCCTACCACCGTCGATGTATAAACCGATTAGCAGTTTTTCGTACCACATCAACTTATAACGGCTTCAACACGTCCAACAAAATCAACAAATTTCGACCAGCCAAATGCGCCAATCCTAGCATGTTTATTGGCTGATGACTCAGAATAAGAGTTATGACTGCGCTTGCGCAGTTTATAGTAGTGCGATGGTTGCACTTCCATTGGTTCATTGGCAGGCTCGGGTATATTCTCTGACGTATCCATTGGTGCTTCATCACCAGGAGTCTCTGACGTATCCATCGGTGATTCATAGTTAGGATCGTTGCTCATACCTGGCTGATCAACATTCATGTCAACTTCCTTGCATACACCCGGTACCTTTGCGAGTACTGGTCGCATCTTACGAGCTATCTTACTAGATGTCGGTGCGGATTGAGGTAGATCTGGTACCCTTGCAAACATTGGTGTAGATTCTGGTAAATGTGTTATTCTCGGAAGATGACTTGCCTTGGTACCTTTCACAGGGTTTCTAATAGGGCGTGGCCTCACCTTGTCCCAGCACATCTCTGAATCGACTACGTGTAACTTTGAGATGTTTAGAATGCATACCTTTCCAGACCTTTAATGTCGGACATGAGCCACGGGTCCGTTAATTTTTTTTATTTCGTACTCAGAGTCACTGCGAGAGGTCAATGCCATTCCCTCCTCAGCTTTTACCACCACTGAGTCGCCAACCTTGTACTCACCAGCGTTTGCACACTTATTAATTTGTTCACGATGCTGCTCTCGTGATTTGGCTGTCTCACCTCGAGCACGCAATAAGGCATTGTTAAGACAGATAAGTCTTTCACCAAAATCATGCGCTGCATCGAGTGGAATGGCTAATGTAAGTCTCGCTCGTTGACCGTACATCAGATAGAATGGCGTATATCCGGTCGTAGCATGGCGAGTGTTGCGGTACGCTGTTATTGACACCTTTCTGCATCAAGTCTTTCAATGTTCTGTTAAATCTCTCTGTGCATCCGTTTGTGTGCGGATGATACAGACTTGTTCTTCTATGATCAATACCATGATCAGCATACCTTTGCTCAAGTGAGTTCGAACAAAACTCCTTTCCTTGATCAGTAATAAGGATTTCCGGTATGCCATGACAAGCTACGTATTCGTTGAAGAATTTGTCTTCCACATTCTGTGAAGTCTTAGCTGAGATCGGGTAGGCTTCCGCCCACGCAGAACAATGATCAACAATGGTCATTATATAGACATTACCTTTGTTGGACTCTAAAAGTGGACCAATTAGATCCATTCCAATTATCTGACCAGGATAATTCGCCATAGGCATTTCTGTATACCTTGGTCAGGTCGTGACAGGTCGGTTGACCTGGCATGTCATACACCTATCTAACATATAGACCACATCCTTCCTCAAGGAGAGCCATACAAAAGAATCTCTTACCATACCAATAGTTTTCTTAAGACCTTGGTGACCAGCTCGTTCATGAGCCTTCCGGAGCACTTTCTCATGGAACTTACCAGGTAACAATATTCTGGGGTACTCAGCATCCAATGCTGAGGGTGGGATTAACAAATTCAAGATACCGTTGTTAACCATGTACTCCTCCGGTGTGTTCTTAAACAACTCCGGGAATTCCTTGGTTTGCTCGGTACATAATTTGGCATAAGGTACATCGTATACCTCCAAAGGAACATGAGGTAAGACACCTTCTTCCACTTCTGGTATGACGCAATCACCAGTATCTTACGTGGCAACTTCAACAGGACGACGTAACCTGGACAACATGTCCGCACGAATGTTCTTAGAACCATGGATATATTCTATCTTACATCCATACTCAGCAATCGGCACTGCCCAGCACTGCACTTTTGTGTTTTTGACCTCACCCATGAACAAACTCTTAAGAGGCTTGTGGTCGGTATACACAGTGAACTGAGCTCCAAATAGATAAGGACGAAGCTTCTTTAACACATAGATTACAGCGTAAGCTTCCTTCTCTATCATGGGCCAATTTAACTGACCATCTTTCAGGGTTGAGCTGACATATTGAATTACACGCTCAATACCGTTATCGTCAACTTGTACCAAAATCGCACCTATCGCATAACTTGATGCATCTGTGTACAGTTTATACGGCTTATTCAAATTTGGATAAGTGAGAACGGTCTCACTACACAGCAAGTTCTTCAATTTCTCAAATGCTTGCTGTTCCGGTTTTCCCCATTAAAACTGCTTAAATTTCTTAGTTAACTCAATCAAAGGTTTAGCAATTTTGGCATAACCTTTTACACAAGATCGATAATAGCCAGCAGCTCCGAGAAAACGTCTGACTTCACCCACATCATGTGGTGGTGACATTTCTCATATGACTTTGACCTTTTGACTCTGAGGAGCTAGTCCTTGGCTTGAAATGTGATAGCCTAATAAGTCCACGTACTTGCTTGCAAAGTCGCATTTCTTTCCCTTCAATTGCAAATTATACTCCTGAACGTTACTTATGACCAGACGTAAATGACATGCATGTTCAGTCGGACTCCGCGAATACACGACTACGTCATCGACAAAAACATGCATGAATTTACCTACAAAATCATGGAAAATTTCATTCATTGCATGAATCCATTCAAAAAGACCAAAAAGACGAACGCCGTCTTCACAATGTCTTGGCTAGCCATGGGTATTTGCCAATAGCCAGACTTCAAGTCCATTGTAGAAAACAGTATCGCGCCTCTCATTGAATCAAAAATATCTGAGATATTAGCCAAGGACTAGCTCCTCAGAGTCAAAAGGTCAAAGTCATATGAGAAATGTCACCACCACATGATGTGGGTGAAGTCAGACGTTTTCTCGGAGCTACTGGCTATTATCGATCTTGTGTAAAAGGTTATGCCAAAATTGCTAAACCTTTGATTGAGTTAACTAAGAAATTTAAGCAGTTTGAATGGGGAAAACCGGAACAGCAAGCATTTGAGAAATTGAAGAACTTGCTGTGTAGTGAGACCGTTCTCACTTATCCAAATTTGAATAAGCCGTATAAACTGTACACAGATGCATCAAGTTATGCGGTAGGTGCGATTTTGGTACAAGTTGACCTATCCTTACGACACACTGAATTCAATTTTCTAAAATCTACACAAGAACGTGTATCACCATCCTTCTTGGGTACCAAAGTAATAGGTGATGCCCATGGTGATGACGATTGTCTTATGACGCCAGCTGCTAACATTTCGTTGACCTGATTCTTGACCAAGTATGCCTTTGCTAAGGGTATTCTGTATGCTTTCTGTCAACTGGGAGGGTGGTCTCCCGTCGGAATTGTACATTTTACCTGGGGCATGCATCCAAGTGTGTTGGGACGAGCTGTATCAAAATTATTGGCAAAGTCACTTAATACTTTGTCAATAACTGCATATCTGGTCGTTTCTTTGCAACTCGCATACACATAATCGTTTTGGGATCTAAATGGTATTCTAAAGGGGTACTTCTTTCCAAACCATATCACCTCCTTAATCCCATAGTCAATTCTTGCTTTACCCATATACAAAGCATCTGCACCAATCAAACGTTCATGCCTCATGCATTTCACAACCATACTTGGAATCGGCCTGGCATCTTTAATCTGAGTCTCTCCTAAGACATTGATCGGTGAACCATTTACAGCTAACAAAGTTTTAGCCTTCTTTAATGGACGAGTATTTAAGATACTCCTCCATATATCCTTCCTGACAAGGGAAGTGCTAGCACCAGTATCTATTAAAGCATCTAGGTACTCACACTTGTCATTTCCCTGACCATTTGTTTCGACTTCGAGTCGGATAAGGAACCTCTCGGTCACTGGCTCCCTCCGAACTCAGTTAATGAGCATCTCCACCCATCAATTGCTTCGGCGTATTATCGCCGACGTACTTCACCAGACAAGGCTCCTCCGATACCGTACGAGTAACGGCCATACTCGTCGGTGTGTGCATCAGTTAAAACGAATCCGTCACGGTCTTCATATTCCCGATGGCGATTGATGGGGTTGACCATGTCCCTTCGTGTGTTACGAGAATAATTACGAGCTGATATTCCTTGTCGCGAATCATAGGAATTACAATCGTCGAAATCGTTCCGACGATTCACCTCATCAATTTGCATCGTTGACTCGTGGCGATAACTGTCATTATCGGACTGACACGGTTGTTTCACTGGTCGTCGTAGCTGACTAGACTGCTGATTTAATGGGCAGTCACTCTGGTAGTGTCCTGTCCTCTGACATCGGTAACATGTCACAATGTGCTTTGGTGGGCTGGGCGCGGTCGGTGCTGCGTAACATTCGGACGCCATGTATCCGAGCTTGCCGCAATTGAAGCAGGTGATTGGCTTTGGTGCGCATGGTGTGTGTGGTGCTTGGGGTGTTGGCCGGTTGTTCGGTGCTGCTTGGATTGCTTGAATGCAATCACACTTCAAATGGCCTTTCCGTCCACAATTAAAGCAGGTAGGTGCCTCTCGTTTCTTAGGCACAGCTTTCGGCGCTGCTTTGGCGCGTGGTTGCTTTAGCTGCAGTGCGGGTACAGATTGTAAATCCTCTTTCACTGTGCATAACTTCTCTATCATACGATTCTGCTGTGTAACCTGCTTCTTCAGGTCCTGCATAATCGTCCAGATATCTTTCCCCTCATCCTGAGTAATGACGTCAATCTCCATTTCTTGGTCTCTTCTCTCTGTAATCTTCATCGCTTGCAACAAATCATTGCAACACTCCTCGTCCTCAGTGATCGCTATCGCTTCATCGAGTGTCTTAGCCTTTCTCCTTATGATTCGTCTTCCCATACCGGTGTCGTACAGTGCTCGATTACACACTGAGAGCACCAGGCATTTTGTGTTACCATTGCTTGTGGGGTATGCTCTTTTCGCCAATTCTTTGTACCTACGGTTGAAAGCAATAACCGTCTCGGCGGATTGTTGTTTCACTGCATCCAGATCATACTTAACTCGCTCATCTTCATTGGCTGAAATAAAATTCAGTGATACGAATTCCTCGATTTGTTCATATGTCACTTGATTTTTAGGTTTTCCACAAACAAACTGGTCAATGGCTTTTGATAGCAGTCCTCGGGACGCCCGGGTTATAATGTAGACCGGTGTTCCTTCCAAGATGTTCTCTGTCGCTTGCCATACTCTTCGTGTTTCGTCGAGAAATTGATGGACTTCTTCAAGAAGTAATCCATCCCATGGCTTGATGCGTTTCGTCAGTTCGTGTACTTCTTGTCAGTACACCCAGTTCATCTCCCTTCTATCTTCCTCTTTAGTTAATGTTTCAGCCATCCGTGTCCCAATTATTTTCATCACATTCACGGATTCTTGGCATATACTTGTGGCAGTGGCGTGAGTACCCATGGTAGTCTGGATGGTTAACAACTTGAGACTATTGATAATACAAGCTACAATGCGCTTTAATCGAGGTTGATCCTCACAACGAACGTCAGTTGTTATTTTAATTATAGTGTTCTCGTGATATTCGCGATGTTGAACCACCTGAGGACTGTCAGATAAATTTGCCACATCTATGAAATGGGATATCCTGTCATTCAAGTCATTTAATACCGAAATAACAGGTCTGTCTGATGGAATACTCATGATTTTAAGATTACTTACATGGTTTCACAGTTCTGCACTCCAGTGCGAATAATAAAGTCCGAAAAGAATTTAGCGAATCTAATGATGAATCTAAGATGAATCTAGAATCCTGGCACGTGAAGCCAATGACGATTTTGAGATTCTCTTCAAGGGTCATCGGGAACGCTTCTTCTTACTAAGATCTACGATGTCTCCCGCTTCACTACCGGAAACTTGAGTGTTGCTGCGCGAACGTCGCCGACGGTGATGAAGGAGTAACTGCAGTCGGCTCGGCTCGTCTGACAGATGGTGAGATAGAAAATATTTATCTTGTGACTGCCGGGCCTAATCTGACTTGCTAAGATCCTGGTAAGGACTGGGTATTGCTCCCAGCTCAACTAGATTCCTACTTAATCAAGCCAACAAACAACGGTCTTACATAAACGCAAGATAAAAGCTTTATTTACAGAATATAATAAGTTTTGAGGTCTAGAGCAAAATCGCTCACAAATAAACACTTAGTACAATTCGTTGTACACAATTAAATAACTAAATAAAGTCCAAATCTAACCTAACTTAACAAAGCTACATTAGGCGTAAGAGCCACAGCTTTTCAAACTGAACAAGCACGAGATGCTCAGTGAATCACAGATGTGGGTTGATTAAATTATCCTGAAAGAAGTGCCCCTTTATAGTCTAAATTCTTGCTTCTATGCATTTCGTAGAAATGTACAACTTCTCTCAGAAACTATTCCAACCTATTCCTACAATTCTTCTAGGTATTCCATAAGCACACTTTGACTGGCTGAACAATCAGTCCAATAATCAACCTCTTCTTATTTCTTCCTAGAAGTTCTAACCTGATAATTGATTGGCCTTTTCAGCCAATCAGTGATTCCTCCCCCATTTTGCCTGGCGCACAAATCTATTCTTTATAATTCTTTACTGCAGAGTCTGATCGATCCTGGCTGGTTATGACATCATTCTGACCAACCATACTATGCCTAATTCTTCAATGATGCGCCTCACATAGACAAAGCAGTGGGGACCGGTTCTGGTTTGATGCGATCTGTCAGCTAACTAACAACATTACGGAATGTGTTGTTGCTGCATGCCATCAAATGAGTGGCATATAGTTTATCAATAAATTCCGATTCTGTTATTAATTCCTAAAGGACGCTACAATGTCCATGTCCTGTCCATTGCATACCAATGGAGAAGTCTCGAGAATACTAGGGTGCTAGGCACACGTGCTGGATGATTCATTACCAGATGGTGTTGTTCTAGCCCACGGTGAAATACTAGAGTGCCTACGTAATCAATTATCTCAGTCAGTCACGTTCAATTTATTCTCATAATTCATGATCCCAACTCTGACTATTAAACCTTGATTATTTCCAAAACTACAACTACCAACAACTGCTGAATATCATAAAAGTGAATGCCGGCTAAGCAGCAACAACTTTTGTCAAACTATTTTCAAATACACATCAACTCAGAACCATAGAATCTTTTCCAATTAATCCATCCATTTCTAACATTATTATATTAATCCCATCTGCTGGTTATGTAACGCTATAAACAGCATCATATTCATTTAGCACAAGTGCACTTCTATTACATACAAAGAGATGACCTGGCTAGCTCGACTTTCCACTGTCCCAATGATTGACACATATTTATAAATAACAAGTGGTCGACTCTCTACGGTACACTTAGTCATCCGGACTTTCCCCTAACTGAATTGTATGATACAATTAACATTGATGCAAACCTACAGCATCCATCTTTAGCTCACCTGGACTTTTAGCTCACCTGGTATTTTTAAAACATAATTTCTTTTGGGTCTTACATGAATTATAAGACATCCTGCGGGGTCATGACTTCCCATATTTACAATGTGTGTCATTTCCGCATAGTGAATATACAAATAACCGGAATAATTGATCTTGTCATATGCGAAGACCCATGAAATCATGGCACGAATCTAACTCATGAGCAACACCCAATCTCACTCACTGAATGCCCTCAATAGAGCCAACATGGCCTCCACCATTGCGTGTTGGGATCAATTTATATACTTCGAACTCTGAGTTTTCAGTAGTCCAACAATGCAGTGGTCTGATTGCCCAATAATCCGACAGCACAACAGTCTGACAGGGTAAATAATTTACAAAACTCAGTAGTCCGACAGTCCAATAGTCTGACAATAGAAATGTAATAGTCGACAAAGTGATTCAACTTAGACAGACTATTACTGTGACAGAGTATGCAACACAATGTATAGCAATAGTGCGTCTAAGTGCGTGAACATACACGTTCATGCATACGCATCATGGAAGTGTGTGTTCTCTCATCATCGGGAGTCCCGGGTAAGGGAGGGGGTGGGGGTGGGGGCGTGTGACTGAAAGCTAGATGCTCGGAAGAGCAATCTGTATTCTGAATGACTGAAAAAGCATTTTCTTCTTGTTCTTAACATTTGCACGAACAAACAATAGAAAGCTTTGAGAAATTTCCCCACCCAACCCCACCCTCAGAATCCGCCATTACACGGAGCTGCAGTCAGCCCTTTCTCTTCTTTCACCACTAACCTTTATCCTCAGCCACAGTCCTTAGCACCCGCAGCTTCTTCTTTGTTCTCAGTGTACCCATTCCTGCCTCTTTCAGATCGGTATGTAGCATGTTTATCAGGTTTGTGAAATGGCGACCTCTGCGAGCTTATGTTATAGTGCGCTATGCTATAGTACACTGTGTTATAGTAGATTACGTTATGGTAAATTATGTTATAGTACGTTATGTTATAGTACGCTAAGTTAATGTATGATATGTTATAGTACATTATGTTAGTTTACGGCATGTTATAGTACGGTATGTTATAGTATGCTATGTTAATCTACAGTATGTTATCGTATGGTATGTTATAGTACGCTATGTTTTAGTAGATTATGTTATAGTACATTATGTTATAGTAGATTATGTTATAGTACGTTATGTGATAGTACACTATGTTAATGTACACTATGTTATAGTATGCTATATTATACTGTGTTATGTTATAATGCACAATGCTATTGTTTGCTATGGTATAGTTTGTTATGTTATAGTAGATTATGTTATAGTACACTATGTTAATGTATGATATGTTTTAGTATGTTATGTTATGTTATAGTACACTATGTTGATGTACAGTATGTCATAGTATGCTATGTTATAGTACGCTATGTTATAGTAGATTATGTTATAGTAAATTACGTTATAATACATTATGTTATAGTATGCTATGTACGTTATATAATAGTTTATTAAGTTATAATACGCTGTGTTATACTAATTGATGGAAGACTGATCAAAGAAATAATATGCTTCTTCTAATCTCATGATCAATATACGGAGATGAAGTTTCATTAACATGTTCAAAACGGAAAATAAGTTATGGAAGAAAATCCAAAATCTGCAAGTGTATAAATCAGGCAAGATAAATGGACGGATCCAGACAGGTTATACATATAGAGCCTTATGGATTTCACAGAAATTCAATAGTATGGCCTGAAAGAAAAATTTTGCCTACCGTTAGTTTTAAAAGTACAAATTGTGGCTGGGTATTTTAGTAGCAATATTTAACACCTACCACTCTGATGTCAAAATTTTAAATTTTCAAAATAAATTAAAAGATGAACTGGTGTTCATTTTTCAACAAATTTGGTGGAAGATGGTACTGTCGTAGCCAGCAACATCATCGACCAATATTTTTGAAAAATATTCACCAATTTCAATACTAATGACACAGTAAAAGATAGAATATTGTCATCAGAATGGTAAGGGTTAAGCTATTTCAAGGACATATTTGTAAATCCAAGATGGCCGCCGAATAAATTGACCAATCCATTTCTCATTAAGAGTGTTGTCGTCTATCACACTATGATCATTCCACACACGTCTCGTTGAAATTGTGCCATTGATAAGTGAGGAGTAAGATATTATTTAAAGGATTTTCTGAAATTTTTGTTTGCAAATCCAAGATGCTCGCTGGAATCAAAATTCTGAATAGAAATTCTAGATCCTACCACAATAAGATTTTTCCACCTAAATTTGGTTAAAGATTGCGATGTGGTTTAGGAGAGATATGTTTTAAAGGATATCCGAAAGGTTTTCGAAAATCCAAGACGGCAATCAAAGCAAATTGACCAATTAAAATTGTCGTTAGAATTGTTGAAACCTACGACCATAGGAACGTTCCACCCAACTTTCGTTGAAATTGGTGCATTTTTAGGTTTAAAAAATTTCGGGACAATTTCCGGAAAACATAAGATGGTAACCGAACAGACCAATCAAAATTCTGAATATCTGTTACAGAGCCTACCACAACAACATTTTTCTAGCCGAATTAGCGGCTTAGGAAGAACTGTGTTTTAAATTATGCGGCGGTTTTCGAAAAATCCAAGATGACCACCAAAGAAATTGACCACTCAAAATTCCTGTTAGATATGGTGATTAAGGCATCCGAATAAAAATGCTGAGATATGAATGAAAATATTGGGAGATGGATCTGGAAGAAAATTCAACAACATCAGCGGAGACTGTTCCCGCCGCTTCTGCTGCGATTACTGCTAGTGCTCTCTTGCTAGTGTCATGATAATGCGTCACTGGCGTGCTCCTGTGTTCTGACATGCCATGGCTGGCCTATGACACGGAATGGTACTACTACTGGTGGGGGGTGGGGGGTGTAATGTGTTGGTATGGTGGTTGTGGTGGTGATGTGGTGGTGGTGGTGGTGGTGGTGGTGGTGGTGGTGGTGGTGGGCGGCGGCGGTGGCAGTGTTAGTTGTGCTGGTGGCGGCAGCGGTGAAGGTGGTGGTGGTGGTGGTGGCAGTGGTGGTGGTCGTCGTCGTCGTCGTCGTCGTCGTCGTAGCGGTGGCGACGAAGATGACGATGATGATGACATGCGTACGTGCGTGTGCGCGTGCGTGCGTGGTAGGCTTGTGCGTGCGTATGAGTGCGCCTTGTGGGCTCGCGTCTGTGTGCAGGTGTGTGTGCGTTCGAAGACATACTTTAAAAAGAATCTATTTCCCGATTTGGTTTTGAACTGGATTTCGAAACTTTAATTTTGATCCGGATAGTAACACAGATCATGATCGGATCAAATGTTGAAATTATTGAGAACTCCGAACCTACTGGCCCGATTTGGATAAAATTGTAACAGAAGAAATTGGAAACTTCGGAAAATCCTAAGAATCTTCACTATGTGACAAAAACGTGAGGCCGATATCTGATAGATTGTCGTCGTCGTTGTTATTTGCATGCCATTTACTCCTTTGTATAGTATACAAGAGTGCGTTATCTGATATAGGTTACAGTAATATACAGGCCTACATTAAAAAAATTATTAGGCATTTCCGATGACGACGTGCCCATCGTGTCCTACTTCATTTCAAAACCTGAAGCAATTGCACATTCCTATTGTCGCTATTGTGTTGTCGGACTATTGTTTGTTTTTTAATTTTCCTCTGTGGCTGACTGTTAGGATATCGGATAACTGGATATTTAATTGTACGATTGTTGGACTGTCGGACTGTCGGACTATCGGCGGTCGGACTAGTGGGGCGTCCTCATTATGGACTCGACTCATAAACGTCACACCCAAAACGGCAATCTAAACATAGAGCCGTAGCTTCGTGCCATGCCTAGAATACACAGCTATCTCGCTCCCGTTTAGCGTAGGAGATCTCGCGAGAACACGATTGCCCAAACGGTAGTCCGAGTTCTCTGACTCCGCCCTATGCCGTTTCTGATATGCCCGGCATATCAGAAACGGCATAGGGCGGAGTCAGAGAACTAGGACTATACTGAAGGCAAAATTCTTGTATCCACATAACGGCGTAAAGACATAAGCGAACTCAGGGGCGATAATTACGTACGGGTTTTCTTTCTTAAATTATCCCCCCGTTTGCTTGTACTGTCTTGGGAAACAAACGAGAACAAATGATAAATAATGTAACATGGCGGACAATAGGGTATCGTTTTTGTAGCGTTAAATGATTTCAGTTGGCGATCCCGGACTTCCACCACTTTTAAGTAAATTAGACTATATAAGTGTCTAGAAACTCATTAACAAAAGCTGTGACGCGCGGGAGAGAGAGAGAGCCGGAAGGATTGGTGGGGTGGGGTGCGGGTGGGTGGGGGAGGTGGGGTGGGGTGGGGGTGGGGTGGGGGTGGGTGGGGGGAGGTGGGGTGCGGGTGGGTGGGGGAGGTGGGGGGGGGGATGTACGGGGAGAGCAGACCATATTATAGTTAAACGATAAAGAAAACATAATCCATATCAGCTGTTAACCCTTTAACCATTGCGGGATAGAACATAGAAATGGATGTAAGAAATATTTTGTTGAACGTTTCTGAAATTAATCCGACTGGTGGGGGGGGGGGTTGAGTGGGGGCTGTCAGATGGCTGTCAATGGCAAAAACTGGTAACAGACTTACAGTCAAATTAGTTTCAAAATACCAACACCTTTCATGAATAGTTGTCTTGAAGATGAGACGCTGGATTCAAGAGTAATACTAGTATGGTCTATTCACAAGCTATGTATGGTTCATAAGCTATGTATGGCTCGTAAGCTATGTATGGCTCGGCTCGTAAGGCTGTGAAAGTGACGGAAATAAGTAAGTTATTATCAATCAGTGTTCACTGTTCAGCCAGCGCGCAATGTTTAACCATTTCAATCGCACTGTATCCGAATTTCAGTTCCACGGCAATCATGCGGGTTAACTGTTGACTATGTCTACGTTAATTTGACTGCAACTAGTTGTAGCAACTGATCCCAGTCAAATTAGTTTTAATATGTTCAACAGAAGCTTGTTTTATAGGCCTACTTGGCTACAGGTGTGCAAGCGTCATGCAGTGAGATGGCAATGGCAACCTGAGTGCATTACTAAGTTTGATTAAGAGCTTGTCTGGGAAGGAAACTCGCATATAGGCCTAGTTATCGTTTTTACCTTGACGTTTATCGTTAATTAACAAAATATTCATATTTCTGAATCTTTAAAATACCAGATTTGATTAGCTTTACTAACATTTTTTATCATTAGTGATAGACAAATGTCCAAATGAATTACAAATGCAACTCGGAGCGCATGCTCGTTCTCCATATTGAAGACCATAATTTTTGACAGAATGTGGCGATGCCTTAGACAACGCCAAAAAATCAGTCAAATAATTTTCAATATTACCGACTAAGTATGTTTCTCCTATAAAATTGATGAAAATGCATTCTATACTATTGAGTAAGTACAGTACATCTCATTATTAAACTAAACCGTTTCCAAAACAAAAACCGAAACGTGTTAGTTAGTAAAGAAATGTTAGAACTGTTGAATATTTGAACATAATTGGATTGGAAGCCATTGCTACCTTAGACAGCAATGTCTTTCAATCCAATTAGGTTCAAAATATTCAACCGTACATTTTATTTTGCTTTGGAAACGTGTTAACTTATTTCTGAATTGTACTGTAGATAGGTTAAATTGAAACCAAAGACCAAATATTTCCATTGTATTGCTGTGGCAAATAGGAAGTCTTCCCGATTGTGTATGCCCTAGGGTACGCGCGTCCCTAGACGTCATGGGTAACGGTGGGATTGGCGTGCTGTCTGGTACACTTGTCGGTAATAATGAGATGGGGCGTGATGATGGGGGTGGGTCGTTAGATAATAGTTGAGATTATCTACTGCATCCTGTATGCGATACCCTAGGCATTTAATCTGCGAGTACAGGATTTTGTATGAACACGTGGCAATTCGGAAAGACCATGTTCAGTGTATATCGCTGCTAAGGACAGGTTTACACGATCATACACCAATCATATATTCCAGTGGCGGATTATAAAAGGGCAAGTGGTGACATTTGCCTCCGGCCCCAGATTTTGACCAGCCCCCAATTTTTTCCATCAAAAATTTATTTTTTAGTAAATAATGTGTTTTATGCCCTGAGAGCTATTTCGTTTGTAATGAGAGAAACTGCATAACAGGATATGGTACAAACTTGCCGATTTGCTATGTTCTGCAGCATAAAATAAATATGGTCATTATTACTCTTATTTTTATTTTATATTGTTTAAGCAGTATTCTTATTAAAGAGTGTTTTTTTGTTTTGAGACTTTTCGGAGTTGTAGGAAGGAGTCAGATGGTTCATGATTGTATCACTGTTTAATAATACTTTTATCTTCTAGATGCTCTGATAGCACAACCTGCACTTCTAGAGGTAAATATGGACCATCAGTTAGCCGTTAAATTATTCTATTTTAGCTATTTAGTTTAATTTTTTTGTTCATCCAGTTTTTTTACCCGCTCCTGCTTTCACAACTGAACGGCTAAAAAAATTGAGTGGACCAGAAAAATGAAATTAAATGGCTAAAAAATAATAATTTAACGGCCAACTGATGGTCCATATTTACGTCTGGAAATGCAAGAGATGCCATCTGCGAGCATCTAGATTCCGGTTCCACTTCCATCCAACACCACAAATATTATTTTCCCCCGTCCCTGTCAAGGCTTATTAATCCGGCACTGATATATTCATATATTCAACAGAATTTGACAAAGATTTGCCTAGTTCAGGGCCATAAGCGGCAAGGAGTCAGCTGCACCCACCACCCCACGGTATACTATACTACCTTTATATACCAAAACAACCATACAAAAAGCAGACCTACAGTATGAAATGCTGAATGTCAAATAAATGATGATACTCCCCTGATAACGCAACTTACTGGGCCGATGCTGGCCCGATACCGGGCCGATACTGAAAGTATCGGCACGGTATCGGCCCGGTATCGGACCAGTAAGCTGCATTATCTGGGTCATTACACAAAATGCAAGAGAGGAGACGTCGCAGAGCAAGAAATCTAAATAGGTTACCACCACCAATAATTACTGCAAATATATGTCATTTGCTCACGGATGCGCTGGAATTTGCGCGGACAAAGTCCCACCGGACAAACTCCCACCCGGACAAAATCCCACTGGATATGATCCCAGCTGGAGTCATGGACAAAATTTCACCGGACATAATCCCACCCAGCAGAATCTCATGTGCTGGACAGAATATCACTTCCACCACCAATATTTACTGCAAACATATGCAATTGATCACGAATGTGCTGGAATTTGCGCGGACAAAATCTCACCTGACAAAATCCCATCCGGACAAAATCCCACCGGATATGATCCCACCTGTAGTCCTGGACAAAATCTCACCGGATATAATCCCGTCCAGCAGAATCCCACGTACTGGACAGAATCACGCCAGGATTTCATGCCCACTCCATTAGGGACAAACCAGGATCAACTCAAGATTGTAGAGGAAGCCACATATATGGGTGTCGCATTTTGTATAGTTGCCACCTTGCCAGCGATCGTGATTTCGGGGTTATTACATCTGTTGACTAGAAACTGGTGCTGTCTAACGGATTCTAGTCGTAGTTATTGCCAATTTAATCAACAGTTTATACGTTTCGCTAATGGTTGTTATTTAAGATAGTACGTGGTCAAACGTCGTAGAAAATGTCTTTGAAAATGTGGAAAGGATGAGGGTGTCTGCATTATCCAGTCTTGTTATTTGATTAATATGACAAGTTAGCTCGCGTGAATCTAGTACAACCATCTTAGTGCCAACAAAAAACTGTGCTGTGCTGGAAAAATATAACATTGCTCTATTTCATCCAACGTTTAACCAACTTTTTCTGCAAACAAGTGACGCGCAAAGCTGCTGCTGCTACTGCTGCTGCTGCTATTATTGTTGCTGCTGCTGCTGCTGCTGCTGCTGCTGCTGCTGCTGCTGCTGCTACTGCTGCTACCGCTGCTGCCGCTGTTGCTGCTGCTGCTGCTGCTGCTGCTGCTGCTGCTGCTGCTGCTGCTACGACTACTACCACCGCTATCAATGCCGCTACCGCTACTACCGTTACCGAGATCGTCATTACCACTACCAACTACTACCACTACTACTACTACTACTACTACTACTACTACTACTACTACTACTACTACTACTACTACTACTACTACTACTACTACTGTGTCGCAGTAAGACGGGATTGTGTAGGCCAGGCCTACGGGTGAGATTTCTTCCGGGCGGGATTTTGTCTGCTGGGGGTTTGTCCGGCTGGGATTATATCCGGGTCGGATTAAGTCCGGGTCGGATTTTTCCGGTGGGAATGTCCTGGTTGGATTATGTCCGGTGGGATCTTGTCTGGTGAGATTTTGTCCGGCGGGATTTTGTCTGGTGGGATTGTGTCCGGGATTCGCGATGGAATGGGAGCGATCCGTAGTATAGTAGGCCTAATGTCGTACTGATAATGCTCACTATCACTTGTGGCTCCTTCACTTGTCAGTGATCCGATATGACCGATTAACTACACAATACGCTTATTATATATAATCAGCGCGCATTGCCACCCACCGTCCGGCAGACGTACAGTAGAGCTCGAAATTAAGTTAACATATTTCCAAAACAAAGATGTTAGTGAGTAAGAAATGTGAAGTTGAATATTTTGAACATAATGGGATTGGATGACATTGCTGCCTATTCAAAATAGTCAACGAAGTGTATTAATTTAGTGTTTAAAACATTATTCAGAGTTGTACTGTAGGCGATGAAATTCTGCACTGCACAGAACTACAATGTGATATTCAATACAGTTATTATAGATACATATACTTATAACACACGTCCTAGCGTATAAATGTGGTAAATGTGTGTATAAATTGCAGAACAAAATTGAATATATTATATGACGCAAAGGTAACATAAAACTTATGGTTACATAGCACTATAATTTAGACGTCATATATAGTGTCATCTGATAACTTGTTATGGCAGTTCATTCCGTAACAACACTCCTGAATAATTGTTATTCAAACCAAGCCATAAAGATGATAGGTATGGTATTTCACCGCTGACAAGTAACGTTTTATGGTTGATTCGGTACTTTATGGTATTTGTTACAGAATAAGCTCCTATGCCGGTCTGGAAAATATGGGCCAAATGTGGTAGAGGGAGAAATCCAAAATGGTCACCGGCGGCTAATTGGCAAATTAACTTTTTAACCAAACATTCTTGAAATCTCAAAATCACCTCTTTTTCGACTAAGTTGTGTGTGGCGCACTGTTGTACAGCAACCATTGACCAGTTCCCAGACATGGCCGGTAGGGGAGGGAGGTCTTCTCAGCTCAGAGTGGTGCTCAATGTAGGCTAAGCAGTTGGCACGCACGATATGCTGTTTTTAATTAGCTATCATCATCCGGAGGCAAATGCATCATAGATTTCTATTTCTGCCCTTTCCACTTAGCTGCCCGGCCAGACCCAGAGAAAAACTATGTTTATTTATCAATACACGTAGTTGATGGCGTGATACTTGAGGTCATCCGAGACGTCATTCTTCGAAGTAAGGCGTTCCCCACACCTTAAGAGGAGGAGACTACAGGCCTCAAAGGTCGTTGCCATTTTCTCATGGAAGTGACATTTTGCCATAACCACAAAAGCAGCTGTTGGCATCGCATCCAGTCATGACATGGAATGGGATAAGGCATCTGGCGATGTCATGTAGAAAAGCAGCTGCTTCGTTTTCTTGATTCAGATAATGGCAGGGACATCATGTGAAATGGCAGCTTCTTGGATGCACATGTATGTGACCTCTGCATCAATGACCACTTGGTCGCTGTAGCCAAATGACCTCAGAGCTGTGTAGAACGGCATTATGATGGTGGTAGCTTCATACTGATTGGAGCCAAGGTCGTGTTGAACATTGCCAGATGAGAGACTCATACACTCCTTCCGAACTGAGTACATCAGCTCATGTTTTATTGACTGGGAGATTTCGGAGAGCTAAACCTTGTTCCGGATCTGGAGACGCATCTTCTTACACCGCTACACAGAATGGTGTTAAACTCGGCGCTTGACTTCATGAATGCATTGAGAACCAAACCTCAACCCTGGATACGCAACTCATCCTCACCATCTGTGATGGACTCGATGTGGTCGTAGGGATCATTGACACAGATGATGCGTCCATACGGCATAGAGCCGATTTTGTTAGTATACTCACCTCATGTGTAACTTGAAAGACTAGTGAGGAAGCCAAAACTGCCCACTAAAGGCAGGCAGGCGCTTAATATGTCTCATTTGCTCCAGCCACTGATTACGGTTCAGCTCTCCAAAATCTCCAAGTCCATCGATC
The DNA here is from genome assembly GCA_034401795.1 of Chaetoderma sp. LZ-2023a. Classification (NCBI taxonomy): domain Eukaryota; kingdom Metazoa; phylum Mollusca; class Caudofoveata; order Chaetodermatida; family Chaetodermatidae; genus Chaetoderma; species Chaetoderma sp. LZ-2023a. The sequence continues at coordinate 120,229,084 of CM067372.1, forward strand.
AGGAGCTCATATAACCATTGAAGGATGCCGTCTTGGATGATCCCAAGTGCTATATCGTCCGCTAGGTGTATGGTGAGATACAGGGTCTGGCCCATGTAGCCAAGTAGAAAAGGCAAAAGAAGTAATTTTTATGCGCCTGCTTCCAGGTGATGACAGTCTGAAACAACACATCATGCATGCCAACGTCTTAGCCCTCATTCAGCCTCACTCTGAGCTGAGAAGACATCCCTTCTTTATCGGTCATGGATGGGAACTGCTCAATGGTCGCTGTACACCAGTGTGTCACACACAACCTAGAATTCCACTTGGTTCTCCAGTCTCCTCGCAACCGCAACTTGGCGATGCTTCTGCCTCAGAGGTTGAATCTGAAGCATCCAATGTGCTAGACTCTGAGCTGGACGTGTCCTCAGATGAATCTCATTGAATGCATACTTGCCGAGTACTGCATCTTCAATGTTAAATATAAGTATATTTATGTTAGTTTCTTTAATTCTTAACATAGCCACAGTGGTTACGAGTAAAGCTCGGCGCTTTCCTTTTGTTATTATTTATGTTCGAATAAATATGATTAGTCTGTTCTCTGCATAGCTGATACATTGTAATATATTTAGTCTTGTAAGGGTATACAACCCTATCAATACCAAGTGTATGTAATTCGATATGTACCCTTTCTTCATTGTTGATTTTGTTGTCAAGGAGAACTCTAATAAAAATAAACACCTTAAAATCGATTCCTCGCCCTCACATTAGTTGTAGAACAGAAATAATAATTTAAGTTTCTAGACCCTGTGGTGAAAGAATTTAGTTATCCAAGATGGCCGCCACCGGTCATTTTGGATTTTTAGCCCTATCAAAGTTATCCCAATGTACCTTTTTGAAAAATTAATTCACATTCCTAAATTTACCTACATTAGAGGTAGTAGTTCAAGATACACGTTGGTCCGTAAATAATTTGCATTTTCATCGCTACGAGTGGTGGCTAGTAAAATGGCGATGGGATGGGCGGCTTCTCTGATTGGCTGAGAGATTGATGAAGTCATCAAATTTGAATTAGCCCACACTCACTTTTCCCCCGTCAAAAATACTTGAATCTGATTGGTCGAGAGTGAGATCTATTGTTTGCCTGTCCACCAATCAGATTCGAGTATTTTTTGTCAGAAAAAGGTGGGCAAGACTTAATTCAAATTTGGATGACGTCATCAAGCTCTCAGCCAATCCGCCACATTTTTGGCATGTTGATGATTGACACGTGTAATGATCCTTGAAAACTGGCACGGCCAAACGAAAGGTCACATGACCCCTTGTAACAAATCAAAACAGCTGCCCTCACCATCACCGCTGTTCTGGATGTAGATCTATTGACAGGCATGTTGATGATTGGCAGGTGCAACGGGATGTGAAATGGTGAAGAGAATATGCAAATGAGATGATGTCATCAACCTCTCATCTGATCATAACAGCTGCCATACCATCGTTGCTGTTCAGGCTGTAGATCTATTGAGGCATGCCGATGATTGGCAGCCATAATGAGGCATGAAACTGTTAGGAGCGGGACCAAACAAAGAATCACATGGCCCCTCACAGCCCATCAGAACAGCCGAGCATACCATTGCCACTGTTCGAACTGTAGATCTATTGACATGTGTCAATTATGATTGCCATGTGCAATGAGGCATGAAACGGCTAGGGTGGGTTCAAACCGAGGTCGTGGGACCCCTCACAACCCATCAAAACAGCCACCCATACTATCGCCACTTTTTGAAATGTTGTAGTAATTCTACAGAGTTATAATGCATTCAACTGAGGTCACGTAACATCTCCCTGGCAATCACAACAGCTACCCATACCATCGCCGCTGTTTGAGATGTTGAAGGAATTCTACTGTGGCATAGCGTGTTCGGACCTGTTCTGTCACCCAAGGTTACGTGACATCTTCCAGCCAATCAGAACAAACACCCATACAGTTGCCACCTTTTGAGATGTTCATGGGGTAAAGCTATAGACCGGTGTGTCGAGGATTGACAGGGATGTGTCCAAAACGAGGTCACATAACATCTCCCAGCCGATCAGAACAGCCACCCATACCATTGCCACTGTTTGAGATGTTGAAGGAATTCTACTGTGTCATAGCGTGTTCAGACCTGTTCTGTCATCCAAGGTTATGTGACATCTTCCAGCCAATCAGAACAAACATCCATACAGTCGCCACCTTTTGAGATGTTGAAGGAATTCTACAGAGTTACGACGTGTTCTGACATATTCTGTCAACCGAGGTCAAGTAGCATCTTCAAGCCAATCAGAACAGCTGCCCATATCATCGCCACTGTTTGAGATGTTGGCGAATTCTACAGGGTTATAACGTGTTCAGACATGTTCTGTCAAAGGGAGGTCGCCTGACCCACTTAGGCAGGGTTCATAAGCATATAAAAGCATGTGAAAAACATAATTTCACCAAGCTTTTCAAAAATTAAATAAAGTTTATAATCATGACGATCAATTCCACATATCTTTAAGGATGTGAAGTGCCTATAAATCTCGGTATCAATGTGTATGTAGAAGTTTTGAAATGTAAAGAAGAAATGGTAGTTGACATATGGGAATTTAATGTTAGTAGCAGCTATCCCACCAAGTGTGGTGTGTTTATGCAATATAAGACATTTAGAAAGTTTGCTGACATGATGCCTATCTTCAAATGATTTTCAAAATATTCATCTTCTCCAATGCCTGAAAATAGGGAAACATCGTAGATAGGCGATTATTTATTTATTTATTTGTTTATTTATTTATTTTTATTATTATTATTATTATTATTATTATTATTATTATCATTATCATTAATTTTAAGAAAGCTATGCTCTCCTCTCTCTCTCTCTCTCTCGCTCTCTTTCTCTCTCTCTCTCTCTCCCTCTCCCTCCCTCCCTCCCTCCCTCCATCCCTCCCTCCCTCGCTCCCTCCCTCCCTCCGTCGCTCACTCACTCATTCACTCACTCACGCACGCACTCACTCACTCACTCACTCACTCACTCACTCACTCACTCACTCACTCACTCACTCACTCACTCCCTCCCTCCCTCCCTCCCTCACTCACTCACCCACCCACCCACCCACCCACCCACCCACCCACTCACTAAGTTGTTCCTACTTCTAAAGTTCCAAGATTAAATAATCGATTATCCGATTAAATCGATTACTTTCCAGAAATCATAATCGATTATTTATTTCCATAATTGAACAGCCCTAGGGGCATGGAACATACTTTTGATTGGCTTAGAAGGTGACGCGAGGTGCCAGACATGGGCGGGCCCCCATTGTTTGGGCCCCGCCCATTTCCGACACCATGTGACACCCTCTAAGCAGGGATGGGGTAATAGTAATATGTAATAGTAATAGTAATAAGTTATTACAGCGATTCCCATGTAATAGTAATAGTAATAGAAATAGATCATTAACTCTACAATTTAATAGTAATTAGTAATAGTAATAGTAATAGATTGAAAAGTAATAGGTAATAGCCTATTACTTGTCCATTACAGGGGTCTCGTATATGCTCAGCGTACAAGCCACAAAATTCTGCTTCCACATATTTTTAATATATGCAACAGACAGAATGAAACAGCCAAACAGGGTATCTGCTTTAACCATTTAATTCTGAAGGTCTCCATGTGTGTTAAGCTGTTGTTATTGTAAGACAACAACAGTTTGCAGCAAGACCTTAGCCAGCAACAGCTTCCAGTCAAATTGGTTTCAAAATATTCAATATAATATTTCTTGTATTGAATCTTATACTCAAGAGTTTCAGAATCAACAGGTTAACCTTTCACCGATGAAACACTCTTTCTATCAATTACCAAACAACCATATAGGAAATTTGTGGAATATTTTGAAACTAATTTGGTTAGAAACTGTTGCTTTCTAAGGCTGCAACTGCTTCATTGCTAATTAATTTCAGAGCACTAAACAGTTCTAATATTTGTTACAGAATAACAACTCTGGTTTATCTGGTTTGCAAAGGGTTCATTCTTGGATAACATTTTATATTTTAAATAGCCATTAGGTAGATAAATTAACTAATTACACATGGCAGTGAAAAGGTGAATAGTCTACTAACACCTTTACTATCAATCGATCTCATTATATCTTACATAATGGTTAAAGGTTTAATTCCAGTCAAATTGACTCCCAGCATCGTGCCTGGGGAACAGAGATTGTGTCCATAACTAATCTATTTACATGTGCTGCTGAAATTTATTCTTTATTAATCAACGTACAAATTCCCTTTAAAATTGATATTGCTCTAAGTTGTTGTTTTATATACATCAACTACTTTCAGCAACACAAATTTCATAATATTCTGTGGTCTTCCAGCTCGTGTAGAATCTAGAATGTTGAGGGTCTCCCAGAGAGCTAAACGGGTTAAAATCATGCAAGCGTAGTCTACTATGTGACCACAGCCAATGAAGTCTGCTATTCACTAACATTGTATCAAAAACCGTCGAGAACACAAATTCGAACCTAACGGTCTACTCCACCCTTGGCAGAGTGGCTTCAGAAAGGGCAGACGCTCTACCGATCACCTAGTCAGACTGACCGAATCAGCCAAGAAAGCCCTTGATGCGGGAAGAGGAAACATAACAATAGGAGTCTTCCTAGACGTTGAGCAATCCTTTGATATGATGCGGTGAAATGGAGTTCTAAAAAAGCTCTATGACTTTGGTTACCGCATCCTATTCTGAATACGAGATTTTCTCGATAACAGAAGGATTAGCGTCCGTGTAAATGGACAAATGTCTAAGGAACAAACATTGCAAAACGGCACCTGGCAGGGTGGTGTAATAAGCCGCTACTGTTTAATATCATGATGAGTGATATACCCAAAGACATTGAAAAGACGATGCACTGGATCCCAACGCAATAGGCGGTCTATTTTTCGCTGATGACACAGCATTGTGGAACAAGTACGCGAAGATAAACCGCGCACCAAAGTCCATGCAAATAGTTCTTGACATAGTCTCACGGTGGTGCAAAAAATGATTTCAAACTGTCTGCGGAAAAACAGTTCAAATCAATTTTACTTATGTTATATACGTAGGCAATGATGCAAATCTGTTCTTCAACGGACAGAAAATCAAGGCATGTGCTGAAGCCAAATTTCTGGGATTAACATTCGACAGAATGCTCACCTGGAATCTCCACATCAAAAGCCTGAGGGAGAGATGCTTCAAGGAAGTAACTCTCCTTCGCACATTAACAATGCACACATGGGGGGGGGGGAGGGGTGCAGATCTTCCGAGCATGCGTATGCTATACCACGGCCTGATCGTCAAGACTAGACTACGGATGCGAAGCATACGCCACAGCGAGCAAGTCACTGTTAGGAACCATTGCCACCCTCCAATTGAAATGCCTGTGCATTTGCTGTGGTGCCTCACATAGCAGCTCTCGAGACGCAATCAACGTAGAGTGTGGAGAAATACCACTAGATCTACGAAGAGAGGAACGTCTACTCAAATTTTGGACATACCTACAAAGCTCTGCGCCCAACCACCCGACCAGGGAGGTTTGTTTTCCATGCAAGGAGCACCGAAGACACAAGGTACTGCTCAACATGACAAAAAAGACAAACCACCAGGCCTGTTAATGACCAAGCTCGCCAGCGCCACTGAACTAGTAAACGTCGAAATAGAAAGCTCAAGGCCGGCTCCTGACCCACCATGGCTACTACCGCAGATCAATGCCCATGACAGCCTATCCTCACAGCTAAGCAAGAAAGAACCCCCCCCCCCCCCACACCCCGGCACTAATTAGGAGCTGCGCTCGACAACAGATGGAAGGAGTACAGGAAAACATATACCGACGCATCCAAAATGCCCAAGCCTGGGGATTGTGGAGCAGGAGTAGTCATAGGTGACCAGGAAGAAGTCCACAAGTACAAGCTTCCAAATCACTTATCGATATACACAGCCGAACTGGTGGCAATTAGAAAGGCTCTAAAATGGATTAAAACAGCAAATCCAGGCAAATACGTTACCCTCACAGACTCACTAAGCTCGGTGAAGAGCTTCAAAAGTAGCAACAGCAAGAGAAAGGACAACCTAACCAAGGAAATCCGGCAGCTGTATGCAACTGTTGTGACTGACAACAAAACAGTGGACATCGACTGGGTCCCAAGCAACGTTGACATCAAAGGCATGGAGCAGGCCGATGAGGCAGCCAAACAAGCGCTCAAAGACGGAACTAGGACAAGCATAAGACTCTCAAAGTCCGAAGCGAACGCCCTAGTCAAAAGGCACATCAACAACAAATGGCAAACACAATGGGACGAAAGCACAACTGGCAGATTCCTATTCAGAATCGTCCCAAGAGTCAAACGCAAATATCAAAACCACATCCCAGGACGCCAAGGCGAGATAGTATTACGCCACATCAGAATGGGCTGGATCAGCGTTAACCAGATGCGAAAAGAAATCAACCTGTCAGACACAGACCAATGTGAGGCATGCGAGGAGACTGAAACTCTAGACCATTTCTTCCTACGATGCACCGAATACGCAGGCATTAGGAAGGAACTCATCACGATGCTGAGAAAGGGGAATTTCAATCTAGACCCTATAGAAGACATTATAGCGATGCGTGACCGACAGATCAACCACGAATTAATAAAATTCCTGCTTGCATCGGACAAACACATCCTATAAGCAACTATAAGCAACTGGAAAAGGTGATTCCACTTAGGGCCCACATAGGAGCTCCATGTTGACCAACACCTAAATGTTAGCACACAAAGACCGGTCCTAGAAACTGCCTGCACGTGTGTGCGTGCCTGCGTCATGAATTGATGATCCAGTGCGCATGCGTGCGTGCGTACAAAAGAGCATGAACACATCTATAAACAAAAGATAGTCAATATACGCGTGCGTGCCTGCGTCATGAATTGATGACCCAGTGCGCGTGCGCACAAACGAGCGTGCAAACACCTATAAATAAAATATAATTAATATACGCGTGCGTGCCTGCGTGTGCACACAAACGAGCGTGCAAACACCTATAAACAAAATATAGTTAGTATACGGGTGCGTGCCTGCGTCATGGATTGATGACCCAGTGCGTGTGCGTACAAACGAGCGTGCAAACACCTAGAAACAAAGTATAACAAGATTGATCAGTCGATGACGCATCATCGCAAATCCCCACGTTCACCGCTTTGAACCTTTGACTCCCCACAACCAACCCCGGGGTTGAGCCAAATTTAAACGTCCATTTGCACTCGGCAATCATATTTAGTTGAATTTCATGCAATAGTGTCAGAGGAGTTGCATTACAATCAATTTCATGACCTTTTGACCCCATCCACAACCCCTGGGGCGGGGCCAAATGTAAATGTGCTCATCCACTCCGCATTGATATGGGTAACTCACATACCACATTTGCTTGGATTCCGTCCAATGGTTCCAGAGATGTGTTAAATCAATTTCTGCAGGTTAAAATTTGACCGTTTGACCCCTCTACCGCCCCCCCCCCCCCCCTGGGGGCGAAGACAAATCTAAATGGCCTTTTGCACACCTCAATCATATGGGTAACTCAGATATCAAATTTGGTTGAGTTCCGTCTAACGATTTCAGAGGAGTTGTATTACAATCAATTTCATGACCTTTTGACTCCATCCCCATCTCCTGGGGGTGGGGCCAAATGTAAAAGTGCTTATGTTGATATACGCCACAGACCAAATTTGGTTGGATTCTGCCCAATGGCTTCGGAGGAGATGCATTACAATCAATTTCCGCAGGTTAAAATTTTACCTTTTGACTCCTCCCAACCCCCTGGAGGTGGAGCCAAATCTAAATGTCCTCTTGCACTCCACAATCATATGGGCAAGACAGATATCAAATTCAGTTCAGTTCCGTCTAACGATTTCAGAGGAGTTGCGCAGGGCGGAGCCAAATGTAAATATCGTCTTGCAAAGCAAAATCATATGAGCCTCCCACATACCCAATCTGATTTAATTCCACCCAATGGTTTGGGAGGAGATAGCGTGACGGACGGATGGACAGATAGACAGATAGACGGACAGACGGACGGAGGCGATTGTAATATCCCCGATGTTTTTTTTAAAACATGCGGATAATTAATAATTAACATATATGACAACACAACAATGCACCATTGCACAAAATCTGTTTATTCCTGATGTCTATTCACATATGCTAACGCATATCATATGAATGGCATTATTATACCACTAAGATCTGCACTGAAACAATGGTTGAGTTTCTGTCAAAGTACACTCGATTTTCGTGGCCATGGAAAATAAAAACCAAATACTTTTGCATTATAATCAATTTGACCTTTTGACCCGTGCCACGCCCCCTTGGGGCGGAGCCTAATCCAAATGTTGTCTTGCAAGGCGCATTCCTATGGGTAACACACATAACAAATTTGCTTGAATTCCACCCAACGGTTTTAGAGGAGTTAGTGTGACGGACAGACGGACAATCAATTTGACCTTTTGCCCCCTGTCACGCCACCTTGAGGGCGGAGCCTAATCCACATCACGTCTTGCAAAGCGCATTCCTATTGGTAAGCCACATACCGAATTTTGGTGAATTCTGTGCAACGATTTGGGGTGCGATGAGCACATTATAATCAATTTGACCTTTTGACCCCTGCCACGCCCCCATGGGGGCAGAGCCTAATCTGAATATCGCCTTGCAAATTTGCATTCCTATGGATAACCTACTTACCAAATTTGGTTGAATTCCACCCAACAGTTTGGGAGGAGTTAGCGTGATGGACAGACAGACAATCAATTTGATCTTTTGACCCCTGTCACGCCCCCTTGAAGGCAGAGACTAATCTATATCTCGTCTTGCAAAGCGTATTCCTATTAGTAACCGACATACCGAATTTGGTTGAATTCTACGCAACGATTTGGGGCGAGATGCATTATAATTAATTTTAACTTTTGACCCCTGCCACGCCCCCATGGGGGCAGAGCCTAATCTGAATATCGCCTTGCAAATTTGCATTCCTATGGATAACCTACTTACCAAATTTGGTTGAATTCCACCCAACAGTTTGGGAGGAGTTAGCGTAACGGACAGATGGACAATCAATTTGATCTTTAGACCCCTGCCACGCCCCTGTGAGGGCAGAGCCTAATCTATATCGCGTCTTGCAAAGCGCATTCCTATTAGTAACCCACACATCCAATTTGGTTGAATTCCACGCAACGCCTTGGGGTGAGATGCATTTTAATCAATTTGACCTTTTGAACCCCCCCCCCCCCCACCTGCCACGCCCCCATGGGGACAGAGCCTAATCTAAATGTCGTCTTGCAAAGCGCATTCCTATGGGTAATCCCATACCAAATTTGGTTCAATTCCACCCAACTGTTTGGGAGGAGTTAGCGTGACGGACAGACGAACGAAGGACATGAATAGACGGACAGGAGGACAGATGGACGGAGGCGATTACAATACCCCCGACGTTTTTCAAAACGTGGGGATAATTAATATACGCGTGTGTGCCTGCGTCATGAATGGTGATGATCCAGTGCGCGTGTGCATAAAGATAGTATAACTGACATTGCACAAAAACAGTCCTAGACACTGCCTGCACGTTCACACGTATCTGCGTCATGAATTGATGACCCAGAGTGCGTGCGTACATGCCTGAAACATCTGTTTGTTTATTTGTTTGTTTCCTTTTGTTTTCATTCTCTTTCCTTAAGAGCCAGAGCCCGTGCCCTGGTGAGGCAACGAACCCAACACCCACAGGCTGGCTGGAAGACAGACGGATGGAGGACTAGGACGGAGAACCGACCGACAGAACAACAGACAAACATACCTACCGACGGACCACGAAAGATATGGACAAACAGAGCGTCGAACGGACCGACAAACCGACCAACAATTGGACAGACTGGCGGGCAATTCTGGGCACAGCAATCTGCTGGTGTACGCTTAAAGTTCTCATCTATTCATATAATATACATATCCTAGCTAAATTTATAAACTGTAAACTTGTTATACATATATATGTCACTTGCACCATAGGAAATATAAACTAGTATTGAACTATAGGCACTTACTATGCGCCCACCGTGGATGCCAGAAGACAAATGAATAGCATTACCGTTACGAGAATGGTTTTATACCAACAACTGCTCACCGGTGAAGACAATAGCACCTAAAATAATGGCGCCTGCAAATAGCTATCTAAAAAGGTGGCTTTGCTCCTAGTTAGTTAAAGTGTCCATTAAGTAACAAATAGTCCTAAATTTAGCTAGGATATGTATAGTTTATGAATAGATGAGAATTTTAAGCAATGTACTTGGCCCCACTTGCTCAGTCTTCTCGGATGGGACTTTAAACTGAGGTCCCGTCATACAGTGCGTATCACTTGAGAACGTGAGCTAGGGCTAGGAGGCAAAAAAATTCGGTATAATCAAAGTAACCCGGATGCTGAATGGATTCGTCCTCGGGCGGAATCAAGCAGCATACGGATTACCTAATCAAACCAAAACTGCTAGAATTAGAATCTTTCGGACAATGCAATGGGTCTAGGGAGGATTGCAACCCGGATGGCTGATTGAGTTCGTCCTCGGACGGACGCAATCACCACACGGGCCGCCAATCAATCAAATCAAACAAGTGCGCGGTGGTGCCTGCTTCGGATGACGGCCAGAGGAAGGTCAAATGGGTCCCAGGACCCTAAAACCCCCACACCACACCCTCCCCCACCCCCAAAGGGGCCGAGAGGTCTCTGAACTAAAGGCCCCCCATAGGGCACATCAGGTCATATGACCGCACGTACCCGCCCTACCCAACATCCGCCCATCCCCATTCCCACCCCGTTAGGCTCAGGTTAAGCCCCCTCCATCCTCCACGCCCAAGCATGAGGAGCAACAGAACAGCCACGGACAAGAACAGTACGTACCATCTTCAACATGAGACAAAATCGAGAGGCAACGATGAACACACACGCACGCACGTACACTCGCACGCCCGCACGCACAGGCACAAGCTAATGCACAAACGTATGTCACAAGAATTCACAAGAATTCACCAGAAACCGCAAAGGCCATGCGTTAGTCTAGACCCTATTATTGGGAACTAGCAAATAAACGCCTTAAAGATTACAACGCACGCACGCACGCACGCACGCACGCACGCACTCACGCACGCACGCACGCACGCACGCACGCACGCACGCACGCACGCACGCACGCACGCACGCACGCACGCACGCACGCACGCACGCACGCACGCACATTGTATGAGTAAATAAAACAGTATGGTAAACTGGGGGGAGGGGGGGGGGGGGTGAAATATAGGTACATGTAAGAAGAGTCTACATTCATTACTATTATCATTAACCCATGTAGCAACTTATTTATAATGTAAGAAACAATTAGTTGAATATTTTGAAATCAATTTGCCTGGAAGACATTTTGCTGCCTCCATTACAGCTCTTCAGTTAAAATATTTTCAAAATATTCAAAAGCTGTCGAATTTGGTTTCAATGAAATTGAGACAAAGGGGCATCAGTGAAAAGGTTTCAAGGTAACTTATACAGATATACTGCTGAGTATTTTGAAGCTAACTTGACAGGAATATGTTGCTGCCATAGACAGTGTCAATGGACCTTTCCAGTTTTAGCTATGCCCCGCCAACCTCTAGCTAAGCTCAACCTTCACTTCGCCGTGTTGGGATTGATCGATCCCCGAATGCCCTAACTATTAATTTCCTGAAAACTATACAGGTATGTTGTCGAAAACTTTGTAACTAATTTGACTGGGTGCTGTTGCTGCATCACCGCCCAGTCAAATTAGTTTCAAAATAGTCAACAGAATATTTATTAAATAGTAAATACATACAATTTGTACAACGATGCGTAGTCCGTCTTCGATTATGCGTTCGTGACGTACTTATCTACGTCATTCATGACGTCATAATGGTGTCATTGATTATGGTGTCGTCCAACACGTCACGTAGTTGATTATGACGTCATATGATGGATGGAGGAAGTAGAAAGGTCTATCTATTCTAAGTAAAAATATTAAACAGAATATTTATTAAGTCATAAATGGGTTTTCGTATTCGACCTTCCGGGTTCAAATGTTCCATAAATATTCGAATATCAGGATCGTTGTCTCAAGAAGCTCTGATTGTCAATAGAAAGGACAACGCTGTTTTCTTCAACCCTGCTGATTATCAGCTTATCTGTTCAGCGCCACAAGTCACCGCCAATGACTTAACCATTTTAAGCGTGGGTTAGCATGGCGCGGAATCTTTATTTTAAGATACAGGGGAGCCGTTGAAAATGCTGAAACTAATTGTCATAAACAGCAACAGCTAACAGTTAAATTAGTTTCAATAATAGTTATTTGAGAATTATTAGATTGTAAATGAATTGCTTTGTATTTGGTCACACGGATTCTCTTGACTAACATTCTTTGCTCTAAATTCAGAGAGTGGATTTCGTGCAGACGAATATGAAACCTGTTGAGCATTGCGGAGGCAACTTCACTTTGGGTGGATGGTTATCTGTGGGATGAAATGGGTTACGCTAAGCATTCCTGAGACAGCATGTTCAGCTAGGATTATGAATGTTCTCAAGTATTTAGCCACCTGAGCTCTTCAACTGTTCCACATTGTTTCCTATTACAGATAATCGCGTGTTTGTATAAACACTCGGTTTTATTTTTCAATAGTGTGTATGTTGGCGCACGCAGAGGCTCTAGCGGCAAAATGTCAATGAATGTCTTTGAATATATTTCTAAAATATGCGACTTTTTATCTGCGACCCCAGACTAGCATATGTCGGTCTGTTTAAAAGTGGTCAAAAATGTAAGTCGCAACGATATGACATCTGCTCATAGCAGCGTAACAAACCCGATAGAATCTGCATAAATGCTGGTTTCTGAATTTTTTTCCGGATATGTCTGATTTTTTCTGATTTTGCGGATTTTGTCGGATTTTCCGGATTTTTTTATTTGAACCACACTCGGAGTTGTGGAATATTAGTGTAGGCCTATGGTCACATCCTTTACTGTCTCAAAATCAGACCTGCAGTTTTCGAGATATCCACAGACCCATAATTTGATCCGATTCGAATCCCGGTTCTTTTATACAGGTCATGGCTAAAGTAGGAAAATCGTCTTCCTACGTGGTGTTAAAATTTGTGCCAAATCAGTACTGTAGGTTTTTAGATACACCCCGGAATATGCTTTTCTAGTTTTATGACTGATCGACCGACCGACCGACCGACCGACCGACCGACCGACTGACCGACCGACCGATCTACAGACTGACCGACCGACCGATGTATGTGTGGTAATATATATGTATAAGGATATAGAACCAACTTTTTGGCCGTCGGCATGATAGATATCATATATACTGGCTAGATCGTTCATGGACCTCGCAAAAGCGGCATTTCAAAGGTCAGTATTTTCTCCTCGGATGTATATTCACCAAAATAATATGTTTCTGTTACTAAACCTGTTACGTAATCGAATAAATCCAATGCAATTTCATTTCTGATAACAATGTGTAAATTTCAGTAATTTTTAAGGCTATATATGCAGCTGATCGTCTGCGTCAGCCAATAAGTGTATACCCGGTCATGCGCAATCGCGAATTACTGAACTCACGTCATAGGCAGCCGAGACAACTAGCCCCATAGTGACGGTATGTGCATGCGCCATCTCTAGCCGATATATGCGATATCTATGGTCCGCATAGACATCTTATAAGCGTAGACTGGGAATTTTAAACAATGATTAAATCAGGGATAAGATTACAAATGCTCTTTGCCTGACCCACCAGCCTCCCTCTGCACTTTGTCATGTGAATGTGAATGCTAATTTCGGAATTGCTGTTGTGCTAAATTATTCTATGGACGATGTAGCAGAATATGTCTGACTAATGGACAGCTAGTAGTAGTGTTTGTTGCCTTGATGTAACGCGTCCCTATCATGTGATCGGCGATGGTACTTCTGGTTAGAAATAAGCAAATTGCTAGAATTCCCGCCTAGAAAACACCTGGTAATGTAATCAATGTGGGGTGTACACATACAATGGAGCAGTTTTCTCAGCCTTTCGCAAGAGAGAGATACTGATCAAGGAGTACATAAGAACCACTCGAGATGTGGGCACTAATGATACTGATGATGATGCAGGTGGTGATGATAAAGATTCTGATGCTCAAAATATGGATATTATTGGTGTGTAGCCTATCAGGATACACATTGATGCATAGATCGCTACAACATTGACAACTTGTTTATAATATCGGGGGTGTTTTCATTAGAACGTATTAGTCTGTGGTACTGATTGTTCTAATACAGGTTTAGCCTTAAGCCACACATTTGTTCAAGAAAATTTCAATTTCCTAATAGAAAATTAAAAACAACCGTTGCAATTGGGTTTTGCATTGATAGTATAGCTTCAGCACTGCGACCCGCATATCTGCATGTAGATTTCTAATGCATCTCCTATACTAATTATGCAAAACCCAATTGGAAGTGATGTACTGGTTTGGTGGTTGTGCACATACATCCATACGTACACCAACAGTCAGCGTGTGAGATGCATGGTAGCCACAGTGCAGCCGCACATCCACACATGTGACAGTGCAGGCACAGTGTGGCTGACTGCATGTTGGTTTGGTGATTGTGTGCATGCATCCATATGTGCTGCCCGTAGTGCATATAGAAAGCTGCCGGTGAGGATGCACTGCAGGCGCATGGTAGCAGCAGTGTTGTCACACATCCATACGTGTGACCATGTGGACATAGTGCAGCCGCAGTGTAGGTTTTGTGATTGTGCACATACATCCATACATACACCCGCAGTGTCCGTGGGACGCTGCATTGCAGCCTCACTGTGGGCACATGGTAGCTGCAGTGAAGCCGCCCATTCATACATGTGACCATGTGGACACAGAGCAGTCACAGTACAGCCACCAGTGGTTTGTTTTATGCTTTCATACAACAGTGTGCATTGATGGATTACTGTGGTTAGTTATTCGACAATAATAATTACCATGATAACAATGGTGACGACGATGAAGATGATACCATCTAGGATTGATTGTTTATAAACTCAACACATGTGCATGGTATTCTATGTTTTAATTAACTAGCTACGTAATAAAGAAAATATTTTCTCAGACGGTGGATCTATTGTTTAATGAAAAGCAAATTAGCTGATTCAATTATGACATTAGGCTTATATCTGCTAATATGTACTTGGGGGTTATTGCTTAGTACTGGCCACAGCTATATGCATTCCTATCTTATATGGGCTTAAAGTATAAATTAACTATAATTTCTGTGTGAAAATCCCTTTAGCGGGACTCATAGCTGCGCAATTGCAGTCGGTATAACCATATATTTCTGTGTTAATGATATTTTAACACCTCAGTATACAGGTAGGAGGAATGATCTCTCAAGGTATCTTCCTCATTTATTTGCTGTGTTTTGACAATAGCAATATGTTTCAAGGCACACAGCATGATAATGATTATTAATACATATTGCTAATTGTATGTCAATAATGTATGTGACATAATAAAAAGGCCACATTTGGGTTTGTGGTCTAATTAAGGGTTGGCAGTTATGCTTTTGATCTGATAGGCTCGACATTTGTGATACATAATTGCTAATATGGCCATATATCCATTAGTCATGCCAACAAAATAATAACTAATTTTAGTGAAAATAATGATACTATTACTCATGCACACGCACGTGGAATGGCAGTTGAGGTTGTCAAGCGAGTCATTGCAGTTTGAAAATGTAAAAAGAATCGTCTTCTCTTTGTCTGAAAATTTTTATTAAAACCACCCGTCTTAAGCAACCACCATAATTTAATTAGCAGATCTATCTACCATATTGAATGGCTTGTATTACGTGAACACCTGACTTTAATGAACTCATTCTGAAAGTCCATACAGTGCCCACTATAGAAGGATTTGATCTGTCACTGAAGTATACAACATCATAATCAATTACCTCACATGAGGGCTAACATCACAACAATGATGAAGGTTTATAACTCTGCCATGAAGCAAGCTCGAAATGTATGAATTGCATGCCTTTGATGGATTTGTGATTTAATAGGCATTTTGTTTGATATTTTGGAACTAATTCAACTAGGCACTGTTGCTGTCATAGGCCTTTTCAAAATATTCAACAGCTTTCAAAATGGGATTCTGGTAATTCAGGGTTCAAAGTACATAAATTGATTCCACCATATGCACAAACATGGATGCAGCCTAGCTATAAATAGGCAGGGCATAATTACAGGTTCAGTTGATAACCTGTTAACCCTTGATAATCAGTTCATAAATATTATCTGTCACGCAGAGTTTAATAATATTGTAACCATAGACAGCAATCGTAACGTTACCACAGACTACTGACACTGTTACTATGCTGACTATATTGGGTATTCTGTGGTGATCTTGAGAAATGCATATCTGTAGACTGATTATCGAACAAATTATTTTTTAAATTCGTGACTTGAATAACTAGTTCAATTTCAGAGCCAGTGATAGTAGAGGTGAGACGATTTGGACGCCTGCTGAAAGTAGTTGCTGTGTCAGAGCAATCAACTAATTTGCATCATTATCAGCTTTTTTCCTTTGATCTTTGCTGCCCTTGTGTAAAGGTGTGAAAACAGGCGCCCAGCTCTTCTCCATTTTGATTAGATGTTAGATGTAGAGGATGTCCATAATCCCCGCCCCCTCATTAAGACACGTGCCTCCTGTCATCCAATGCGGTGAGCTTAATGGTAATTATTGTAATGATTGACAAGGGTTAATGACTGGGTAATTAAGGATGATTGACAGGTTACATGTCTGGACTCGTTCGATCATGAAGCCCCGCCCCCTCGTTAAGCCACGTGCCTTCAGGCATCCAATGAGGCGAGCTTACGGGTAATTAGCATAATGCTGATTGACGAGGGTAAATGGGTGTAATTAAGTATGATCTTTTGGAGCCATACCAAATGCTCACGGTTAATATATTACATAATGAGGGATGACCAGGTTACATGTCTGGACAGGACCTTTCCTAGGAACTTGTTCGATGATGAAGCACCGCCCCTTCATTAAATCATGTGTCTCCAGGTATCCAATGAGGCACGCTTAAGGGTAATTAGCATAATGATGCATGACGAGCATTAATCGATAGGCATAAGGATGAGTGACAGGCTACATGTCTGGACACATAGTTTTCTGACTCTGGGAACTCATGCAATCATGGGAGATTTTAAATGGTCGAGCTATAGAGTAGGGACAATTGTGGAAGATGTCTCCATTAGTCTAACTGGTTAATCATTATTAACCTTATGAATCTTGGCTCTTTTATCCGTGACAATGTACAAGGATCGATGTATAGTATAAGGACAATCAGTTAGTTATTACCCTAACAGATTAAAATTAACTATTTGAGCTTTAAAATAACTCTGACTGTGTGTAACAATCGTCAGAGTCATACAAAGTTCAGCGAATCAATTTTCAATCATGTTAAGGCAATAACAACAACCTATTACATTTTAACGGGTCTCAAGCGGCAATGCAATATTTGGAGAAAAAAATTCCAGTCTAAGTTAACTCAGGGGTTGGACGGGTTATAGACGATGATTATTTCAGTTTTCAATGCATTATATGTTCATGCATATGGAAGACTGCGGTATAAGACTCATATCTTATCATGCTAACATCAGAACAAAAATAAAATCTGTTTAAACCAACATCAATGATCAACCCGTCGAATTAGTTTCAAAATATTCAATAGCTTACATGTATAGCTTTCTGCAAATCGCTAGTTAGGCTGTTCAGAGATGGATCGATCCCAACATGATCGAGGTGTGGGTGGAGCTTAGCTAGAGATGGGCAGCGACATAGCTAAAATGGAATGTCTATTAGTGAGCTGCGGGCAATCGGTTATGCCATTATAATCTCTTAATAGACTGTCAAGTTGTATGAATTGTATGTCTTTAATACTTAATAAACATTATGCAAAGTACGTTGAAAGTAAACTGACTGCGGGTTATTGCTGCCATAAGCAGTAACATCATCCAGTCAATAGACCGTTAAGTTGCACGAATTGTATGTCTTTGCAATTTAATAAACACCATGTAGAATATTTTGAAACCAAATTGACTGGGCGTTGTTGCAGCCATAAGCAATAACATAGTCCAGTCTAATTAGTTTCAAAATTTTCAACACCTTACACGTATAATTTTCTTGAAATCGCTAGTCATGGAGTTCAGAGATGGATTGATCCCAACCCGATCGAGGTGTGGGCGAAGCTTAGTTAGAGCTGGCGGAAACATAGCTAAAATGTAACGGTCCATTAGCATTAATCGGTTATGCCATTATAATTGCTTAATAGATCATAAAGTTGCCCGAATTGTATGTCTTTACTATTTAATAAACATTATCTAGAATAATTTGAAACTAAATTGACTGGGCAGTGTTGCAGCCATAATCGGTAACATCGCCCAGTCAATTTACTTTCAAAAAATATTCAACAGCTTACCTGTATACTTTTCTAGAAATCACTAGGCACACATATCACCAATCTTAAAATTGGCATTATAGCTAACACAGTTTTTACAAGATTGAAATAAAACTCCAGGGTCACATTTGAGATCCGTACATTCCAACTGTTTAACACATAATGACTCGAGTAGGCGAACTTAGCATTCGTCCAAGTCAATATTGGCAACAGCTGGGATAGGAGAACTACACATTTCTCTATTCGCTAATTTGCAGACCAAGAGAAGGCTATCTTTAAAAGATTATGGTTGTCTGCCCAGGCATTCCAGCAGCAAATTTTCTATAGCCTTCTCTTGGGCTGCAAATGTTCATTCCTCATTCCTGGTATGCATTTGAGGAGTGCACCCATGTGTGTGGGCATATATTGGCCTTGCGTGCATATGGTCGTGCAGCTGTGTGTTGGGGTGTGTATGTGTGTGGGAGTTCATTGGTAGGCTGTGGTAACAGAATGATTATTAAATAGTAAAACATACACTTTGCACAAACTGACAGACAATTCCATGTTCATGCCGGGTGTGTACGTGTGTGAGCGCATTGTCGCTATGGCAGCAACAGCACCCAGTCAAATTAGTTTAAAATATTGTGTGCCCACAAATCTGCATGTGTGCCCACAACTTTGTATGCTTGGGTGACCATTTATATGGGCAGATGTACATTTATACATTCGGTCGAGTGCTGGGTTCATGCTTACATGCAATCCTATAAAATGTCTCAAATTCAATACATTTTCTCACTACAGTTTAAACAATCTAAAAGGACAGATGTGTATTTTATCTACATAGTAGTTAGAGACACCTTAGGCCGTAAGAAGATTTCTACAGCTAGAATCTTCACCAATAAATTTTTTATTAAAATAATACGTTTATCCTATAATCAATATGCCAAGACATCAATGTCTCGAATGTGATTCAACTTTTGCTAGGTCACATGACCTGAAGCGACATAAGACACGATTCCATAGCAATGAAGACAGCGAGAATCTAGAGCATGAAGATGAAGATTGGACTGGGATGAAGCATGAAGATGATAAGTCAATTATTCCGAGAGTGAAACCCACGATGACTCCATGGATTCTGAGAGCGATGATTATGTAATGGAGTCTGAGAGTGATGATGATGATGAAGATGATTCTGAAAAAGAAGACATAGACTATGGCTCAACGGAGTCTGAAAGCGATAATAAAGGTGAAGACATAGACAATGACTCAACAGAGTCTGAGAGTGATGGTGATGGTGAAGATGAAAAAGAAGTCAGAGGCAATCGGGAGCTCTTCGCCATATTCCAAAATATTAAGCAGAACTTAGATGATGAATAATCAGGTTTAGAAGATGAGGGTGGTGAAGCGAACATAGCCCTCAAAGGTGTATATACTGATGCATTAGTTACAAAGTGTACTGACATAATGCGCCAGTGGAGAAGATTACAGAACCCTATGCTCGTTAAATTAATTCGCAGGGAAACTAAAGATTGTATCACCAAGGGGTATGCATATGATGAAGCAGCCTTTGTAGCGTTTCACAAAAGGGTGTTTCTGATCACAGAGTATGTAAGCAACAATCTAGATGCCAACGTTGATGATAATGATGGATCTGATACTGAAAGTATTGATATGACTGATGCGTAAGGTATCAGTCTACCCTAGACTCGTGGATCTCCAGAACATTGACTATTTGCTAGTAACAGAAATTATATGTTTATCCTGCATAGTCTGCTGAATCCGTTAACATTATAAGTATTGACGGTGATCATAACAACACCCTGGCCTACTAACACACACACACACACACACACACACACACACACACACACACACACACACACACACACACACACACACACGCATGCACGCACGCATTCACGCACGCACGCACGCACACACACAGGCACACCCACCTGCCCGCACTGCCCATATGCCTGCAAGCACGCCTAAAACAATGCCTGCAATGCCGTCTGCTGAACTGTTACCCTGCACACTGATAGGATTTGCAAGGCCTAGTATCTTCTTTAACTGCATTGCAATGTCGTCATTGTTAACCATTCATGATGAAGACTGCCAAACCCATCTTATACAGTGGTCTTGAGGAATGTTCATTTGTCGGCCGAGACAAGATGATTCTTGCAAATTTAACATTGGAATGACTGGTCTGATAACTGAGACAGTCAATCGAGCAGTAAATTTTCAAAATATTCTTGTCTTGGTCTGTAAATGAACATTCAATAAACAAATATTTAATTTTCTTGATCAAATTTAGCCATTAAAGGGATAAAGTAACACGAAAGCCAGGATTACAGCATGGAAACCATATTGCTGGAAACTGTTGCTGTCTTAGAGAGACAAAGTTTGCAGCAATATTGTTTTAAAAAAACCAACAATACATATTGTATAAAGTGGAATGGAATTGAGTAATCAATATTTCTCATAAATCCATATGTACAGTTTATAACGGTCAAATTAGCATCGGAGCACTGGGATTTTGTCTTCATTGTTGCGCATGACCCGACCCACCCCTGTCCCACACCTCTGAATAGTCTACAGCTGTTGCAATTCAATTCAATTATAATACTATGCATATCTGTAACTAAGTAGGTTTATCATTTATACATTAAATTATATATTTCGTGTACTTCAAAGAAGTTACCCAAATAACCTTGAATTGAATGAGTGTAGCCTCGAGAGGAACACACAACCCACGTGGCTAATGACCAAACTGTAAGAAAAATCAATAATGCTTGCTTTGTATCCGGCAAAAGGAATAAATTTAGAGTACAGTCAAGCACAAGAGTAATCTTTAATGTTTACAAAACAAAATAAAATTCACTGTCAAATATTTTGAACGGAACTGGATTGAAAGACATTGCGTGCTAAGGTAGCAATTGTCCTTAAATCAAATTACGCCCAAAATACAGAAGAGAATATTTCTTACTAAAATGTTTCTGTTCACATTTATAGACATGTTATTTTACCCCTGAGCTGCACTGTATATAGGCAATGTTATGGACAAAAATAACGAATTAACCAGGGATGGCGCATATGGCTGATTACCTAGCCAGAATTAAATTCAATTTATAACATTGGCGGGTGGGGTGGGGGTTTATGTTGGGGTGGGGGCGGGTGGGTTGTGGTAGTCATGGGGATTCATGTTCAAAAGCCTTTCAAAAGCAACCTTCGCATTTTCCCATAGGTATAATTTTGAGGCAGAGTTACACCAATGGCTGACGCACCTGGCTACTGACACATTCCAAATTAAAGGACTGTAAAAAAAATTGATAACGTTTTATGCCCCCCCCCCAAGATCTGAGCAGACTATGTGTGTTGTTCATATGGTTGATGGGGGGGGGGGTGCGGGGATGGGTGGGTTGTGGTGGTGTGGGGTGGGGGCTGTAGTGGTATGGGGTGTGTGTGTGGGTGTGGGGTGGTGGGTGACTGCTGTCTGGGGATGTGTTAGCGAATAGAGAAACGTGTAGTTCCACTAGCCCAGACCAATATTGACTTGGGCGAATGCTATGTTTGAGTATGCCTACGTTGAGTCATCGCGATTTTTGTCATAAGTGGAACACCCTTGAATGTTATAGCGACCCTGGAGTTTGACTCCAATCTTGTCGAAACTGTGTTAGCTATAATGCCAATTTTTAAGATCGGTAATACGTGTGCCTAGAGATTTCCAGAAAAGTATATGGGTAAGCTGTTGAATAGTTTGAAAGTAAATTGACTGGGCGATGTTACTGCTTATGGCTGCAACACTGCCCAGTCAATTTAGTTTCAAATTATTCTACATAATGTTTATTAAATAGTAAAGACATACAATTCGGGAAACTTGAAGATCTATTAAGTGATTATAATGGAATATCCAATTGAGCACTCAGAGCACTAATGGATCTTTCCATTTTTAGCCATACCCCTCCCAGTTCTAGCTAAGCTCAACCTGCACCTTGATCGTGTTGGGTTTGCGGACCGAGAGAAGACCAGCCACAGACTTTCAACCATGAAATGACTTGCTAGATAACCTAACCAGTCATTCCATTCCAGCACATGCTCACCATAACAGAATCGAAATATGTATATACAAATCTGTGTGCAAATAAGTGTAAATATAAGAAGAATATGTTACAGTTTAAAATACTCTTAATGAAACCTTGTCAGATGGGTTGGAATCAATCGATCTCTGAACTCCTTGGCCAGCGGTTTCCAGAAAACTATCTGGTTAAGCTGTTGAATATTTTGAAAGTAAATTGATTGGATGATGTTACTGCTTATGGCGGCAACAACGTTTGGTCAATTTACTTTCAAAGTATTTTGCATAATGTTTATTAAATAGTAAAGACATACAATTCGTACAACTTGATGGTCTATTAAGCGAGTATAAGAGAATAACCGATTGCACACTGCGTGCTAATAGACCTTTCAATTTTAGCTATGCCCCGCCCATCTCTAACTAAGCTCCATCCACACATCGATCGAGTTGGGATCGATCGATCTCTGAACTCGCTGACTAGCAATTTCCAGAAAACTATAAGTGTAAGCTGTTGAATATTTTGAAACTAATTTGACTGGCCTATGTCATTGCTTATGGCTGCAACAACGCCCAGTAAATTTAGTTTCAAACTATTCTACATAATGTTTATTAAATTGTAAAGACATAAAATTCGTGCAACTTGACGGTCTATTGACTGGACGATGTTACTGCTTATGGCGGCAACAATTCCCAGTCAGTTTACTTTCAAAGTATATTGCATAATGTTTAAGTATTAAAGACATACAATTCATACAACCTGATGGTCTATTAAGCAATTATAACGGCATAACCCATTTCCCACAGCTCACTAATAGACATTCCATTTTAGCTATGTCCATGCCCATCTCTAGCTAGGCTCCAACCACACATCGATCCTGTTGGGATCGATTGATCTCTGAAAAACCTGACTAGCAATTTCCAGAAAGCTATACGTGTAAGCTATTGAATATTTTGAAACTAATTTGACTGGTTGATCATTGATTTGGGTTTAAACAGATTTTATTTTTGTTTTGATGGAAGCACGGTAAGATATGTGGCTTATAACGCAGTCTTCCATATGCATAAACATATAATACATTGAAAACTGAAAGAATCATTGTCTATAACACGTCCAACCCCTGAGTTAATTTAGACTGGAATTTTTCCCCAAATATTTCGAGGCACATTAAAATGTAATAGGTTTTTGTTATTTCCCTAACATGATTGAAAATTAATTCGCTGAACTTTGTACAACTCTGGCGACCCATGATTTAACGAGGGAGTGGGGCTTCGTCATCGAACGAGTTCCCAGGAAAAGATGTGTCCAGACATGTAACCTGGTCATCCCTCATTATGTAATACATTAACCCTTAAGCATTTGGTATGGCTCCAAGAGATCATACTTAATTACACCCATTAACCCTCATCAATCAGCATTACGTTTATTACTCTTAAGCTCATATCATTGGATGTCTGGAGACACGTGATTTAACGAGGGTGCAGAGCTTCGTGTTTGAATAAGTTCCCAGGAAAAGACAAGTCCAGACATGTAGCCTGTCACTCATCAATGCTATGCATTAACTCTTGCCAATCATTACACTAATTACCCTTAAGCTTAACTCATTGGATGTCTGGAGGCACGTGATTTAATTAGGGGGAGGGGCTTATGGACACCCTCTACATTTAACATCCAATCAGAACCAGAGGAGGGTTGGGTCCCTTTCCTTGCTCGGCTAATTGCCAAGTCGGCAAAGATCAAAGGAAAAGAGAAGTGTCAAAATCAATAATCATGACGTCATTGACACCTTAATCGCGGCGGCAAAGATCAAAAGAAAAAAGATGCGAAAAAGGTGCCCCGCTCGCCTCTCCTCTACTAGTGATTCGAGTGGGGAATTTTCAGAAAGAAAGAGAACTGAAATTTTATTGAACAAATTATTACTTTACTGATCACCACCAGCGCCGCCGCCGCTGGTCAATTTGTTAACACTGATTTTCTGATAGGAATTTATCATTTTTGTAATTATTGTCGAGACAATTACTGGTTGAAATGAGGATGATATTCGAGTGTTTAAAGACCCAATACCTGGTGAATCTCAAAATTTTATATACAGAAGTATGTGGATAAAACGGTTCTAGTGTGGAAATACTCGCTCTTGAACACTGTTTCTTATAAATACGACCACGTAATAGTAAAGAAGATGCAAATTTTGAATTTCACAAATAGTAAAATTGCAAACATAAACAGAACTTACATAAATTCACAGAATGCCAGAGTTGTGTGATCATAGTGATGTCGGCAACTGATTAATTCGCTTGATATCGGCCCTATAAATTATTGTTATTCAGCACTCAGTGCCATTAGGCTTTGTTGTTTGAGGCCGCACGGGGGTTCGTGGCACATCGTCACCAATGTTTTCGATGTTCCCTCCAATCTGAGTGATCCGTAAACAAATGTAAGAAACCCGTTTGCACGTATTTATTAATGCAGAACAACAATAACATTACAAATATGGGTGACATAGTCGGAATTTATGTATAACAATTAGTATGCATTAATAGTATACTAGGCTCGTTACATTGCAATAAAAAGATTTAGATTTCCAAAATTTTTGTCACCTTGCAGGTAACGTCTCTTTATGTTCCGTTTTCCCTTATTGCTAGGTGGTAATGAGCGGGCGTTTTGACCGCCTAATAAATCTAACATCTGGATAATCAAATAACCGACGTTAACATTAAGAGATTTTAAATATTAACGTTGAGTATTAAAAAGATTATTACAGATTTCAGAGATTTAGCTGTAATTGCTTACAGAAATCTTGACATTTTCTTTTAAATGGGCTTTTAGCGATAAGGCTACTACTGCTATTACTACTACAACAACAACAACAACAACACAACAACAACAACATCAACAACAACTACTACTACTACTACTACTACTTCTACTACTACTACTGAAAATCTGGAATGGCCGCTGAGGTTATCGAGCAAAGCATTCCTGTTGTAAATTTAAAAAATAACCTTCTCTCATTCAGCAAATGTATGTTTGCTTAAGACCCATGCAGAAGCCGAATTTCTAGAGACTTGTATGTTAAAGGGTTATTATATAGATGTACTATAACCCATAGTCTCCGAACAGCCAATAATAGCGTCATTTGATTTATTGCATGGCGGCAACAGACCACCGGGAGGCTTGACAATTAAAGATGCAATTACAGTCCAGTAACGTGTCCGAACACATTACAACTCATTCGCATTTCACACAACGTATCCTCCTGACCCCCACCCCATGTTTGGATCAACCTTCCAATATACATCGATGCTCTAGGTCAAGACACCCTTATCGTGCTACCCATGCCCAAGAAGCCGTCTGGGCCCAGCTGATCTGTGTCCCATTGTGCTCCTCAACAGCATACGGAAAATCTTATCCAGTGTTACTCTATGCCGCATCCGAAACAAGATCTATGACTTCACTAGATCATGTCAAAGTGGCTTCAAAACTGGATGCCGCTGCGCAGACATTGTATAGGCTCAATGCATGCGTGTGTCGGTAGTCATATCCAAACACTGGGGAAATAGGTATTGACATATCATGAGTGTTCGACACAATTAAGCGCTCAAAGATCCAAGATGTACTACGCCAGGCCAGTTGCAATGAAGATTAGCTACCACTAGTGAGACTGCTACGTGCAGACACCAAGGTGATAGTACGCGTCAGGTCAGTGAAGTCTGTAGAGTTTGAGACATCAATCGACACACACACCCCCCCCCCACACCCACCCCACCCCACCCCACCCACCCCACCCCCACCCTCAGGGAGACGGGCTATCCCCTGTGCTTTTCACCTGTTACCTTGCGGCTGCATTGAAATCCGTGCTGGAAAATCCCACAAAAGTGTCCATACTGGGTATGCCGCTAGAGATGGAATATGCCGGCGATGTGGACTTCGTAGGTGAGGAAAAGAAACTCCTTGATAAACTTCTCCCAATAGCTGCAAGCAAACTAAAAATTAAGAATCTCTTTATGAATGAATCCAAAACAGAGTTCACCCACATCTACCTATCTACAAAGCATGAAACTAAAGAACATGATGATCCACTTCGTGGGGCCAATCCATGGAACAAAAGTAAAATCCTGTGCTCACTGCTTTGCGGCCCTGCTGACATTGCTGCATGCTGCGTCATGGGGAAGATAGCTTTCCAGTCCTTCTGGAAGATATGGATTCGTACATCAAAGATGCCCCTGACAAAAAGACTGCGTTTATACAATACAACCTGCGTATCCTTGATGCTGTATAACTGTAACAGCTGGGCAGCTCCAAAAGCACCTCTAGACAAACTTGATGTCTGCCACCATAAACACATACGCACGATCACTGGATACCGACGGCTTGGCGGCATAATTTCGAATGATGCACTATCCAAGATGTGTACCGCCGCTATCTGTAAAAGTCACCCAGCAAAGATGGTCCATATTTGGCCATGTGCTATGGTTGCCAGAAGACACATCAGCACGGAGAGCCCTGGAATTTTCCCTACTGGGAGCCAGCAAATACAAAGCCAGTAGAGGACGTTGTTGCATAGATTTGCTAAACGTGCTACGAGGTGACCTCAAGAAAGCAGGACTCGGTACACTGAAAATCAAGAATGGACAAGGCACAGTGCGCAAAAGCGAGGAAGGACTAATTGCTGTGATAGGATGTTTCTACTACTACAGCCGCAGCATACAGTAATCATGTATATCTGTATTTGTTCCTCTTTATGTCGAGGTGTGTCACTCTATGGTGCCAGCTGCTATGTGTGCAGCTGTGCAGCATCTTTTGCTACGGCTGTTGGTAGATCTCAGAGCTCATATAATTGGGGCACTGTAGCTATTCTTGGTCACTTCTACTTCCACAGTGATAGGCCGAGGGGCATAAAACAAACACGCGCGCGCACGCACGCACGCACGTACGTACGTACGCACGCACGCACGCACGCACGCACGCACGCACGCACGCACGCACGCACGCACGCACAGGGTTAAACTGTTTGTTTAGGTACACAGCCTACAGTCTAAGTTATTGGTTTGGTTAGCTTCTATCGAGTCCCTGATTCCAGGTACCATTCATGCCATATCTAGGCTGGGTTTTATTTCAGTCTATTAATCCATTACGCATAACTTCGTTTTACACTGGTACCTATTTATACCCCTGGGTGAAGAGAGGCAAGGAGCGAAGGAAATTGTCTATGTTTACAAGATAGCACACAGCTCAAGCATGAACTGGGTTTTCCCGTTATGTAGTCCTGAGTATTAGCCACTACACCCAAGCCACCTCTAGAAAAGGTCTGCAGTCAGCGAATTGTAGCCTAGAAGAACTGTCACGACATATCTTCAGTAGCATCGACTAATAGATAATCTTATCTCACCCTTCCTGGTTTATACATAAAACCAGTCGATCTTCCGATTCATGTTTTAGACCTCCTGTCGAAATTCCGAGCACGTCATGTAGAATAACAGACCACCTTCCCGTCTCTTTCACTTTACTATTTTGGGAACCTGGAGCAGGCAACGACCACTCGCAAATTCAAAACATCTAGAGTAGTGCTCTAAACAGCTCAAAACAGGAATGCTCTCCACTAAGGATCTCCTCCATTTTTTTCTTTCTTATCTTCTTCTTTTCTCTCGCACAGTGTGTGTGCACCTCTAAGCATAAGCCAACCAAAACGTTCTGTTATGCACTACCTTAGAGCATCCCTCCTCCTGCGAGCGCTCTCTCTCTCTCTCTCTCTCTCTCTCTCTCTCTCTCTCTCTCTCTCTCTCTCTCTCTCTCTCTCTCTCTCTCTCTCTCTGACGCACGCACGCACGCACGCACGCACGCACGCACGCACGCACGCACGCACGCACGCACGCACGCACGCACGCACGCACGCACGCATGCACGTACGCACATACACACACTTTCACTGAGATTTATTTAATATGCACCCACGAGAAATAGCTACTTAAAGCATAGAACTTACCGATATATAGTAATAATAAGGCTATGAAGGTGCATAAACAGGCCATAACTTGGAATGCATTCACCTCACGCCGTACGACCCGTCTATATCCTTATACTTATAGATAGGTTATCCTTCTTCATTCACAGGGTCCACTCGGTAAGAGGAGCATCGCTTGCACATAGTTATATATACATATATACTCATATATTGATGGATATAAGAACCCATATATCCTTCAATTTTTAAAGAAATAACCCGCTACACGGCTGTGTGAGAAAAAAGGCGGCTGTAGTCACTGCTGCGTAGACTCAGGACCTCCGTTCATATTTCCTTGGAGTAAGTGGAATATAAGGAGAATCACGGCTTTACAATATGGCATCTCGGCAAGACGACCTGGACAGCACTATCGAGTTAAATTTGGAGAAAAGGCTCAGCTCCGTTCGTGTACGGCAAGACCCACGTGCATCCATAGGTGCAGGAGCCGTTTCTGGTCTGCAAACGTGTGTAGGGGGGGCAAGAGGAAGAGCCGGGCGTAAGAGATGAGCAGTACACCTGCCAACCTGAGATCGAATGACTGACGTCTTCCTGCCAGCAAAGCTCCGATCTCGTCGACGACTCTGCCTGCCGTCAACCTCTCAACGGCCAACGCCGCGACCACCTCTTCTTCTTTTACATGCATGTGTCCCACTTCCACCACGTTCCCCCACTTCATGAGGCACTTCCTTCTGGAGTAATTGTCCCTGGATGCAGCATATGCGAAGATAATGGATATATTGTCAAAAGCATGCAATACGTAAACGTCCATCATGTGGTAACAGTTATTGAACGTTACCAATGCCGACCGCTCGATGCCCGTAGCCGTTCGTCTTCACCAGCTGTCACTGTTCGCTCGCAGGGACAGAATCTACCACAGTCCCAGGGACACCCGCCGCTCCGACTCGACTCCTCTGGCTACAATACGTTAGCAACAACAGCTATAAACCATTCAGTAGTTTTGTGAGAGTGTTACATACAATGCTCTGTTGTATGCATATGGTTAGTAAAGGCCTGTAATTTTGACAATTGGCCATTTGATCCTTTAAAGATCGGGATTTGATCGAGCCGACCTTATGAGTTAATCAATAAATCTGCGGATAATTGTCATGGAAATGAGGGATACATGAGTTAACTATGCACGTTTGCGAGTCTGCAAGTTTGCAAATTTAGTGCCTAAATGTTGGTCACTTCTCAGGTATGTGGTTTCAGGTAAGACACATTCAGAAAATACAAACGACTACATGTCTGATGATAAGTACTGTAATCGCCTAGTCAAGGAGTATTAGCCAAACATTAACATGTAGAGGTCATGGCCAGTGGATGGTCAATGTATTGGTTCTTTGTCGTGTTGTATAATCCGGTTGCACTGGCATTCAGACGAACCCTCTATAGCTCTTATCACCAAGATCTCAGAAAATCTCATTTTAAAGGAATGGTGCAGTATGAAAAGGGATAGTCTGCAACTAATGTTGTTTAACGCTAGCTTAAACAATAACAGCTCACAGCAACATTATTACCATAGCCCCGTAAAAGGAAGAGGGTATTGTATTGCCTGCTTGCCTGCTTGCCTGCCTGCCTGCCTGCCTGCCTGCCTGTCTGTCTGTCTGTCTGTCTGTCTGTCTGTCTGTCTGTTTGTCCGTCCTACCGTCCATCCATCCGTCCGTCCGTCCGTCCGTCCGTCCGTCCGTCCGTCCGTCCGTCCGTCCGTCCGTCCGTCTGTCTGTCTGTCTGTCTGTCTGTCTGTCTGTCTGTCTGTCTGTGCGAGTATGTGCGTCCATCATGCTTGCGTACGTGCGTGGGTGCGTGAGTACAGGCGTGCATGCATGCGTCCGGAGCTTCTATAAAAATGCTTATCAGATTTGGCTCAAAATTTAACATAGCATACCGTACACGAGGATTTCCAGACTTTGGCAGTGATCCGGATAAACTAACCCGGATCCATTTCGGATCGCATTATGGATACATGGATATTTCTAAAACTACTGGCCCGGTTTGGCTCAAATTTTAACATAAGATAGGGAGTGATTGCATACTACGATTCTAGACCGTTGGGTCTGATGCGTAAAAATCCGGAGAATCCGAAAGATGTAATAAAAACGGGAGCGCGAGGCTTATTTCCAATATGGATCTACCCGTTATCCTACTAAAAGAAGTGAATCCATGAATGAGGAATCTAAAAATCCAACAGTCTTTGAGGAAATACTTTCGCGTCATTGATGTCCATGTTATATTATCAATACCGCGTTTCTTCAAGCATATGGGGATAGCGTTTCCAGAAGCTCGTTAATAACTTAATGATGCACAGGTGAGTTCGCAAATTGTCACCCGAGGTGAAGCCAGGCTGCTTCGGCATTGATCTCGCAACATTCCTCAAGAACAGAACACGTGCCGTTTCGACCACTATGAGTTATGGTTGGTAGCATCTGCACATACTAGTCTAGTGGTCAAATCGACGCGGAAAAAATGTTTGAATATTCGTCGTCACATGGTCATTTGCTCCATAATGTATGGAAAGTTGCCATTAAACCTGTGAACCGCGGGTGTCCACGAATAAAATCTGTTTAGATGACGTTAATCCGACAAGCATCAGTTCAGTTCATGCGCAATAAATTTCTTCTTGGAACCGTAGTTAAAGAAAAAAATCTTTCAGGAAATGTCGGCATGGAGGTGTCAGGTGGCAAATTCTGCCGGCTTACTGCTGCATCAATTAACCGTTATATTGCTAAATCAACTGCCCGTTCTGACAAGAGATATCAGATTGAAGAATATCACCTGGTTATCAACCTGAACAGTTGAATGTGATGTCAGTGTTATTATTAATATTGTTTTGGTGTTCTTGTTGTTGTCTTATATAGCAACCATTTTTATCACTGGTACAATTCTTACAAAGAAGTGGGTGTGCTTTGGGCTGATAACTCGGTATTAAGGAGGTTAATCAGGGGTATCCCATGAAAGCAAGCAAGCGGCAAGTCAAACAGCTGACCTGGAACATGGAATCGCCCGCCGCCTGCCCGCCAGCCTCCCTTGCGCTCTCGCATGACAGCTTGCAAATACTGAATCACAAGTACTATCGAAACACAGATCGGTGTATTGATTACACAGTTTATCACATAGGATCGGGCTATCAACGAGTCACTCATACACTCCGTTACTCTCGTGCTCAGTCGCTCACGATTATTTCTTCTGGACTAGGAATAGTTTAGGTAATGCCTATAAGGCAATGATTGTTACGCTCTTGTTTGCGTCCTATGTTATGTGGAGTTCACGGGAGTTCGAGTGCTGTCAAAAGTATGTTGATCACATGTGTGTAACGTGTAGGAGTGTCTTAAACATTGATAAGTGGTATAATTTTGTGAATAAATATTAGTCTAGTATTCGCGTCCGTGGTTGTGATGGAATGTAATGGCGTGTGCTTTCCTTGTTTCCACTTAGTGAGAGGACCCAGGATTAACCAGAGCACTCACCACTCGTGGCCGCGTTAGTGTAAACTCGATAATCTGACAATCAATTCATCACCATTAGTATTAGTATCGGAAACCGCAGAAATGATCAATTATTACGAGCGCTGTAATTACTAGCGCGTAGAAACTCGTCGCTGTTTGTAAAGATATTATTCTTCTCCAATAAAACGAGGTCCATAAGCGGTGTGCTGTTATCATGTATGTTATTAAACAGTTTCTCTGGTCTGTTGATGTGCGCAGTGTGTCCGAGAAGACTAAGTGAACAGAACGCGAAATGCTCACGCAATCGGCGATCATTAGATATTTTTGCATTTCTGTGATTTTTATTGTATGGGTGGTGGCTGATGACGCCACCGAGGACTGGGTACCGGCCGGCTTGGATGGAGAAAGGCTAGTGCCACTGACAGTTCCGCATCGGACGTCGAACGATACGTTTATGGACCCATGTAAATCATGTAAGTATTAAGTAACATCGTCAATCAATCAATCAATCAATCAATCACGTCACTGACGTCACACTCATAATAAAGTATTATAATTCCGTCATGAAGCTGGAGAATTCCCTCAGGTGTACGAATTGTATGTCTTTGATGGATTTACAATTTACTAAACATAATGTTGAATAACTTGACTCGGAGCTGTTGTTGCTATAAGACGGGTAGCTGTGTTGCTATACGACTGGGAGCTGTTGTTACTATAAAAAAAATTTTCAACAGCTTACCAGCGCAGCTATCTTGAAATTTAGATTCTGGGAATTTAGTTTTCAGTCTTAAATAGATTTTAATACGCGGAAAACTAGGCGGAGATTAGCTAGAAATGGGCGTGTTATAGCTAGAAATGGATCTCATTTCTCAGAATGGATGAAAGATTAGTGACTCGCATAATATCTGATGCAGGTCTGTTACAACAGCAATACATTGATTTAGAAATATTTGACATGTATGACCTAAAATGCAGAAATCAATCCTCAGAGGGGAATAATTGAAAGTAGAAGACCCGGAACCCCGGTTTCGTATGAGGACAAAAGTCTCTCCCCGATCCTCCCTCTGATGGGGACGCCCCTACTCCCACCACCCTCAAACCCACCCCACCCACCTCTTCCCCTCCCAGGCAAAAATTGCGACCACTTCACTGTAATTGGGTTATTCGTGTGTTGATTGCAGACGATTGTATTATGTAATGCAGTATAGCATTGCCATACATCATGAGCTCTCCTTTAAATGAATTAGAACATCTAATGAAATTTGAGAACACAAAGGTTAATTTTATTCACATTGCGTAGGCTCGGACTAGTAACGGGCTGTTTTTTTATATTAATAGACCACTGATCGTTTGCGATGATATAATACCAGAAGTCCATAATATGCACTTCTGATAATACGCATATGACTCAACTAAATAGGCCTACGGGTATAGGCTTTTGTGGGGTGGGGAGGGGTGTGTGCGCATACATCCCATGAACCCGCCTCAGGATCCGCCGCCATCATGATTTTTTTGCTGATTAGCTTCTAAGCAAACGATCTGGGCATTAGTTTATAGGCATAAAACAAAACCGCTTCATGGTCGTCCAAATGTGTCATTTTTATGGGATGGGGAAACACAAATTTGGAAAACTAGTTTTTTTAATCATTTATTATTCATAAATGACCGCTCAAAATATTGTGTGGCGCTTCCTCTTCCATTTCATATAGTTTTATCCAAACAGTTGAATAATTATGTCACCAACTATGATCACCAGAATCTCCTTGTCGAAAACAGCTGAAAGTGCATTATAGGGAAATAAAAAGATGAAATGAACATAACATTGCATCTAAATAATGTTGTATAATACATCACCACTCAAAATGCTTTGTTGAGTGTCCTTTGAAATTTCCAGTAAGTTATGTGGCAATCAGTTGAGTAATTAGGTCAGTGGCTGACAACACCTGCTGATAAACCATTGAATGTGATCGAGTTATCACCTGAGAATTAATGATAAACACCATGGCAAATCTACATTTATTTCATGGGATGTTATTAGTATGAAAGATAACAGAAAATATCCATTATTGAATGTAGTTGAAAAGTTCACTAATGGGGAAGTGAAAAGTTAAATGATCATCACATCATATCACATCTAAATAACATAGATTAATAAACGACCACTGAGAATATTTCTTCTAGTGTGCTATGCACTTTTATTTATGCTATATATGCACACCGCTTGGGTAATAGTGTCAGCTGAGGTCAAATGGTCACCTATTTTGGTTGACGCTTAGAATTTTGGAATTGTGCATTAGTAGAACAGGCAAAGCGTCACTAAAGGAATATGTTGGTGCCAACATCTGGAAAATGAATGATAGACTTGATTTTGAATGTACCTGTAAAATTCAACTATGTGCACCTGAACAAAGGTGAACATAGCATCGTACCTGACATAGAGCAATAATTGATAACTCAAAATGTGTGTATTGCTGCTCAATACATACTAGACAATAGATCTGCTAGAGACCATAACATCACTCAATTAGTCACAGTCATTGTTAGACATATTATATGCTAATGCCTCACCTTCATTGCTGCTACTATCGTCAGTGGAACTACCCTGTCACTTTCGTTCTCTAGAACATCTGCCAGTACGGAACAGTATCTCGTTATCCTACTTACTGTGCATGGCTTCAGTCCAGTCATTATTCTGATTTGGTGCAAGGATGCCTGGCTTTGGTAGATGCCCCCCCCCCTTCCAAATACCTAGCTGATAGTTCAACCCTCGTTATACGCCAGTGAAGGCAAGATCTCATTGGAGCCAGTGTTGCTAGGTTAACTGTCTTTTCTGTTGGAGTTTCCTCTGATTCGCAACACTTACCTCCGCCATTTACATGGAGAAATGAAAGACAATGTCGTTTGTTATGGGACTCGACTCGTCTTGATTATCCCGCAGATAAATTCCTCAAAATGAAGAAAGAGATTCTATGGGATCGTCAGCGAGATGTGCAATGAGTCACCAACAATATGATACGACTCGTGTTAATAATCAACCATCCAAAAGGAATATAGCGCTGTAAAAGGGTGTTTACAGATGTCCAAAACGGCTTCATATGGTGTTATGCAGTATGATTTAACGACCTTTAACTTACTCGCGTGTATCCTCATATATAAGGAACGTCAGACTACCCATTGAAAGTATCGGCACGGTATCGGCCCAGTAAGCTGCGCTATCTTGCTATGATTCATTGTGCATGTGCTTATGTGAAAATGATATTGAAAACGATTAGTGCTCTAGATTCATTGAGGTTCTGTCAGAGAATCCACTGAATCGATGAACCTTGAGGTGATGTTTGAGTAGAGTTGTACATTCTAGAAAGCAATGACTAAAGGTTTTGAAGATTACTACTCTACCATCATCATACAAAGCATGTGTCGGATGGCCTAGTAGAGCATTTGCAACCAGCCTCATTCGCAAAAATGATCACATTATCTGAAGTAAAAACGATAATTTACCAAGAATTTTGAATGATTTGTTTATTGCTTTGTGGCAAAAGATTATCCGATTGCCATTCTTAACAGATAGCGCACCTTTCAGTATCATGGATCCGGTAAACATCAGGTGGCGGGCTAGATTCTTGTCGCCGCACAGTGGCCCAGAACTAGTCATCAATTTCCCGACGATTTTCATACAGAAGCGTGTCAAATGAAAACTACAAACACTGCTATGTAGAAGCATGCCTGTATTCTTCATATGATATGGATGCCTTGACAAGTAGGCTTAAGTCAGAGATCGCTATGACACACTTCTGTTCAACATCTCCTTAAGACGTTCCAGATATTGTTATGGCAGGGACCTTCTAAATAAGATCTCAGAGACTCTTTTTCATCACTTAGATGACTCCCATAACAATCAGTGTTACACTTCCCTTCTTCATGATAATACCAAATTAGTGAATCCGAAGGAAAACGTGGATATTGTCAAACCTCCACCAAGAAGCTGCCTTCGCGATCACATAGCTGTTTATATAGCGTGCGAATATTCGGAGGACAGATCGTGTATTCAAAACAGGCATACCTAAAGCAAGCAATGCCCTCTGAAATACAAATGTATAACAACTAGATCTAATGTGGTGTGAGTGCGAGAGCGTGATAAGGTAAAGAATGCGCAGGAAGACAGCAATGAAGGCATCGGAAATTGTCTATCTGAGTGGTACTATGGTTAAATACAGCTCGTTGATGATTTGTCTGTTGTGTAATGGACACCAACCCAATCATCGTGATTGAACATTTATTACTCTACGTAATTTAGGTGCAATATTATGTCATTTAATCTTTCAGTTCCACATAATTGCATTTTGCAAGTCCGTTCAATAATGGATATTTTGTTATCTGGTGTAGAAACAAAATTCCAAGAAATAAATTAATAGTTCCTCTTTAGATGTGTCACCTTTTAAGCTAATGACGCCAGAATATTTCTTTCTGTGCTTTGTAAGTCACAACAATGCACAACTTTCAGATTTTTTTAATCAGCAGCTAAAATTAATGACGTTTTGACCTCTGGTGACATAATTTTCCAACTGATTTGCATAAAAGCATATATGGAAGTATTTTAAGTGGTCATTTATTACTCATCATTATTTAGATGTGAATATTATGTTCATTTTATTTTTCAATTTCCCATAGTTGCATCATTCTGCTATTTTCTATAAGGAGATTCTGTCAATTGTTATTGCAACACCATCTCATAAAATAAATCACCATCACTCTTTGTCAGGTGTCTATTATTAACTTCTTAAGCTAATAACACCAACATATGGCTTTGTAAGTGGGTTGTCAGTTACAGCAACGCACATTTGTCAGAATTTATGCAACGACCAAAATTGGTGATCTTTGACTTCTGGTGACATAATAATCTAACTTCTTCTTCTTCTTCTTCTTTTCGTTCGCTGATCATACCGCCAGTCCTGTAAGTGACTATCGACATGATCATAAGCGTTAAGTGCGTGGATCCATGGTTTATTAGAGTGGGCCATGCGGCCTGGAACCTCCGTCTTCAGCACTCGAGGTTTATGTCAGGGTTACCTCACCCTTACCTCCTTTAGTCGCCTCTTACGACACGCAGAGGATACGGAAGGTGTACTCTAAGCCCCACCTACAGGGCAAATAATCTAACTGATTTGTATAAAACATACATGAAACGGAAGAGGAAACAACAAACAATATTTTGAGTGGTCAATTTTTAATAATAAATAATAAAAGATATCAGTTTTTTGGATTATTATCCCCTAAAACTGATAGATTGTAACGACGATGATGCGGTTTTGTTTTATGCCTAGAAAATAACGATCGTGAAATTTTCTTTATGGGAGCATGTCTTCTATCTTTTACATGGAAGCCAACAAATAAAATAATTCATAATGGCGGTGCGGTGGATCCTGATGGGTGCATGCGAGGTTCTCCCCCCCCCACCGCCCCCATACACCCCCCCCCCACACACACACACAACCCCCCCCCCCCCCCACACGCACGCACGCAAGCACGCACGCACACGCACACACACACGACGAGTAAGTCTTTCATTAATGGGTTGTCAGATTCCATTAAATTATATTTCTTTTTGTCTGCAGCTGGTAAACTATGTAGGTCTAGCTGATGATATTAAAATTACCTGGGATTGCCTGAAACCCGTATGTTATAGGTCTTCACAAATTTGGCATTTCCTGTTCGCGGAATATGTGGGTAAAACAAAAACGGCGAGTGTTGACCGTGAAACGGATTTTAACCGGGTACCCTGTTAATTAGATGGGTAATAGTGAGGTTATGACGTCAATAGGATGATGGTCTTAGCTCTTCATAGGCTTAACGTGTGCTGTATCGGAATCTACTAATATTGTTATTAAAGCAATTCTGTTCTCACTTCGCCTGATTTGTTTACCAGCCTGTCGAGTTGTGAGCAATGCATTGTGGGAAGTATTTTCCTAAAACATGTCAATGTGGAAAATATAAATAAGTATCCGTTTTACCATTCTCTCATTGACCAATCCAGGGACAGATCTACCTACTAGCCAATTAGCCAAGTGCTAGTAAAGCTGAAATCTGGATAATGAAAAGCAGAACTGGCTAAGTCATTGGTTAATGATTAAAATTAATTTAATTTTCTTGATTGGCTAAAGTCCTGACTAATTCCAGCGTTACAATAATTCCTGTTATGTTGGTGAATATTTTAAAATTGAGATTTTGTATCGCATCTGGCCTGTAAAATTGATAATATTAAATGACTGACTACGAACATATTCATAAGTGACATTGGCGTAAAAATGTGGTTAAAATATTTACTATTTGACAAACAAAAATGGTATTTAGCTAATGTATTGACTAGAACATTGCAAAAGTCAGGTCTGTGCCTGTAATCACAACTTTATCTTTTTAAATCGCCCTACCTTTTCTTGCCTCGCTGAGGTCAGGCAAGTGTATCCAGCCTATATAGATTCACATATGACTAGCCTACTGTTGACAGAACCTGTCCTGTGCTTGTGGGGGTAGCTCTTGCACGTTCTCTACCATGACGTATGTTCGCTTGACCGGTCTCCTGATACCGGTTCCATGTCCTGGAGATGACACTCTGGTCGACGCAAACAGGGTGAAACAACTACTGTATGCTGCATCCAGGAGCCTTACAGCAGGCCGAGCAAATTCCTTCAAATGAAATGAGAAAAGCGGTTCTATTGTCTTCTGTGGGAAAACACTGAATATCAGCAGTCTGCACCTTTCAGGCGCAAACCTAGAAAGTATGAGTGGACCACGCACAGGAGGCTGCACATTGGGAAATTCACCCGCACCGTGTCAATTTCACTGCCAGTTTCTTTAATCGCATTAAGATTAGGTTCGGGGTGGTGGGGGGGGGTTCCTTTGGGTTTGCCTTTTCTGGTATACTTTATGTATATTTATTTAGAAAATCGTTAGCAATGTTAGTATTATATATGTGTGTATTGAGCAGACTGGGCTAGGTGCAGCAATCATAGTATCGGGATGAAATGCATTGAACTTCGAGTCAAGCTATCTCGAAAATATTAATGGAATCATTTGTCATGAGGATTGTCGGTCAAGCTATCTCGAAAATATTAATGGAATCATTTGTCACGAGGATGGTCGGTCAAGCTATCTCCAAATTAGTGATGGAATCATTTGTCACGAGGATGTACGATGGTGGCACATACCGCTTGGTTGGTATGTTCAAAAGCGCAGTAACTCCGCGTATTAAATATCAAAATGTGTGCATGAATGTTGATTTTTAGGTTTTTGGAATATGGGGTCATCATCTGATTGGGCGCAAAAGGCTGTATACATTCAATTCAAATCTATAATATATGCAACAGGCTTTTGGCCTGTCAAATGACCCCATTTTTTAAACACAAAAAATATCGAGGTGGCGACTAAACACGATCCTGCGAAGGTCAGGAGGGTGATCATTCAAATATTTTTTATAATTGGAGTAAATATGATTCAATAATTTCTTCTTCTTTTATGGTAATATCTTTCATATTTTATTAATACAATGTATTTACATGAATACAATAGATCTGGTGCGATAAGGGTGCCTTGGCCGTGTCGATGAGAAGGTTGTGCATAAAAGCTGAATTGATTAGGTGTGTGATCGGTTTTGACGTAATGTTGCTTGCACATTTGAATCGTTCATTGCTCATGCCATCAGGTCCAGATGCACGTCCATTTTTCAGGGCTTTAAGTGCCTTCTCAACCTCTGCTGTTTTAATTGGTGTTAGTAATGGCCTGGGGTCTCCCGAGAACGGGTGCAAGGGCTCATCATCGTTGTCAGTGAACTGTTCCTTGAACCATTCTCGGATCGCCTCGGCTTTTCCATGGTCAGTCCCGATAAAGTGTCCTTCAGAGTTGTGTACAGTGAGTGGTGGTGTGTAGTCAGTAACTCTCAGGGCTCGGGCTGCCCGAAACATTTTGTGATAGTCATCCGTGGCTGTGATTTCATCTGCTAGAGAGTCTGCCTGTTGACGAGCAAGATCTTTTAAGCGTTCGCTAATGTGACGCAGAATAGTATTGCGCTCCCGGCGTAGCTTGGTGTGGTCTTCACTTTGGCCACTTTGATAGATGCACAGCCATAGCGCTTTCTGCTCTGCTGACGGTTTTACTACTAGAGGATCGTCAGTATACCTAGTTTGGCTGTTTTTACGATCGCCTATGGTGCTGGTAGCTGATGATTCCATAGATTTCAGTATTTTGGTTAGGGCTTCGTTTGGATCGGAGCTGGCATCGATGTTAGCTACCTGCTCCCCATGGGCT
The DNA here is from genome assembly GCA_034401795.1 of Chaetoderma sp. LZ-2023a. NCBI lineage: Eukaryota > Metazoa > Mollusca > Caudofoveata > Chaetodermatida > Chaetodermatidae > Chaetoderma > Chaetoderma sp. LZ-2023a. The sequence goes on from CM067372.1 coordinate 120,269,410, forward strand.
TTTCTGTATGACATTTGAGTGTCAGTGTCGCCGATGAGCTTGGGTAGGTTGTAGGTGACTCTACCCTCTTGCCTGGTATGATGCTTATATATTAGGTAGAGATCGTTCATCTGAAGGCGTGTGATGACTAGCTTATGGTCAGAATTGAGGTATGTGCCTCCATACGAACGAGCGTTCCAGAGTAAGGGTTTTGCTTCTGTCTTGCATAGTATGAAGTCTATTTGTTGGAAGACAGCTGTTGTAGCCTTAGAACCTTTTGGGGCTTTGCGATCAGTAATGTGTCCAGTCCATGTTGTCCGGTGACGGTATGGGTGTTTGAAAGCTGTATTTGTGACAACTAGGCCATTGGAACTAAGGAATGCCACCAGTGCATCTCCTTTGCTGTTGCGTCTGCCCTCTCCATAGGATCCCATGCATAAGCCAAGTCCTGAACCTTTGTCCACAGTTCCGAGTTTACCCAGCTTGGAGTTGAAATCTCCACACACGAACAGTTGCCATCTAGCTGGGAGTGTAATGGCGGAGCTCAGTTCTGCATAGAAGGATTCTAATATTGCTGGATTCTCTTTGGCTTTTTCGGAAGTTGAGCCATATGCGTTGACAATTAGACACTTAGTGGTGGTGTGTTTTCACGTAGGTATAGCCAGGTCGATGAATGCAACGCGATCACTGACGTATCCAAAACTAATGACATGATCCAAGACCCCAAGAAGTCACCTGGGCCCCCAGCCAATCTGTGGCCCATTGTGCTCCTCAACAGCATACGGAAAATCCTATCCAATGTTAATCCATGCCGCATCCGAGACAAGATCGATTACTTCACCGGATCACGTCAAAGTGGCTTCAAACGTGGACGCGGCTGCGCAGACATTGTATGGGCTCAACGCATGCTTGTATCGGTAGTCATGTCCAAACACTGGGACTTCCACAAAATGGGCATTGACATGTCACGAGCCTTCGACACAATTAAACGCTCAAAGATTATAGATGCACTACGCCATGCCAGTTGCGATGAAGATGAGCTACAGCTAGTGAAACTACTGCTTGCAGACACCAATCTGAGAGTACGAGTCAAGTCAGTGAAGTCTGTAGAGTTTGAGACATCAATTGGCTCCCCACAGGGAGATGGTCTATCTCCGGTGCTTTTCACCTGATACCTTGCTGCCGCATTGAAATTCGTATGGGAAAGTTTCACAAGACCAAACACCCCAGTGTCAATACTGGGCATGCCGCTAGATATGGAATATGTCGACGATGTGCACTTCATAGACGAGGAAAAGAAACCCGTTGACGAACTTCTCCCAATAGCTGCAAGCAAACTAAAAATTGAGAATCTCTTTATGAATGAATTCAAAACAGAGTTCACCCACATATACCTATCGACAAAGCATGAACTATAGAAAATGACGACCCACTTCGTGGCGGCGAACCATGAAGGAAAAGTAAAATCCTGGGCTCACTGCTTTGCAGTACTGCTGACATTTCTGCACGCTGCATCATGGGGAACATAGCTTTCCAGTCCTTCTAGAAGCTATGGATTCGTACATCAAAGATGCCCTTGATAAAGAGGCTACGTTTATACAATGCACATCTGTAACAGCTGAGCAGCTCCAGCTGGGCAGCTCCAAAGGCAGCTCTAGACAAACTCGATGCCTGCCACCGCAAACACTTACGCACTGTCACTGGACACCGATGGCCAGACAGCATAATTTCCAATGATGCACTATACAAGATATGTCGCCGCTGTCTGTAAAGGTCGTCCAACAAAGATGGTCCATGTTTGGCCATGTGCTAAGGATGCCAGAAGAGACACCAGCACAGAGAGCCTTGGAATTCGGCCTACTCAGAGCCAGCAAATACAAAGACAGGAGAGGACGTCATTGCATAAATCTGCTAAGCGTGCTACGAGGTGACCTCAAGAAAGCAGGACTCGGTACACCCAAGTCAAGAATGAACCTGAGGAAGCTAAGGATTTCGGCCGAGGACAAGACACTGTGGGCAAAGCGAAGAAGGACTTATTGAAGCTGTATGATGTTTCTAATACTACAGCCGCAGAATACAGTAAGCATGCATACAATAGATCTATATAATAGCCTGAAAATTGTGTTTAGTTTTAATAATTTCTGCCGTAATCATATATCACAGCCCGGCATTAGCTTCATCGCATGCATGCACACGTTTTAAATAGACCTACCGACAGACGGACGGGCGGATAGAAATCTGATTTCAAGATGAGCACATGTTGATGCCTTTCATATATATTGCACTTGTTAGCCGGTGATCATCTTGAAGGTAGTTGTTTTGTAACTTCGTAGACGACTGATCTCCACAATCTAGTCTTTTGTAGATGTAAGGGCGGTAAGGCCGTTTCAAAATGGACACCCGTCATGCTTTGATCATTTTCTGCCACTTGGCAGATGGTTTAATGCCTGTCTGATCTGATTGAGGATACACAGCCTTAGCAACGACGAAAGTAAGAAAGGGCAAATCAATGACAGTAAATGACTGACGTCTCTCTCGTGGAAATTGTCTACTGGATATAAAGCCGTGAGTTTCTATAAGGATATCCCTAAATAGAATTAAAATGGGCCAGACCTTTGATCTAATCACGCAGTATTGTCATGGGCTTGGGCTAATGGCAAATGATTGTCAATGTATGAGATTGTCTCGTTAGACAGTCTCAAGTAGTTACGAAACACTTTCATGTGTGTCTCAATGGTCCATTAATTAGCACGGCTGTCTGCCCAGCTGGCTGTCTTTAATCTCGCGCGCTTGTAGTTAGCTTTCAACCCACCGGGGAATCAATCCCCTGCCGGCGAAAGTGGAAACATACCGGTGTACTTTTTCTCGAAGATTGGCGGAGTCGATGAATCGAGTATGCATTGCTAGATCTCTGTGGCAGCTACAGCTTGATGTTTTCTTCGCAGTTTTGATTTCCCAAAATGTAATTGCGTGTGTATTTATAGATTTCGTTTATATATTTTGAAATCGGTATGTATAGTTTCGGCAAATTTGTTTATCATTCCATAGGCAATCGACATTCCTGGTAAACACTTTGGTACGATGACTGCCATACGCAATTGAGCGAAATTGTTGTTTTCCGAGTAATAATATTAAGCATTTCCCCACAAAAGGCCAGGTACGAAAATCATGTTCACTACCAAAAATATACCTGCAACAGCTTCCCAGTATGTTCGTCTTTAAATTGAGATTCTGGCAGGTCCCTATCGAAATTGCTAATTTCGAGTATGGTACTGTAGTGGCGGGTCCAGTGGGCCGATTGGGGCGTGGATATATTTTCTTGCTAGGAGAACGCAAGGAACACCCCACTCAACCACAAAGTGAGTGTGAAACACACTCAAAGATCATCACCAGACTGCACCCCAAAATAAATATATATCCCCACCCCTGTGCTGCTGTTAAAAGCTAATCAACTTTTAGCAATCTCAAAACTAATTAGAAGACGCTTACTGAAGTAACTGTAAATCTGCGATGTCTGGCCATTAAGGAATAGCAGGCCTTTCCTTACATAACCATTGAACATGTCTGGTGCTAATCCGATAAAAATAAGTCTAGATGTAGTCGCAGTTCAAAGATCCATAGTGGAAATTTTCATAGGTTTACATTGGGAATGGAAAGGCTGATATCTCGAGAACTGATAGCCTTGGCCACTAAAATGTCACCTTGAGGCTAAATGATAAGATAAGCTGTCTTCTAACATGATCTTTGAAGTTGTATGATGAAACTGAGGTTACTTCTGTCAAACATTATTATTTGAAATTTTGACCCGGATATAACCTTGACCTCAATGGAGATATTAAAATTTTCATTGGAAATTATTTAGATCTTGCAATGTTCTAGAATCTGACCAGGTTTGAAGAAAATCGGAAAACCCCTCTATGAGAAAACGCATTTCAAATCCTGCTTCCATAGAGCATAGACTATATGAGGATATGTGTCACAGAAAAAGTGATATCCCGAGAACTATTGGATTGAGCCTCTTCAAAATCGATAAGAAAACAAATCTATACAGGACCTATAAGATCGTCAAGTTTAAATTTGACCAGAGCCAAAAAATTTCGGCGGCCATATTGAAAAACAAAGTTTGTAAAAACAAAATCTTTTCACAGTTAGTCATCCCGAGTTCATTTCTGCACAAAAAGAAGAAATCTTGTATTTTTTACCAAAATGTGCATCTGGCGGCCATTTTGAAAAAGAATTAAAAAAGTTATAAACTTATAAATATGACCATGTATATGTCGTTCAATAACCTTAGAGATAGTGGGTAATATAGAAATGGGTCTATAATTGATGAAATTATTTTTTTTAATCAGATTTATATAGTGCCTTTACTTTAGAACATTTCCACTTTTTGGAAGTTCGCCCCTAGCTATGCTTTGGTATATATTGCTTGTAATTGAGAGCGTGATGATTGAAGCTGCTGTTCTTAGAAAGTATGCATTTAGTTCATCGTTTTGAGCCGACTTGTTTGTTCTTAAATTAATAATCTCGTTGTAAACATAATTTACAGATATGTATGGAATTCGAAAACCTGCATCATTTGGAACTCTACTCTCAACATGATCTCACAATTTCCCAAAGGTTCCAGCTGTTTGCTTTGCCATAGATTGTGTCAGTCTGGATGCTAAAGTACTAAAGCATTCATTAAACAGTTCAGATTGCCTTTGTGGATCTTGTATTTCATTCCCACTATTATCATATAATATCGAGGGTGCCGTATTTGTTTTAGGATTTATGATTTTTAAGATTTTCCATATATTTGCAGGATTGTGTTTGCCTTCGTATAATTTGACGGCAAAATGGTTTCGCTTGGGAATTTCAATCAAAGACATGACCTTATGTTTTAATGTTTTAAAGTCTAACATATTCCCTATTTTTTCTGAAAATCTCTTTCTTTCATTGTCTTCAATATCACACTGTTCATCCATCCTGCCTGACAAAACGCTTCTCTCAATATTATAGCCCTCAATCCCAATGGATTTGTCTGGGATCATAGTGTTTATACAAGTTTCAGTTATGCAAAATGCCTCAATTTCTTTTCTGGGTTTCTCCAGTATCAATTTTAATTGGTCTATCTTAAGGAGCAGCTGTTGAGGATTTAAATGGCCAATCCTTCTTCTTCTTTTCGTTCGCTGATCATACCACCAGTCCTGTAAGTGACTATCGACATGATCATATGCGTTAAGTGCGTGGATCCATGGTTTGTTAGAGTGCGCCGTGCAGCCTGGAACCTCCGTCTTCAGCACTCGAGGTTTCTGTCAGGGTTACCTCACCCTTACCTCCTTTAGTCGCCTCTTACGACACGCAGAGGATACGGAAGGTGTATTCTATGCCCCACCTACAGGGCAAAATGGCCAATCCTTATACCTTTTGAATTAATATTGAACATGCATTTGCAGCGGTAGCACACAGAGATATGTCAGGGTACTGTGAACAAATTCTCGAGTGCAACGGCAGCAGAAAGTGAATGTTGTCAGGAGACAAAACATCTCATCTTGTGTAAGGCATGAAGAACTGGGAGACTAAAAGGTGCGTGATGATTGCATGGTCTACAAAAACGTTTATCCCCTTACCGTTAGAGTAAGAGATATTAATGTGATTTCAGCACTCTTCTACAATTACCAATATACCTGTGTATATACGGGGCACTGTTCGGTCAGTAGCACAATATATAAAAGTTGTTGTTGTACTACGGACTACATGGAAAGCTGTGATCATTTTAGATCGACAACACTAGAATAGATGTTAGTGTATGGGTACTTTTATGTATAATCTAACCGTTCAGGACTAGGCCTGGAATTTTCCTAACCAGTGGCCAAAAGCGTTCGAATACGGGCATTGAATACCATATCGTGTATGTTTGTCGAGATATTTCACGAAGTGGTAGTAGTGGAGCATATATTTAGTGATACACCAACTAGTCCACTGGCTAGGCAGTAGTCTACAAGAACCTCCATCATAGTCAGTGGGGCTGGAAGCACGGGGTGGGTGGGGTGGGCAGATGCCCCTTTGCCCGTTGGACACGGGGGTGACTGAGAGGTCGGTGGGTGGGAGGGTGGGAGGGGGGGGGGGGTGTTGGTATCTGTGCTCTTTACATATTTATGTAAAAAAGGTAAATTTAGTTTGGAACTTCAAAAATTATCAAAGCAGACTAGGCAGTTGTATTAAGGTTCGGTTGTACTTGTAACGTGTTTTTGGCATTCCGCCCATAAAGTAAAATGGGAGTATTTCAGAAATTTTTAATTATAATTATTTTTCTATGTGAAACGTCGTAATTGGCATAACACTACGAAGGCATTATAAACAAATTATGTGCACTTTTATCACAGAACATACACGCGCACTCACTGACTCAATGACCCGCCCATCTCCTGGCTCACTAACATCCACCCCACACTCCACCCACGCCCGCCCGCTTGCTCAGTCCCTCGCTCACTTAGGCCTTCTCTCTCTCTCTCTCTCTCTCTCTCTCTCTCTCTCTCTCTCTCTCTCTCTCTCTCTCTCTCTCTCTCTCTGTCTCTCTCTCTCTCTCTCTCTCTCTCCCTCCCTCTCCCTCTCTCTCTTTCGCTCGTTCGCTCCCTCCCTCCCGCCCTCCCGCCCTCCCTCCCATATCTCTCTCTATCTATATATCTATCTATCTATCTATCTATCTATCTATCTATCTATCTCGCACGCGCACGCAGGCACTCGAGCCAAGCGAGATGGCTTGTCATCGTTTAGTCAGTTTCCAATTGACTAGAAGCAACCATCAGTGGATAACATTGCTCACTATTATGTGAATTGGGAATAACTAGCTTTGACAAAGAATACACAAGTTCTTCACTCAGCATTGCTCTAATATGGATAATAGGAAACTCATAATGCAGGAACTCGATTCCCAGAGATTGCACCTTTCAATGTTTTCCGGGGGTGGTTGGGTTGGTATCCCAGAAACACCCTTCTATAAGAGGGGTAACACCCATTTTATATCTTGCTCCAAGCAATGCCATCCAGTGTGCTCTTGTTGTGGAACCTGCCCATGCCACTCAAATTCGCTTCCGGCGCCCCTGTCCGCAATTTTCTCACCCAACGCAGGTGTGTTGCTGGTGTTGATGTTGATGATCGATCGCATTGCCGATTCAAACAATACTTGGCCAAGTAAAACTACTAACTGGCAATGGAAGCTTGCTTAGAACATTTGATGTACACGAAAGCTGCGTTTCTAAAACGACGCGAATATTGATGTTTTATCTCACAAACATAACTGTGATGAAGTCAGAAGATTCCAAAAACGTATGTCTCTCACCATCACAATGAAGAAGCAAATCCATTGAGACACCCGTTTGCAAGGGGTATAGCATGTCGTTGAGATCCTGAATGTAGGTCATTACATCCTATGTACATCCATTAAGCCATATGCATAGTCTATGTGTTATAAACTACTCTAGGTATGGGAACAATGGGCATGTCTTAAAATAGTCAAACCTGGTCAGAGTAATAAGAAGCTTATATTATAACGCTAGCTGCCTGCATGCATAGGTGTCATGGTCAACTACTTTTTCAATCTCTTTATTCTCTATCGGAAGTGGATCGTCGCTGCACATTTGCTTACATAATAAGTCTGATTAGATTGACCATGGAATTGCTCAAAACTTTATATTTGAAATTTAAAAGACTATCTCAAGAAATGTGGCGCTTTGGCCGTGGCACCCTCCGATATTAATTTGGATTTATTTAGACGCCATCTTTGGAAACCCACTCAGCAATGACGCGGTATGTTATATGTAAGCTAATCACCATAAGCTGTCATATGATATGCTATATCCTAAGGCCTACTGGTCAACATCTTTGTCCCAATGACCATGACCGACCTCGTAAAAGTTATACTTCAAAACAATAACATCGATGCCACTTTTTTGTTAGCTCACCTGGTCAGAATGACCAAGTGAGCTTATGCCATGGCGACCGTCCGTCGCCCGTCTGTCCATTAACTTTTGATTTAAAACGCTACCCCTCATCAACAGCTTAGTGGATTTCAACCTAATTTTGCAGGGAGGACGCTATGTGGGTAGGCTTCAGAACATATATACAGAAATTTGATTGGCCGATCTTTCTGGCGGCCATCTTGGATTTTCTGAAAATTTCTGGAAATCGGTTAAAAGCCTACTCCTCATTAACCACTATACCTATTTCAAGCAAACTCGGTTGGAAGGGCCCTAAAGTGGTATGCTTCAGAACTTGTATACAGAATTTTGATTGGCCAATTTTTTCGGCAACAATCTTGAATTTTCTGAAAAATGGCGGGAAATCGGTTAAAAACTTTCTCCTCATTAACCACTCGGCCGATTTCAAGCACATTCGGTTGGAAGGACACTAGAGTTGTATGCTTCAGAACATAGAGAATTTTGATTAGTCAATTTTTTCGTCGGCCATCTTGAATTTTCCAAAAAAAACGGCGAAAATCATTTAAAACGCTATTCTTCATTAACTGTTTGGAAAATTTCAACCAGATTTTGCAGGAAGAACACTAGCCTGGTAGGTTTCAGAACTTGTAAACAGAATTTGGGTCGGTCAACTTATCTGGCGGCCATCTTGGATTTTCTGAAAATTTCTGAAAATCAGTTAAAAGCCTACTCCTCATTAACCACTTTGCCGATTTCAAGCAAACTCGGTTGGAAGGACCCTAGAGTGGTATAACGCAAACTTTGTATACAGAATTTTGATTAGTCAATTTTTTCGGCGGCCATCTTGAATTTTTTTTAAATGCCAATTAATTATTTAAAATGCTACAGCTCATTAACTGCTTGGACAGTTTCAACCAGATTTAGCTGGAAGGTCCCTATAGTGGTAGGTTTCAGAACATCTATACACAATTTTGATGGCCAATTTTTTCGGTGGCGATCTTAGATCTTTGTTAATTTGCGGAAATCAGTTAAAAGGCTACTCCTCAATAACCGTTTGAACGATTTCAAGCAAACTAGTGGTGTGCTTCAGAGCATGTAAGCAAAATTTTGAATGGTCAATTTGTTCGGCGGCCATCTTGTATTTTCCGAAAATTGTGAATTCGTCTAAAACACAAATCCTCATTAACTGCTTAGACAATTTCAACCAGATTTGGCTGGAAGGATCCTGTAGTGGTAGCCTCTAGGAACTCTATTCAGAATTTTGATAGGTTGATGTTTTGGCAGCCATCTTTGATTTTCTGAAATATTTCTGGAACCATTTAAAAACAGTACTCCTTATGGCTCTCTTTCAACAGAGCTTGAGTGGGACTACAGTTAGTGACGATGAGCTTCATTCAACATAACAATCTTGATTGGTTAATTCTTCTGGTGTCCATCTTGGATTTTCCGAAAATTATCCATCATGGCTATTAAAATGCTAATGGTCCAGGTGAGCGTCACAGGCCCCTTGGGCCTCTTGTTTTATATTTTTAACAAAAACCTAATCATTAACTTTGTCAAATAAAAATTGCAACACGCAATAGTTGTCAAATGGACCCTAAATAAGCCATATTTTGGCAAAGATAGCTTATTGAGTATTTTTAGCTCACCTGACCCGTCGTCTGTCTGTCTGTCTGTCTGTCTGTCTGTATGTCTGTCTGTCGGGCTGGCTGGCTGGCTGGCTGGCTGGCTGGCTGGCTGGCTGGCTGGCTGCCTGCCTGCCTGCCTGCCTGCCTGCCTGCCTGCCTGCCTGCCTGCCTGCCTGTCGTCTGTCTGTCGCCTGTCGTCTGTCCGTCAACTTTTTCTTTAAAAGCCTACGCCTCATTAACCGCTTGACCAATTTTAATCAAACTTGGCTGGGAGAATATTAGTGTGAGATGTTTCAGAACTGTATTCAGAATTTTGATTGGTCAAATTTCTGAAAATCAGTTAAAATCCTACTCCTCATCAGCCACTTGGACGATTTCAAACAAGCTCGGTTGGAAAGACCCTAGAGTAGTATGCTTCAGAACTTATATACATAATTTTGAAGGGTCACTATTTTCGGCCATCTTGAATTTTCCGGAAAATGGCGGGAAATAGTTTAAAACGCTACTCCTCATTAACTGCTTGAATAGTTTCAACCAGATTTGGCTGGAAGGATACTAGGCTGGTAGATTTCAGAAATTGTATACAGAATTTTGATTGGTCAATTTTTCCGGCGGCCATCTTGGAATTTTTGAAAATTTCGGGAAATCAGTTAAAAGGCTACAACTAACCGCTTGAACAATTTCAAGCAAACATGGAGGATCGTATTGGTGTGTGCTTCATTCAGAGCCTGTATGCAGAATTTTGTTTGGTCATTTTGTTCGGTGCCATCTGCTTGGACGATTTCAATACGACTTGACTGGAAGGACCCTATGGTGGTATGATTCAGAACATGTATACAGAAATTTGTATGGTCAATTTGTTCGGCGGCCATCTGGTATTTTCCGAAATCATTTGGAAATCATTTAAAAAGATACTCCTCATTAACTGCTTGGTCGATTTCAACCAAACTCAGCGGGACCCTAGTCCGGTACACTTCAGAACTAGTATACAGAATTTTGACTGCTTGTTTTGGTGGCAATCTTTGATTTTCTGATAATTATCCGGAACCATTTAAAAATGGTACTCTTTAATCAATAGTCTGATTTCAACAAAACGTGGATCGAACAATTCTATGACGGTAGGCTTCAAAATGTCAAATGAGATTCTGGATTGGTCTATTTTTTTAGTGGCTATCTTGGATTTTCAGAAAATTATCCATCATGCCTATTTAAATGCAAATGATTTGGCGTCTTGGTGTTTTTTTACAGTAGGTATGGCATACACAGCTAAATAAGATGGCATAGTCAAATCGTATTACTTTTAGTTTGCATCAAAGTTATCAGAACCCAAAGTGCATTCCAGTATTGTGTACCCTGATTGTAAAGCAACCCGTAAATCGTTTAATATACTACTCCTAATTAATTGCTAGGGCGATTTCAAGCAGACTTGGCTGAAAGGACCATAGGGCGGTATGCTTCAGGAAATGTAGGCCTATACATAATTGTGATTGGTCAGTTTGTCCGGTCGCCAACTTTGATTTTTGGATCTTGGATTTTCGGAAAATGTTCTAAATCATTTAAATGCCCACTCATTAACCGCTTGGCCGATTAACCAAACCTAGCTGGAAGGGCCATATGCGCGCTGGCTACAGAACTTATATACAGAATTTTGATTGGTCAAATTTTCTGGTGGGTATCTTGTTTAATGTAAAGAATCATGTATATTGAAATGCAAATGTTTCAAATGCTAATGGTCCAGGTGAGCGTCACAGGCTCTTGGGCCTCTTGTTTCGTGAGAACATATATGATCTAAATTAAGAAATCAATTTTGTAAACAAATCTCACAGGAACATATTTTGATACATTGCCAACCAAACAGACGTAATGGTGTTATTTAGCGCTGCAAACAGCATCAGTAAAATCATATCGTGGTTTTCAAAAATATTTACACAAATTTACTTTGGTGGACATTAATGCCTTTCATATGCTGTAAAGGAAATTTCACCGTATCTATTTGAATAGATACATCATTTTTACTCACCATTTGAAGATGTTGTCAAGATGCTGCAGAAATTAAGTAATTTTTACCTACCTGTTTATTTGGCATGTGAACCATGTTTTCACTATTCGGTCTTCAACCAACATCCCACAATTCATTGCACTTACTACAGTTTAATGCTAACTGGAACACTGCTCCTGGTACAGGTTCCGGTTTAAAGTTAAACAGTAGTAAGCGTAATGCATTGTGTGATGTTGGCTGGAGACCGAATTACTGTTTTAGTGTCCGCAAACTGGTAAAAAAATTGAAACAAATTGGTCCCGTTTTCGCGGCAGACGACATCGGCCAGTTGTTGTCAAAGACAGCGTGTTGATTTCACCAACATAACAATAATTCTTTTTTACGGATGAACCGAATTGGCAGGGGTTGCCTATGTTGTTTACAAATCAAGATTGATTTTTTCCAGGCACATGCTCAATCAAAACATAGCCATAGTTTCTATATATGGTAAAAACTAAAATAATTCGTACGTGTTATGATATGCAATACAATCCTTATTATCCCCACGATTTAAATAACGTCGGGGATATTATAATCGCCTCCGTCCATCCGTTTGTCCGTCCGTTCGTCACGCTATCCCTTCCCAAACCATTGGGTGGAATTCAATCAAATTTGGTATGTGGGTTACCAATATGATTCCGCTTTGCAAGAAGATATATACATTTGGCTCCACTCCCCGGGGTGTAGCAGGTGTCGAAAGATCAAATCACTTGTAATGCAACTCCAATGAAACCGTTAGACGGAACTCAGCCAAATTTGATATGTGCGTTACCCATATGATTGCGGTGTGCAAGAGGCCATTTATATTTGGTTCCGCCACAGGGGGCGTGGAACGGGTCAAAAGGTCAAATTTTAACCTGCGGAAATTGATTGTAACTCATCTCCTTTGAAACCGTTGGACATAATTCAACGAAATTTTGGTATGTGAGTTACCCATATCAATGTGGAGTACATGAGCAACCAAATTTGGTATGTGTGTTACCCATATCAATGTGGAGTGGGTGAGCACATTTACATTTGGCCCCGCACCCTTTGGGTTGGGATGGGGTCAAAAGCTCAAGAAATTAATTTGTAATGCAACTCCTTCGAAACTGTTTGACGGAATTCAACCAAATGTGGTATGTAAGTTACCCATATCAATCCGGAGTGCATGAGCACATTTAAATTTGGTCCCAGGGGTGGGTGGGGTGCGGTCAAAGTGTCAAGAAATTGATTGTAATGCAACTTCTCCGGAAACATTGGGCAGAATTCAACCAAATTTAGTATGTGAGTTAAGCATATCAATGTGGATTGGATGAGTACATTTACATTTGGCCCCGCCATCAGGGGGTGGAGGACGTGCTCAAAAGGTCATGAAATCGATTGTAATGCAACTCCTCTGACACCGTTGGACAAAATTCAAACCAAATTTGGTATTTGAGTTAACCCATATGATTGTGGACTGCAAAGGGACATTTACATTTTGTTCCGCCCCTGGGTGTGGGTTGTGGGTTGGGGTCAAAAGTTCAAAGCGGTGAACGTGGAGATTGGCGATGACGCGCCATCGACGATCAATCTAGTTTTCATTTTAAACACCGGATTTACAGCGTTACAAACAAAGATACATGATTTTGATTTTGAAAATGGTGTTGCTGCTGTCTATGTATACTGGGAATTACGAAAAATGGAGTTTGACCTAGGTCTAGATACACACCAATAAATTAAGTTGTGCTCCTATTAGCGGCTTCTTTATCATTATTTTTCCTGCCAAATCACTTGTTGTCATATCATAGACAGTGATGTCATATCGCCATCTTGTCGCTATATAAATAACAGATTTACATCCCTGTTAGAAGCTGGCAGACCGATAGTTGGTATTTACAATATCATAATCGCTTCTAGTACTGTTCAACGTGGGCTCTACCGTATCTTGTGTATGCGGTTGTTGCCTGCGCCGTTTCGTCCTTCGATCACTTGCTTGGATGACACCACGGCGTACGAATTATCAGACTGGACAGGGGAGAGGGCGTACATGATCATATTCATATATGAGATGGAAGTGGGTAAAATGGATGGAGGGAGGCAGCTCGTGGTCCTACATCTCGCCGACATGGAAACGTGGTTGTGGGTTTCCGCGTTTATTTGGGGCATTTATAATATTTTAATGCATGTACTATTTTACCGAGCACTTGCTAATTACCAAATGGAGGTCATTTTGTGACAAAAGCTTTAAATTCATATGCCATCAGCAAAACTTACCATACCATGTTTGAAACCGGTGCGCGGACCATACTAACTATTCAGCTGTTAGAATTTGCCACTGATAATCCATCCATGCCATTTTAGCTTTTTATCATGCCGACAACGAAAGATATTCAGGCATTAGTAGCGAAATGTTGATACATTTCTACAGCCTATGATGGCTGTCATGATCTACTTTTCAACCAATCAGAAAAAAACTAGCGCGTCTACCTCGGTATATGCACGCAGTCGCAAAGGTGTCAGCTAGTATAGTTTGGCAATGTGGTATATACAGGTAAGTTGTTGAATATTTTGAAACTAATTTGACTGGAAGTTGGTGCACCATCGTTGAACCAAATCACATTATCCTACTAAGAAACCAGCTACTCATGATCAATTCAAAACATAAAGCGAACCGCCTTCCAAATATCCACATTCTCGGCGACTTTAACTACAGGAACATTGATTGGAAAACAAAACACAGCACAGAACTTGATGCCTCTTTATCAGATTCAGACGGCCAAGCCTTAATGGACATTTCCATTTTTAGCTATGCCCCGCCCATCACTAGCTAAGCTCCACCCACACCTCGCCGTGTTTGGATTGATCGATCCCCGAATGCCCTAGCTATCAATTTCCTGAAAACTATACAGGGAAGCTGTTGCATATTTTGTAACTAATTAGACTGGGTGTTGTTGCTGCCATAGGCAGCAACAGCGCCCAGTCAAATTAGTTTCAAAATATTCAACAGAGTATTTATTAAATAGTAAAAGCAAACAATTTGTACAACAGCCCATAGACCGTCATCAAATATGCGTTCGTGACGTACTTATCGACGTCATTCATGACGTCATTCATTATGATGTCATTGTACACACCACGCAGTTCATTATGACGTAATATGATGGGTGGGTACTCTGGAAAGGTGAATTGACACCGTTGATGAATTTAGAATGGAACAGCTTATATCTTTCCCAACCCATGAAGGAAACACTCTAGATTTAATCACAACAGCATTACCCGGTCATTTAAGTAACCTTCACTCAGCAGACAAATTCAGTGAACACGGTGCTGTTATGGCCACCCTTGCCTGCAACATTTCTGACAAAAAGAAACCACAGTTCTTTCAATATTCTAAAGGAGACTATGGCACTATGCGCAAAGAGACACTGGAGTTTGCAACAACGAAGTACTCCAATGGTCATGCGAATGGCCGGGATATAGAAACCAATTGGCAACTATACGAAAAAGTCTACCTAGTAACCTATCTCGCTCCCAACAATCATTACCATGGATAAACAACACGATAAGGGCATTGAATAGGCGCAGGAACAAAACACACAGTCAGTTTAAAGAGACTGGCAGCCTACGCCTAAAAGATACTGGGAAAGCTCTGCGAAAGCGAAAGAAGTTCTGGATTCCCACAACAACTTTGTCAACAATTTGCTCGATGACATCAAAGCTGACTCATACACTTTTGGAAGCATATTAACAACCAAAAATCTGACAAACAAGGAATCCTGCCACTCAAAACAAATGGAATTCTCGCAGATGCTGACCTCAGCAAAGCCGAAATACGTAACAGCCAATTTATTAACTTATTCACCGAAACAACCTTCAGTGAAATACCATACTCAATTCCTAAAACAAGCAAAATGGAAAACATCACCATCAGCCCAAATGGAATTAAGAAATTACTAAATAGTTTGAAAACATCAAAGGCCAATGGGGCCAGGCGAAATAAATCCGCAAATCTTCAAATAACTGTCAACAGAATTGTCAGACATACATACTATCACATTTCTTCCAACAGTCGTTAGACAAAGGCGTTATCCCAACTGAATGGAAATCGCCAAACATTTGTCCTTTATATAAAAAAGCGAACGGTCCTTACCAAGTAACTATAGACCGGTTTCCCTCACATGCATTTGTTGTAAGATGCTGGAACACATAGTATGTTCTAATTTAATGAGCCATTTCGAACGAAATAACTTGTAAAACTCAACTAATTAATGCCATCAATAATTGGGCTTCATCCATTGATAAACGGAAACAAGTGGACATTTTTATTCTCGACTTTGAAAAGGTTTTTGATATGATCCACATGAACTGTTGAATTCAAAATTGCACAAATATGGTGTGTCAAAAAACATACAAAATTGGATTGACTCATTCTTAACAGGTTGCAAACAGTGCGTAAGTAGCCAGTTGTGCCAAATCAAACGTTTCTGACGTTGTGTCTGGAGTACCTCAAGGAACCGTTCTAGGCCCGTTACTGTTTTGAGTCAACATAAATGATATAGTCCAGGACATTTCCTCAGGGATCAGGCTATTCGCTGATGATTGCGTATGCTATCGGGAAATTGATTACCCCAAGGACTGTGAGGTACAAACATGTTAGGTAACTGGGCTACCACTTGGGGAATGCGCTTCCAACCAGTAAAATGCAACATGATGAGGCTAACTAGAAAGAACCAAACCATCAAATTCGACTACGCACTAAAAGGAACCAGTCTAAGTTTCATCAGTAAAGTACTTTGGCGTCAGCATCACCAATGACCTAAGTTGGAACAAACACATCACTGAGATCTGCAGCAAATCAAGCAGAACCTTAGGACTATTGCGGAGAAACTTATTATTCTGTTCCCAAGAAATCAGACTTCAAGCATACATGGGACTGATTAGGCTAGTTCTGGAATATGCAAGTACAGTTAGGAACCCTCATCTGATAACTCTCCAGGACAAACTAAAAAATGTGCAAAAACGTGCAGCTAGATGTATCACCTCAAACTATTGCTACGAACCAGGCAGTATGACAAATATAATGGAAACCCTAAAACTCCCACCGTTGTCAGACAGAAGGAAACAAACCCGCCTTATTTTGTTCTACATAGGTCTACAGCAGCAAGCAAAGATATCATTAGACAGTCTACAGACTGGAATTCGGTAAACCAAAAACATGCACAACAACCACTTCAACCAAATTTACGCAATAACTGGCGTGTTTAAATTCAGCTTTATTCCCAGTACGATATGGGATTGGAACAAACTATCACAGGATCTTCCAAGCAGTTCAGAAAACTCTGCAAATCCTACAAATAAATTTATCGAATTAATCAGAGGCAAAAAGGATCTCTAACCAGCTACTTGACGAATGCGCGGAGAAAATAGTGTCCTTTGGAAGTTTCGCCATAACTAATCAAGATCGGTAGTTTCAAAATAGTCAACGAGATTAGTATTACATCATAGAGAATGTAATGTATTGGCACATACATGGCATCACATACTATCGCTTGAGGAGACACACATCTTCAACATTTACGCGATAGTACAAAGATGATAATTGTGATATAGATGAGGGAATGTGACAGGATATGAATGATGTGGAATCTATAAACCATAATCTATGGGCGAAATACAACATTTGAGATGAGATTAGCATCCCTTTAACCCTATAGGGGCATATCCCTTAACAGACCAAAAACGATAAATTACTTATGATTTATGTTCAGTTGATTAGCTTGAAACGAATTTGAGATGGCAGCAACAAGTTTCAGTTAACTTAGACTAGCAACTTTCCTGTATAGCGCCCTGGAAATGGACCTTTCCAGTCTATTCATCCATCATATGACGTCATAATCAACCACGCGAAGTGTATGATGACGTCATAATCAATTACGTCATGAATGACGTAGATAAGTACGTCACGAACGCATAATTGACGATGGACTAAGCGTTGTTGTACGAATTTTATGTCTTTACTAGTTAATAAACTTTATGTTGAATATTTTGAAACTAATTTGGCTGAGCGCTGTTGCTGCCATAGGCATTAGGCAGCAACAGCACCCAGTCAAATTAGTTTCAAAATATTCAACAGCTTACCTGTATAGTTTTCTGGAAATTAGTAGTCTGGGAGGTCATGAATCGGTCGATCCCAACACGGGCGAGGTGTGGTGGCGCTTAGTTAGAGATGGGCAGACATAGCTAAAACTGGAAAGATCCACTGAGACATTTCCATGGTCAAACGGTTAAACACAAGGCTATTCTGACATCCTTTTTGGCTTATTCCTAAAGGTTTTACAATCCCGCAACCACTCTGAATCTCATGCTGGTCGGACTGAAATCGATGGTTTGAATAAAAAAAAAATTTCTATTCTAGAAATAGTATAGGAACAGATCTATGTAGGCCTAATGTAGCATTTACAGATGTCATTCGACACATGCCACATCCCTGTGGTGAGATACAAATGTGAGCTACCTAATTTGCCACGATCCAATTTCGAAGGGTTTTTACGTTGTCACTAATTATTCAAATACATTAATGATCGACACAAACTTATCTGCTTGGAATTTGCTCGTGCGTGTTGGACTCAATTGGAAATGAGATTTACCGCCGGTACTATTTTCCTTCTTGGATCCACATTGAATCGAAAAATCAATGAATGTCACAATAAAACAAGAGCAGTTAGATAATGCAGCCCCCCCCCCCCCCAATCCCCCACCACACCCCCACCCCAACCCCCCACCCTGAGATCGGCTCCAGTTTTTGTTCACATTCAAAAATAAAATCGGATTTTATGGATTTTCTCTACCAATCTGGACCAACGTTGTGGAATTCCACTATACAGTCCCAACTTTTCTTGTGTTAAATTTTGGCCAAATCAGAGGTTCCGACCGAGATATCCATTGATCTGGAATTAGAACCGAAACGGATTGAACAATTCTAAGCCGTATCGAACATGGCCAAAGCACGGGCGTCTTCTTTCACAGTAGGGCCTAACATTTGTTGTGTTAAATTGTAATCAAATCGGATCAGCAGTGTTTCAGATGCAGTACGATCAGGGCATATACACACGCACGCTCGCGCACGCACGCACACACTCGCGCGCGCCCGGGGCGACAGTAATAAGTGCTAATTGCTAGGTATTGTAAAGGTCGTACGAGCAAAGAACCCATAACAAACGTGAGTCGATAATATGAATAAAGTCCCCCCCCCCCCCGCCACCCCACCCCCCTCATACACCTTTTCACCCAGCCCATTGATCCCCCCACCCCCCATGTAGCAGCTGCCCGTGACATCTATTTAATCTGTCTTAGCGGCTGGTCATTATTCAATTAATCAATCACATGTCGATAGCATGCCAACCACATTATGTATTCGTGTCGCTTTGCATTAACCAGTATGCCGGATGCTGGCATATACATACAGCTACGGCGATCCGTGATTCAATCAATATGTCATTAGTCAGATTAGTAGGCTATACTACTAATCCAATCACTCGCATATAAATGCAGTGCGAAAAACGATAACTGCGAGTAATGCGTGTGGCCAGTGGATAGAAACAAACAGAATGCGTTCTGCGTCTGAGTTCACAGAGTACGGTACCGTGGTAAAGTACAATTCCAAGGAATACTATAGAGCAAGGGCATGCTTGCAAGGGACGAGGTGACAAGGATTTGTCATGGGCTCCCGGAAAATGTCAAAATAAAGGGTTTCCACAGGGCACGGGCACGCTTTGGGTGTTAGGGACTCACTCACAATCACAGAGGGGTCTATGGTAATAGATGGGCCATAATGTAGCCCTATCTAAGGGCGCTTGCACTTCCAAAGAACTCTACTATCTAGGGACTGAATCTGAGCTGGGTATTGAGTTTGCCTTTGCTCGAAATGACTGATAAAATGTGCAAAATTAAATAGAATAAGTTTACAGCCAACTGATTGTCCAAATTTATATTCTTAAATTCAGGAAGGGCCATTGAAGACCATCCAGATTTTAAAATTTACTGTGAGCCCCCCCCCCCCCCCCCACCCCACCCCCACCCCGGATCCCGCAATCAGGTGTATGCCCATTTAACCCTTTAACAATTATATCAGCCAAAAACAGTTTCTGCAGTGGTCTTGACCAACATCCGTACACAGACCAAGAGAAGACTATATTTGAAAATTTACCGCTGGAATGACTGACTCGATAACCGAGCCAGTTAATCCAGTGGTAAATTTTCATAAATGGTCTCCTAATGAGAAAATTGAAATTTTCTTGAACAAATTGAAGGGTTAAACGGGGTAACGGACTCAATCGTCATACAATTTTAGATACCAGCATGTCCCTGATATAGTCTGAGTTCTCTGTGCCCTACGATATTCTGATGTAAACGGGTGTCCGTCAGTCATACCACAGTTTGCAAAGGCCAAAGTCAGAGAACTCGAGCTACAAATACTTTTTTGAAATATGTTATAGATTTAGAGCTGCATTTGCTGTATTGCATGTAGCAGATTATATTATATTTTTAGTCAGCAATCCTTATTTAGTTAGATTCTTGAATGCAGCTTTCCATCCAAAGGGCAAAGTGTAATAGAGTTTCATTCCATTATCCTCGAAAATTTACAGCAAATTAACAAATTAAAGCGCTGGGTATCAGTACCAAAAGCAACTTGTAAAAACGGCAGAAAACCTCACTTCTGTAAAATCTTCTAGATGTCGATGCACGAGGATTGATTAATCTTAGTTCGTCTCATGTGTATTAAAATAGTCTGCGTTGCTGCTTCGGTATTGTAGCAGCCTGCGAGACG
>CM067372.1:120290267-120406196 GCA_034401795.1 Chaetoderma sp. LZ-2023a
CCTAATTTTGCAGGGAGGACGCTATGTGGGTAGGCTTCAGAACATATATACAGAAATTTGATTGGCCGATCTTTCTGGCGGCCATCTTGGATTTTCTGAAAATTTCTGGAAATCGGTTTAAAAGCCTACTCCTCATTAACCACTATACCTATTTCAAGCAAACTCGGTTGGAAGGGCCCTAAAGTGGTATGCTTCAGAACCTGTATACAGAATTTTGATTGGCCAATTTTTTCGGCAACAATCTTGAATTTTCTGAAAAAATGGCGAGAAATCGGTTAAAAACTTACTCCTCATTAACCACTCGGCCGATTTCAAGCACATTCGGTTGGAAGGGACACTAGAGTTGTATGCTTCAGAACATAGAGAATTTTGATTAGTCAATTTTTTCGTCGGCCATCTTGAATTTTCCAAAAAAAAACGGCGAAAATCATTTAAAACGCTATTCTTCATTAACTGTTTGGAAAATTTCAACCAGATTTTGCAGGAAGAACACTAGCCTGGTAGGTTTCAGAACTTGTAAACAGAATTTGGGTCGGTCAACTTATCTGGCGGCCATCTTGGATTTTCTGAAAATTTCTGAAAATCAGTTAAAAGCCTACTCCTCATTAACCACTTTGCCGATTTCAAGCAAACTCGGTTGGAAGGACCCTAGAGTGGTATAACGCAAACTTTGTATACAGAATTTTGATTAGTCAATTTTTTCGGCGGCCATCTTGAATTTTTTTTTAAATGCCAATTAATTATTTAAAATGCTACAGCTCATTAACTGCTTGGACAGTTTCAACCAGATTTAGCTGGAAGGTCCCTATAGTGGTAGGTTTCAGAACATCTATACACAATTTTGATGGCCAATTTTTTCGGCGGCGATCTTAGATCTTTTTTTAATTTGCGGAAATCAGTTAAAAGGCTACTCCTCAATAACCGTTTGAACGATTTCAAGCAAACTAGTGGTGTGCTTCAGAGCTTGTATACAAAAATTTTGAATGGTCAATTTGTTCGGCGGCCATCTTGTATTTTCCGAAAATTGTGAATTCGTCTAAAACACAAATCCTCATTAACTGCTTAGACAATTTCAACCAGATTTGGCTGGAAGGATCCTGTAGTGGTAGCCTCTAGGAACTCTATTCAGAATTTTGATAGGTTGATGTTTTGGCAGCCATCTTTGATTTTCTGAAATATTTCTGGAACCATTTAAAAACAGTACTCCTTATGGCTCTCTTTCAACAGAGCTTGAGTGGGACTACAGTTAGTGACGATGAGCTTCATTCAACATAACAATCTTGATTGGTTAATTTTTCTGGTGTCCATCTTGGATTTTCCGAAAATTATCCATCATGGCTATTAAAATACTAATGGTCCAGGTGAGCGTCACAGGCCCCTTGGGCCTCTTGTTTTATATTTTTAACAAAAACCTAATTCATTAACTTTGTCAAATAAAAATTGCAACACGAAATAGTTGTCAAATGACCCTAAATAAGCCATATTTTGGCAAAGATAGCTTATTGAGTATTTTTAGCTCACCTGACCCGTCGTCTGTCTGTCTGTCTGTCTGTCTGTCGGGCTGGCTGGCTGGCTGGCTGGCTGGCTGGCTGGCTGGCTGGCTGGCTGCCTGCCTGCCTGCCTGCATGCCTGCCTGCCTGCCTGCCTGCCTGCCTGCCTGCCTGCCTGTCTGTCTGTCTGCCTGTCGTCCGTCTGTCGCATGTCGTCTGTCCGTCAACTTTTTCTTTAAAAGCCTACGCCTCATTAACCGCTTGACCAATTTTAATCAAACTTGGCTGGGAGAATATTAGTGTGAGATGTTTCAGAACTGTATTCAGAATTTTGATTGGTCAAATTTCTGAAAATCAGTTAAAATCCTACTCCTCATCAGCCACTTGGACGATTTCAAACAAGCTCGGTTGGAAAGACCCTAGAGTAGTATGCTTCAGAACTTAATATACAGAATTTTGAAGGGTCACTATTTTCGGCCATCTTGAATTTTCCGGAAAATGGCGGGAAATAGTTTAAAACGCTACTCCTCATTAACTGCTTGAATAGTTTCAACCAGATTTGGCTGAAAGGATACTAGGCTGGTAGATTTCAGAAATTGTATACAGAATTTTGATTGGTCAATTTTTCCGGCGGCCATCTTGGATTTTTTGAAAATTTCGGGAAATCAGTTGAAAGGCTAAAACTAACCGCTTGAACAATTTCAAGCAAACATGGAGGATCGTATTGGTGTGTGCTTCAGAGCCTGTATGCAGAATTTTGTTTGGTCATTTTGTTCGGTGCCATCTGCTTGGACGATTTCAATACGACTTGACTGGAAGGACCCTATGGTGGTATGATTCAGAACATGTATACAGAAATTTGTATGGTCAATTTGTTCGGCGGCCATCTGGTATTTTCCGAAATCATTTGGAAATCATTTAAAAAGATACTCCTCATTAACTGCTTGGTCGATTTCAACCAAACTCAGCGGGACCCTAGTCCGGTACACTTCAGAACTTGTATACAGAATTTTGACTGCTTGTTTTGGTGGCAATCTTTGATTTTCTGATAATTATCCGGAACCATTTAAAAATGGTACTCTTTAATCAATAGTCTGATTTCAACAAAACGTGGATCGAACAATTCTATGACGATAGGCTTCAAAATGTCAAATGAGATTCTGGATTGGTCTATTTTTTTAGTGGCTATCTTGGATTTTCAGAAAATTATCCATCATGCCTATTTAAATGCAAATGATTTGGCGTCTTGGTGTTTTTTTACAGTAGGTATGGCATACACAGCTAAATAAGATGGCATAGTCAAATCGTATTACTTTTAGTTTGCATCAAAGTTATCAGAACCCAAAGTGCATTCCAGTATTGTGTACCCTGATTGTAAAGCAACCCGTAAATCGTTTAATATACTACTCCTAATTAATTGCTAGGGCGATTTCAAGCAGACTTGGCTGAAAGGACCATAGGGCGGTATGCTTCAGGAAATGTAGGCCTATACATAATTGTGATTGGTCAGTTTGTCCGGTCGCCAACTTTGATTTTTGGATCTTGGATTTTCGGAATATGTTCTAAATCATTTAAATGCCCACTCATTAACCGCTTGGCCGATTAACCAAACCTAGCTGGAAGGGCCATATGCGCGCTGGCTACAGAACTTATATACAGAATTTTGATTGGTCAAATTTTCTGGTGGGTATCTTGTTTAATGTAAAGAATCATGTATATTGAAATGCAAATGTTTCAAATGCTAATGGTCCAGGTGAGCGTCACAGGCTCTTGGGCCTCTTTGTTTCGTGAGAACATATATGATCTAAATTAAGAAATCAATTTTGTAAACAAATCTCACAGGAACATATTTTGATACATTGCCAACCAAACAGACGTAATGGTGTTATTTAGCGCTGCAAACAGCATCAGTAAAATCATATCGTGGTTTTCAAAAATATTTACACAAATTTACTTTGGTGGACATTAATGCCTTTCATATGCTGTAAAGGAAATTTCACCGTATCTATTTGAATAGATACATCATTTTTACTCACCATTTGAAGATGTTGTCAAGATGCTGCAGAAATTAAGTAATTTTTACCTACCTGTTTATTTGGCATGTGAACCATGTTTTCACTATTCGGTCTTCAACCAACATCCCACAATTCATTGCACTTACTACAGTTTAATGCTAACTGGAACACTGCTCCTGGTACAGGTTCCGGTTTAAAGTTAAACAGTAGTAAGCGTAATGCATTGTGTGATGTTGGCTGGAGACCGAAATTACTGTTTTAGTGTCCGCAAACTGGTAAAAAAAATGAAACAAATTGGTCCCGTTTTCGCGGCAGACGACATCGGCCAGTTGTTGTCAAAGACAGCGTGTTGATTTCACCAACATAACAATAATTCTTTTTTACGGATGAACCGAATTGGCAGGGGTTGCTTATGTTGTTTACAAATCAAGATTGATTTTTTCCAGGCACATGCTCAATCAAAACATAGCCATAGTTTCTATATATGGTAAAAACTAAAATAATTCGTACGTGTTATGATATGCAATACAATCCTTATTATCCCCACGATTTAAATAACGTCGGGGATATTATAATCGCCTCCGTCCATCCGTTTGTCCGTCCGTTCGTCACGCTATCCCTTCCCAAACCATTGGGTGGAATTCAATCAAATTTGGTATGTGGGTTACCAATATGATTCCGCTTTGCAAGAAGATATATACATTTGGCTCCACTCCCCGGGGTGTAGCAGGTGTCGAAAGATCAAATCACTTGTAATGCAACTCCTATGAAACCGTTAGACGGAACTCAGCCAAATTTGATATGTGCGTTACCCATATGATTGCGGTGTGCAAGAGGCCATTTATATTTGGTTCCGCCACAGGGGGCGGGGAACGGGTCAAAAGGTCAAATTTTAACCTGCGGAAATTGATTGTAACTCATCTCCTTTGAAACCGTTGGACATAATTCAACGAAATTTTTGGTATGTGAGTTACCCATATCAATGTGGAGTACATGAGCAACCAAATTTGGTATGTGTGTTACCCATATCAATGTGGAGTGGGTGAGCACATTTACATTTGGCCCCGCACCCTTTGGGTTGGGATGGGGTCAAAAGCTCAAGAAATTAATTTGTAATGCAACTCCTTCGAACTGTTTGACGGAATTCAACCAAATGTGGTATGTAAGTTACCCATATCAATCCGGAGTGCATGAGCACATTTAAATTTGGTCCCAGGGGTGGGTGGGGTGCGGTCAAAGTGTCAAGAAATTGATTGTAATGCAACTTCTCCGGAAACATTGGGCAGAATTCAACCAAAATTTAGTATGTGAGTTAAGCATATCAATGTGGATTGGATGAGTACATTTACATTTGGCCCCGCCATCAGGGGGTGGAGGACGTGCTCAAAAGGTCATGAAATCGATTGTAATGCAACTCCTCTGACACCGTTGGACAAAAATTCAAACCAAATTTGGTATTTGAGTTAACCCATATGATTGTGGACTGCAAAGGGACATTTACATTTTGCTCCGCCTCTGGGTGTGGGTTGTGGGTTGGGGTCAAAAGTTCAAAGCGGTGAAACGTGGAGATTGGCGATGACGCGCCATCGACGATCAATCTAGTTTTCATTTTAAACACCGGATTTACAGCGTTACAAACAAAGATACAGGATTTTGATTTTGAAAATGGTGTTGCTGCTGTCTATGTATACTGGGAATTACGAAAAATGGAGTTTGACCTAGGTCTAGATACACACCAATAAATTAAGTTGTGCTCCTATTAGCGGCTTCTTTATCATTATTTTTCCTGCCAAATCACTTGTTGTCATATCATAGACAGTGATGTCATATCGCCATCTTGTCGCTATATAAATAACAGATTTACATCCCTGTTAGAAACTGGCAGACCGATACTTGGTATTTACAATGTCATAATCGCTTCTAGTACTGTTCAACGTGGGCTCTACCGTATCTTGTGTATGCGGTTGTTGCCTGCGCCGTTTCGTCCTTCGATCACTTGCTTGGATGACACCACGGCGTACGAATTATCAGACTGGACAGGGGAGAGGGCGTACATGATCATATTCATATATGAGATGGAAGTGGGTAAAATGGATGGAGTGAGGCAGCTCGTGGTCCTACATCTCGCCGACATGGAAACGTGGTTGTGGGTTTCCGCGTTTATTTGGGGCATTTATAATATTTTAATGCATGTACTATTTTACCGAGCACTTGCTAATTACCCAAATGGAGGTCATTTTGTGACAAAAGCTTTAAATTCATATGCCATCAGCAAAACTTACCATACCATGTTTGAAACCGGTGCGCGGACCATACTAACTATTCAGCTGTTAGAATTTGCCACTGATAATCCATCCATGCCATTTTAGCTTTTTATCATGCCGACAACGAAAGATATTCAGGCATTAGTAGCGAAATGTTGATACATTTCTACAGCCTATGATGGCTGTCATGATCTACTTTTCAACCAATCAGAAAAAAACTAGCGCGTCTACCTCGGTATATGCACGCAGTCACAAAGGTGTCAGCTAGTATAGTTTGGCAATGTGGTATATACAGGTAAGTTGTTGAATATTTTGAAACTAATTTGACTGGAAGTTGGTGCACCATCGTTGAACCAAATCACATTATCCTACTAAGAAACCAGCTACTCATGATCAATTCAAAACATAAAGCGAACCGCCTTCCAAATATCCACATTCTCGGCGACTTTAACTACAGGAACATTGATTGGAAAACAAAACACAGCACAGAACTTGATGCCTCTTTATCAGATTCAGACGGCCAAGCCTTAATGGACATTTCCATTTTAGCTATGCCCCGCCCATCACTAGCTAAGCTCCACCCACACCTCGCCGTGTTTGGATTGATCGATCCCCGAATGCCCTAGCTATCAATTTCCTGAAAACTATACAGGGAAGCTGTTGCATATTTTGTAACTAATTAGACTGGGTGTTGTTGCTGCCATAGGCAGCAACAGCGCCCAGTCAAATTAGTTTCAAAATATTCAACAGAGTATTTATTAAATAGTAAAAGCAAACAATTTGTACAACAGCCCATAGACCGTCATCAAATATGCGTTCGTAACGTACTTATCGACGTCATTCATGACGTCATTCATTATGATGTCATTGTACACACCACGCAGTTCATTATGACGTAATATGATGGGTGGGTACTCTGGAAAGGTGAATTGACGTTGATGAATTTAGAATGGAACAGCTTATATCTTTCCCAACCCATGAAGGAAACACTCTAGATTTAATCACAACAGCATTACCCGGTCATTTAAGTAACCTTCACTCAGCAGACAAATTCAGTGAACACGGTGCTGTTATGGCCACCCTTGCCTGCAACATTTCTGAAAAAAAGAAACCACAGTTCTTTCAATATTCTAAAGGAGACTATGGCACTATGCGCAAAGAGACATTGGAGTTTGCAACAACGAAGTACTCCAATGGTCATGAGAATGGCCGGGATATAGAAACCAATTGGCAACTATACGAAAAAGTCTACCTAGTAACCTATCTCGCTCCCAACAATCATTACCCTGGATAAACAACACGATAAGGGCATTGAATAGGCGCAGGAACAAAACACACAGTCAGTTTAAAGAGACTGGCAGCCTACGCCTAAAAGATACTGGGAAAGCTCTGCGAAAGCGAAAGAAGTTCTGGATTCCCACAACAACTTTGTCAACAATTTGCTCGATGACATCAAAGCTGACTCATACACTTTTGGAAGCATATTAACAACCAAAAATCTGACAAACAAGGAATCCTGTTACTCAAAACAAATGGAATTCTCGCAGATGCTGACCTCAGCAAAGCCGAAATACGTAACAGCCAATTTACTAACTTATTCACCGAAACAACCTTCAGTGAAATACCATACTCAATTCCTAAAACAAGCAAAATGGAAAACATCACCAACAGCCCAAATGGAATTAAGAAATTACTAAATAGTTTGAAAACATCAAAGGCCAATGGGGTCAGGCGAAATAAATCCGCAAATATTCAAATAACTGTCAACAGAATTGTCAGACATACATACTATCACATTTCTTCCAACAGTCGTTAGACAAAGGCGTTATCCCAACTGAATGGAAATCGCCAAACATTTGTCCTTTATATAAAAAAGCGAACGGTCCTTACCAAGTAACTATAGACCGGTTTCCCTCACATGCATTTGCTGTAAGATGCTGGAACACATAGTATGTTCTAATTTAATGAGCCATTTCGAACGAAATAACATCCTAACTCACAAACAACACGCCTTCCGAAAATTTCACAGTTGTAAAACTCAACTAATTAATGCCATCAATAATTGGGCTTCATCCATTGATAAACGGAAACAAGTGGACATTTTTATTCTCGACTTTGAAAAGGTTTTTGATATGTTCCACATGAACTGTTGAATTCAAAATTGCACAAATATGGTGTGTCAAAAAACATACAAAATTGGATTGACTCATTCTTAACAGGTTGCAAACAGTGCGTAAGTAGCCAGTTGTGCCAAATCAAACGTTCTGACGTTGTGTCTGGAGTACCTCAAGGAACCGTTCTAGGCCCGTTACTGTTTTGAGTCAACATAAATGATATAGTCCAGGACATTTCCTCAGGGATCAGGCTATTCGCTGATGATTGCGTATGCTATCGGGAAATTGATTACCCCAAGGACTGTGGAGGTACAAACATGTTAGGTAACTGGGCTACCACTTGGGGAATGCGCTTCCAACCAGTAAAATGCAACATGATGAGGCTAACTAGAAAGAACCAAACCATCAAATTCGACTACGCACTAAAAGGAACCAGTCTAAGTTTCATCAGTAAAGTACTTTGGCGTCAGCATCACCAATGACCTAAGTTGGAACAAACACATCACTGAGATCTGCAGCAAATCAAGCAGAACCTTAGGACTATTGCGGAGAAACTTATTATTCTGTTCCCAAGAAATCAGACTTCAAGCATACATGGGACTGATTAGGCTAGTTCTGGAATATGCAAGTACAGTTAGGAACCCTCATCTGATAACTCTCCAGGACAAACTAAAAAATGTGCAAAAACGTGCAGCTAGATGTATCACCTCAAACTATTGCTACGAACCAGGCAGTATGACAAATATAATGGAAACCCTAAAAACTCCCACCGTTGTCAGACAGAAGGAAACAAACCCGCCTTATTTTGTTCTACATAGGTCTACAGCAGCAAGCAAAGATATCATTAGACAGTCTACAGACTGGAATTCGGTAAACAAAAACATGCACAACAACCACTTCAACCAAATTTACGCAATAACTGGCGTGTTTAAATTCAGCTTTATTCCCAGTACGATATGGGATTGGAACAAACTATCACAGGATCTTCCAAGCAGTTCAGAAAACTCTGCAAATCCTACAAATAAATTTATCGAATTAATCAGAGGCAAAAGGATCTCTAACCAGCTACTTGACGAATGCGCGGAGAAAATAGTGTCCTTTGGAAGTTTCGCCATAACTAATCAAGATCGGTAGTTTCAAAATAGTCAACGAGATTAGTATTACATCATAGAGAATGTAATGTATTGGCACATACATGGCATCACATACTATCGCTTGAGGAGACACACATCTTCAACATTTACGCGATAGTACAAAGATGATAATTGTGATATAGATGAGGGAATGTGACAGGATATGAATGATGTGGAATCTATAAACCATAATCTATGGGCGAAATACAACATTTGAGATGAGATTAGCATCCCTTTAACCCTATTAGGGGCATATCCCTTAACAGACCAAAAAACGATAAATTACTTATGATTTATGTTCAGTTGATTAGCTTGAAAACGAATTTGAGATGCAGCAACAAGTTTCAGTTAACTTAGACTAAGCAACTTTCCTGTATAGCGCCCTGGAAATGGACCTTTCCAGTCTATTCATCCATCATATGACGTCATAATCAACCACGCGAAGTGTATGATGACGTCATAATCAATTACGTCATGAATGACGTAGATAAGTACGTCACGAACGCATAATTGACGATGGACTAAGCGTTGTTGTACGAATTTTATGTCTTTACTAGTTAATAAACTTTATGTTGAATATTTTGAAACTAATTTGGCTGAGCGCTGTTGCTGCCATAGGCATTAGGCAGCAACAGCACCCAGTCAAATTAGTTTCAAAATATTCAACAGCTTACCTGTATAGTTTTCTGGAAATTAGTAGTCTGGGAGTCATGAATCGGTCGATCCCAACACGGGCGAGGTGTGGTGGCGCCTTAGTTAGAGATGGGCAGACATAGCTAAAACTGGAAAGATCCACTGAGACATTTCCATGGTCAAACGGTTAAACACAAGGCTATTCTGACATCCTTTTTGGCTTATTCCTAAAGGTTTTACAATCCCGCAACCACTCTGAATCTCATGCTGGTCGGACTGAAATCGATGGTTTGAATAAAAAAAAAATTTCTATTCTAGAAATAGTATAGGAACAGATCTATGTAGGCCTAATGTAGCATTTACAGATGTCATTCGACACATGCCACATCCCTGTGGTGAGATACAAATGTGAGCTACCTATTTGCCACGATCCAATTTCGAAGGGTTTTTACGTTGTCACTAATTATTCAAATACATTAATGATCGACACAAACTTATCTGCTTGGAATTTGCTCGTGCGTGTTGGACTCAATTGGAAATGAGATTTACCGCCGGTACTATTTTCCTTCTTGGATCCACATTGAATCGAAAAATCAATGAATGTCACAATAAAACAAGAGCAGTTAGATAATGCAGCCCCCCCCCCCCCCCCCAATCCCCCACCCACACCCCCACCCCAACCCCCCACCCTGAGATCGGCTCCAGTTTTTGTTCACATTCAAAAATAAAATCGGATTTTATGGATTTTCTCTACCAATCTGGACCAACGTTGTGGAATTCCACTATACAGTCCCAACTTTTCTTGTGTTAAATTTTGGCCAAATCAGAGGTTCCGACCGAGATATCCATTGATCTGGAATTAGAACCGAAACGGATTGAACAATTCTAAGCCGTATCGAACATGGCCAAAGCACGGGCGTCTTCTTTCACAGTAGGGCCTAACATTTGTTGTGTTAAAATTGTAATCAAATCGGATCAGCAGTGTTTCAGATGCAGTACGATCAGGGCATATACACACGCACGCTCGCGCACGCACGCACACACTCGCGCGCGCCCGGGGCGACAGTAATAAGTGCTAATTGCTAGGTATTGTAAAGGTCGTACGAGCAAAGAACCCATAACAAACGTGAGTCGATAATATGAATAAAGTCCCCCCCCCCCCCCCCGCCACCCCCACCCCCCTCATACACCTTTTCACCCAGCCCATTGATCCCCCCACCCCCCATGTAGCAGCTGCCCGTGACATCTATTTAATCTGTCTTAGCGGCTGGTCATTATTCAATTAATCAATCACATGTCGATAGCATGCCAACCACATTATGTATTCGTGTCGCTTTGCATTAACCAGTATGCCGGATGCTGGCATATACATACAGCTACGGCGATCCGTGATTCAATCAATATGTCATTAGTCAGATTAGTAGGCTATACTACTAATCCAATCACTCGCATATAAATGCAGTGCGAAAAACGATAACTGCGAGTAATGCGTGTGGCCAGTGGATAGAAACAAACAGAATGCGTTCTGCGTCTGAGTTCACAGAGTACGGTACCGTGGTAAAGTACAATTCCAAGGAATACTATAGAGCAAGGGCATGCTTGCAAGGGACGAGGGGTGACAAGGATTTGTCATGGGCTCCCGGAAAATGTCAAAATAAAGGGTTTCCACAGGGCACGGGCACGCTTTGGGTGTTAGGGACTCACTCACAATCACAGAGGGGTCTATGGTAATAGATGGGCCATAATGTAGCCCTATCTAAGGGCGCTTGCACTTCCAAAGAACTCTACTATCTAGGGACTGAATCTGAGCTGGGTATTGAGTTTGCCTTTGCTCGAAATGACTGATAAAATGTGCAAAATTAAATAGAATAAGTTTACAGCCAACTGATTGTCCAAATTTATATTCTTAAATTCAGGAAGGGCCATTGAAGACCATCCAGATTTTTAAAAATTTACTGTGAGCCCCCCCCCCCCCCCCCACCCCACCCCCCACCCCGGATCCCGCAATCAGGTGTATGCCCATTTAACCCTTTAACAATTATATCAGCCAAAAAACAGTTTCTGCAGTGGTCTTGACCAACATCCGTACACAGACCAAGAGAAGACTATATTTGAAAATTTACCGCTGGAATGACTGACTCGATAACCGAGCCAGTTAATCCTGTGGTAAATTTTCATAAATGGTCTCCTAATGAGAAAATTGAATTTTCTTGAACAAATTGAAGGGTTTTAAACGGGGTAACGGACTCAATCGTCATACAATTTTAGATACCAGCATGTCCCTGATATAGTCTGAGTTCTCTGTGCCCTACGATATTCTGATGTAAACGGGTGTCCGTCAGTCATACCACAGTTTGCAAAGGCCAAAGTCAGAGAACTCGAGCTACAAATACTTTTTTGAAATATGTTATAGATTTAGAGCTGCATTTTGCTGTATTGCATGTAGCAGATTATATTATATTTTAGTCAGCAATCCTTATTTAGTTAGATTCTTGAATGCAGCTTTTCCATCCAAAGGGCAAAGTGTAATAGAGTTTCATTCCATTATCCTCGAAAATTTTACAGCAAATTAACAAATTAAAGCGCTGGGTATCAGTACCAAAAGCAACTTGTAAAAACGGCAGAAAACCTCACTTCTGTAAAATCTTCTTAGATGTCGATGCACGAGGATTGATTAATCTTAGTTCGTCTCATGTGTATTAAAATAGTCTGCGTTGCTGCTTCGGTATTGTAGCAGCCTGCGAGACGAAGACCGCTAGCTAGTTAGCTAGAACAGTGTAGCGGGCTGGCGCGCGTCCGGTAGGTCGCCTGCCCGCGCGTCACATCAATACCTGGCCCTGTGGTTATTGGTGTTTCTGATTGTACTTCTAGTACTGTTTTACGTTGGCTCCACCGTTTCTTTTGACTGTTTCGTCCTTCGATAGGGGACGTACATGATCATATTCATATATCAGATGGAAGTGGGTAAAATGGTAGAATGGACGGAGGGGGGAGGGGTGGGTGGGGGAGGAGTGGGTGGGGTCGGAGTGGGGTGGCAGGTCGTGGTCCTACATCTTACCGACATGAAAACGTGGTTATTGGTTTGCGTCCAAATGGGGCTAACTCTACCTCCCCCCCACCCCCCCCCCACCCCTCAATTGACTGGGTGGTTAGTGGTTAGTGAACTCCCTAACTATCAGTTTCCAGAAAACTATACGGTAAGCTGTAAGCATGATAATGTTCCAGGTATATTCTCTCAGAGAGCATCTCCGGCGTTTCCATATAGAAATGTTGACCTTTAGTTGGTTGTAAAAGTTATCTGTTTTATTATCTTGAAAAGGTCAACTTTACAGTCTACTTTGAACTAACGGCACTTGGCTTCGCCCACCTATTCAGTAGGCGGGTGGTGACCAGAGGTGAGAGTTCAGAGGTTTAGCCCTACTTTCCACCTGGCTGAGAAGAACTAGTGTATCTACATATTCACATCAGCACAACCACCGCCACCATCACCACCATCACCACCACCACCACCACCACCACCATCATCACCACCACCACCACTACCACGGTGATGAGAGTATTAAGATCTGATCTGCCTGCCTGCCTGCCTGCCTGCCTGCCTGCCTGTCTGTCTGTCTGTCTGTATGTCTGTCTGTCTGTCTTGAACTGTATCTAAGAAAAACCCACTGGCTCAAATTTTAACACAACGAGGAATTTGTCTTGCAAGACGATTTCCAGATGTTGGCCCTGATCATGATGAAAGACACCAGGATCCGCATTAGACTCAAATTCTGGATCTGTGAATACTTCGGAATCGACTCACTGTTCAGATTTGGCTCACATTTTAAAACAGGAAAATGTGTACGCATACACTAGGATGCCTTTGGGCGCGATCTGAAAAAAAAATCGGGAAAATGCGAAAACCTCTGTGTGACAAAAACGTGAGGGCGAGCGTCTGCAATCTCTGATTACTCATGTAAGCTAAGCATGAATCATATAACTGACTACTGTAAGAACTATCTACTATAAATGCTTATCCAGCCAGCACTTTCATTAGCGCGATTTAACGTTTTCAGTATCATCAAATTAAAGCTCTCGTGTTCCATTAAATATAGACACTTTTGCACGAGAAAAGAGATGGCTGTTCAGTTTACCCAGCATGCAATGCTACCCAGCATGCAGTGCCCTGACTCCATAATCGTTGTAACTAGTGGACGCCATATTCGTTTAGTCGATTGTCTGAACAAGCCAGGATTTCTCAAACAAAACCAACCTGCTTGCTCGTGCAAATAGTCATTTGTCCGCCAGCTCTGGAAGCGTAAGCGTGCACGATGTATTCACGGCAGTACATTCGACAGTCTGTATTTCAATAATGTTCAGAGAAAGTGTGTGAATGTCTATGAGAAAATAGGAAAGCTTTTATATACATTGACAGTAATTTGCGTGAAAGTTGTTGCTATCAATGACAGCACCAAGATTCAGTCAAATTGTTGTCAGAATAATAAGTATGTAATGCACTTACTACCTGCTATATATTTGATACAAATTTTATTGAAAAGTGTTTCTGCAACAGCTTTCAGTCTATATTTCTAAACTAATCATCATACATTTCAGTCAAAATTTTCACCAACAACGTTATCAAATTGTTGTCCATAGAATCACAGGGCGCTCAGTATTGCTATCTAAGTAGAGGAGGAGTATATGGCCAAAATACGCTTTGCCTGCAAGGAAATATTTCGCCTACCTACCGTGTGTACGTTTTTCTGTTAGACCAATGCATTTCAAACACCTGCACAAATCTGTCAGGGAAACATACGCGCCGTTTGATAAGCATTCATCATTGGCGAGAAAGCGTGTACAGGCCTACGCTCACTTTACCTAAATAGCAATATATTGATTGCACGTGTGTGGATAATAATTCGACAATGTTGTTGGTGCCTTAGAAACCAACAACTTACAATCAAATTGCTATTCATGTCCGTAGCGAGAGTCGACTAAAACTTATGATGATTATTTTAGAATATAGCGACTGAAAGCTGTTGTAGCAACAATTTTCATTCACATTAGTATCAAATCTGTACCAGGTAGTAATCGCATTACCTAATAATTATTTTGACAACAATTTTACTGAATGTTGTTGCTGTCATTGATAGCAATAACTTTAACACAAATTATTGTCAATATTTATATAAAAGCTTTCTTTCATATACTTCTGGAAATTGGCACTGTTGCGCTGAACATCATTGAAATGCAGGCCGGCGAATGTACTGCCGTGAATACTACGCCCTACCCACGTGCATACGCTTCCATAGCCGGATGAGGAATGACTATTTGCACGTGCAGGCAGGTTGGTTTTGTTTGAGAAATCCTGGCCTATACAGACAATAGATTAAACGAATATGGCGTCCATTAGTTACAACGATTATGGAGTCAGGAAATTGCATGCTGGGTAGCAAAGCGTGCTGGGTAAATTGAACAGAAATCAGCAGGCATCTCATATCTCGTGCAAAAGGGTCTATATTTAATGGAGCACGAGAAATGTAAGCTTAAATTCAGTGACTTGAAAGATGGCAACACGCTACACGCCTATGCCAAATTTTCGCCATATAGCGTAGGCAGAGGCCTACAACCTACTGAATTATTCTGGCTGATAATCAGCCCGTACATAAAGAAACCCCCTGTGACTTTTATATTAAAACTTCGGATTTGGTAAGAGGTAGGCATATATAGCGGAAACTGGGCTATTCATCGCATTGCCAGTCGGAATTTACCGAGTCAGAAAGTCGGAAATTCAACAGAACAGCGAATAGATTCAAGATTCAAGATTCAATATTATTTATTTGCTTCTTGGATACCAATTTACATATTTTCAATACAGGTTGTCCGCCGAAGGCATTACCTATAGTGGTGGCGGACACCTAACATTAAACATACATATACAATTGCACACACAGCTTAGCATAGGATGTGAGACATACTTGTGAATGTACAGATACGGTACAGAGCTAAGTAGACATAGAAAAAAGAACAAACGATACAATACATCTATGTTTTTCCTTTTAGTTATTGAGATTAAAGATTTATAATTTTTTTTTGCGGGGGGGGGGGGGCGAAGGAAGGGGAATGGGGGTCATGCATGCTAATAACCCCCAGCTCAACCCATAGGTTGCTATTTAGTAGTAGCACTTGTTGAGGTGCGTCAGATTGAAGGAAGCAGTAGTCACGATAGCTGTAATAGTGCATTATGATGTAGTAGAAGTAGTAGTAGTAGTAGTAGTAGTAGTAGTAGTAGTAGTAGTAGTAGTAGTAGTAGTAGTAGTAGTAGTAGTAGTAGTAGTAGTAGTAGTAGTAGTAGTAGTAGTAGTAGTAGTAGTAGTAGTAGTAGTAGTAGTAGTAGTAGTAGTAGTGGGTGGTTGTTATGATAGTAGCTATGGCAATGATACAGGAAGTGTGTGATCTTAGTTATCTTGGCATTGTGTTTTCTAGATCCAGTATGTACTGAGTATGCTAGTTTTAATTTTGTCTTTGTATGATTTAAGTGTTAGTATTTTTTCGTGTGTGTGTTTATCTATATTATTCCACGCTTTGACGACACCAACTGAAAGTCTGCGTTTCTCTGCGTCTGTTCGTGTGTATCTAGTGTGGGGATCATGTTTGTTCCTAGTGTTATATGTGTGGATTTCGATGTTGTTTGCAAAGCTGTGGGTTATAGATTTAGGTAGGATTTTGTGATGAAAGGCTCTGGAAATGTTGATCATCTGTGACTTGTCTATGTCTGTGAGTTTAAGAAGTTTTTGTGTGTTGAAGTTGTTTTGACCATTTGCTGTTTTTGAGAACATTTTAATGCATTTTTTCTGCATGCTTTGCAATTTTGTTAGTTTGGTTTTTTGTGTGTTAGTCCAGATGGCATTGCAGTATGTGAGGTGTGGAAGGATCAGTGTGGAATACAGGGTTTTAATGGTAGCTTGTGTTAGGTATGGCTTTAGTCTTTGAATGACCCCATGCCTCTTGCTACTTTAGCTGTGACTACCTCAATTTGTTTGCCCCAGGTCAGGTTCTTGTCTAAATAAACTCATAAGAATTTAGCAAAAGGAACGTCTTTTTGGAATACTATTGTTTCTTGATTGTCTAGACTTTGAAAATAGCATGTAGTTTGTTTTATCAACATTTAATGATAGCTTGTTTACTTTGAACCAGTTAATAACTTCTTCCATTTCTTTATTTACTCTTTCATATAATATATCTAAGTTTTTGGCGGAGCAAAAGGCATTGGTGTCATCGGCAAACAGTATTAGTGACAAATTGTGGCACATTTTGGGCAAGTCATTCACATAGAGTAAGAACAGCAGAGGGCCAAGAATTGACCCCTGAGGAACACCACAGGTTAATTTCCTGTTCTCAGAGCAGGTTGCATTAAATAGCACGCATTGTGTTCTATCAGTTAAATAGCTCTGAATCCAGGCAAGTGCACATCCTCGGATTCCGTAATAGGCAGGTTTTCCTAATAATATATTGTGATTGATAGTATCAACAGCTTTTGAAAGGTCCAAGAAGATGCCCAGTATATGTTCTTTCTTTTCAATTGATTCAATTATTTTTTCTGTCATTTCAACTAGTGTGAGCATTGTTGAGTGTTTCTGGCGGAATCCATACTGTGAAGCGTATAAAATTTCCTTTTTTTCTAGATAATTGATTAATCTATTATACATTAATCGCTCCATTAATTTAGAGAAAAGTGGAAGTATTGAGACAGGCCTGTAATTTGTGAAGTTGGACGAGTCTTTTGCTTTACATATTGGAGTGACACTTGCAGATTTTAGATTTGATGGAAATATGCCTTGTACTAGTGATTGATTGCAGATATGGTTGAGTGGCGTTAGTAAATCAAATATGCAGTGTCTAAATATGCTCCATTTAAACCCATCTATGCCGGCACTTTTTGCAGGATTAACTGAATTAAGTATAGTGAAGATTTCTTCATTGTTAACAGGATAAGCAAAAAAATGAAGAGGATTGATAAGCGGAAGTATCTGTGAGGTAATCACTGTATTTAATTCCTGATGTAGATATGATTTTCCTTGAGAGATCTGGACCTATGTTAACAAAATATTGATTGAAACCGTTTGCAATTTCATTGTTATCCGTGATTACCTTATTATTGTAGAGAAACTGGGTCTGTTGTGCTTTTTTATTGTTTTTATTCAAAAGTGATTTTATGATTTTCCATGTTTCATTTATATCATTTTTGGATTGCTCAAATTTATTCTGATCAGGAATAATAGGAAGCTAACAAATGTTTTCCAAATAATCCAAAAATTGTGACTGGTTCTTATAATTTCTACCAGGTGGACAGTCGCCCCTCAGGCCACACCCATGCTATGCCACCGAAGCTGTTGAAAATTTTAAAACTATTTTCACTGGGTGTTGCTGCTGCCAATTGATGCATTCATGCCGCGAGGCCGCTCTGCACTGGTTTATGTTCGGATAGTGGCCCACGGAATGTAAAGCTTTTTATTGTTCGTGGGAGGGTGGATATGCTGTGTTGTGAAAAGATTGGTGATGTTCTGGTGATTCTGCTTATATTGAATTGACTGGTTTCTTATTGCTACGTAGGTATGTGTTAATGATCTGCAACACTATAAAGTCATGGGCAAAGTATTGACTTTGATTGTGCTCTTGTTACCACTCTATCAGCCAAAGTGTGTTAGTATCCTCAGCATATAGCCAGTTAAGCGTTTTAACTGTGTGTTACCAGGTCACTCTTACGTTTTAGCGGTCATTGTGGATCATTTTCCCTCCAAAAAACTTCCAGACTAAAGCAAAGTGAAATTTAAAATGTCTTCTCGAGAACCACTGTCCCGATTTCAATTCTATTTGGCAGGATGCGTCTTTAGGGCACAGACATCCAAGTTCATTCAAAAGAGGCTGATCGGCCAATTTGGCCATTGACTATCTTAGATTTTGTCAAGTTTTTAGAAATGTCTAAAAGTCTTCTCGGAAACCTCTTGTAGGATTAATTTAAAACTCATAAAATATCCTCCAGGGCAATGGCTGAACCGAGTTTGTTCAAGGGAACTTGATTGGCCAAATGGTTTGGCAGCCATCTTGGATGACCTAGGTTTTGCGTAAACAACTTCCTAAGAACCGCTGAATGGATCGGGCCGAAATTTGGGAGATATGATTAGTGCCTAAGGACCATTAAAATCTGCCGATTGAAAGTTGGTACATCAAAAACACCATGGCCAGCGTGAATCAATCAAAATTTAGTGTGTTTGGTGGCTATCTTGGATTTTCTGAAAATTGTCATAAAACATGACTGAATTTTCTTCACAGAAATTAAATTGGTAAACGTTTTCACTGGTCATCTCGTTTTTGTTCGGTTGTGCCAATGGCGAGTAATTCTAGCCGAACGATATAGGCCTCTTGGGCCTCTTGTTTTCAGATTCTTTTGATAAATATCTCTAAACCTACATGAGTCATGGACCACATTCCAGTACTGATGCCCAAATCTATGCTGCCAAGGAATCATGTGGTGCCATTTTGAGTTTAATGTTTTAATACGACCATCTTTGTTTTCAAGATGGCCTGTATTTTGAGACTATTTGGTAAACATCCATAAAAATTAACTAGTTTTAAACCTCATTCCAGTGGCTATGCCATATTTATAAGGTCAATGAATCACATGTTGATGTTGTGAGTTTGATATTGCAGACAAATATCTTGTATTTCGAGATGGCTGCCATTTAAAAGCTGTTTTGTAAATATATTAATAGAGGAGTTTATTCCAACGGTAATACCAACCTTTCCAAGGTAATAGAATCAAATTGTAATATTTTTCTTCAGATATTTCTAATCCATGATGGTCACAAATCAGAACGTGCTTCTGCTGGATATGATATTGTACATGCTAAGGTTGTATGCATGTACCAGCCACAGTATACAGGACCCATGTAATCATGCAATTTGTTTAAAGTCCAAACGGAAATAATTACTGTTGCATTACGGATGAATAGTCAAAGTATGTGTGTGTGTGTGTGTGTGTGTGTGTGTGTGTGTGTGTGTGTGTGTGTGTGTGGGTGGGTGGGTGGGTGGGTGGGTGTGGGTGGGTGGGTGGGTGTGTGTGTGTGTGTGTGTGTGTGGCTGGCTGGGTGTGGTGGGTGGGTGGGGGTGGGGGTGGGTGGGTGGGTGGGTGGGTGGGTGTGTGGGTGGGTGGTTGTGTGGGTGGGTGGGTGTTGAGTGGATTGATGGGTGGGTGAGTGGGAGTGAGTGGGTGGGTGTTGAGTGAATGGATGGATGGATTGTAGTGCGGTCGGCTGGATGGGTACGAACCGTCCCAGCTCAGCTGGGTACAGGACGACTGCTCCGGGCATGTTCCAAGCACGCCCCCCCCCCCTTGAGTAGGATAGTACGCATGCATAGGGCCATATGAGAGAGGTTTCTGTGAAACGTCTAGGTCTGTGAGATCGCGTAGCCCTCGGATGGCCATTGGGGGCAACTAATTGAATAGAAGCATCCCTCACTTCCAACACTTTAGAGGAGCCTTCCTGCGGATGGGCCTCGCGGCCCCGATGTAATTTCTCCAGTATATAGAACGAGTGGTGAATCTTGGTGGACAACTCATCAGACCCGCCGAACCATGCTGAAAAGTGGCGATCAAACTTCCACACAGCATGTCGTGTGTTAATTAACTTTTAGGCCGCAGTCTGGTGGGACTCTGCCTGGTATGCCACAAGAGCTATGTGGTGTACCATGTACGGTGTACCCAGGAATGTACATGCATCTTATAATTATAACTTAATTTTGTAAGCTAGCGATTTCAAACGATGAACCTTTGATTCTATAATACTCTAAACTGATCCGAAATGATTTTCCTTAATCGATTTTAAAACAAGAACCTAAACAAATTCTCAGTACGTCAAGATAAGGCCAGAAATTTAATTTATTGAAAATGAATTTGTCAGCTATTCGGGATCTTTAATGCGTTGTATATCAGGTGTTGAATGGTAGACAACTTGGTCATAGTGAGAGGAAATCACAACAAGATAGTGATTGCAGGTAGATTCAATTTTTTTCTCGTCACATTACTTTCAAGCAGGTCTATATTAATCTATGAAATCTAATACATTTTTTTTTAATTTCGAAAAACTAAATACACTACCTTGGCAAATGTTATATAAAGAAAAATATCAAAGAAAACATGACAATAATTCAAAAAAAATTCTACTACAATCAGAAATCTTCCATCACACAAGGTGATAGGTATAGTTAAACTAATAAAACAAAATACATCCCCCCACCTTACTTTCCCACTAGATCTTATAGCCCAACCCCTAAACCATATTAATCACGTCCACAGATTTCCAAAATCACCTCCACATGAATTTTCAAATTTAATTTATCCTTGATTATCCAAAAAGTTCTAATTTTGACATTATGCTGGGGGTTTTCTTCAAATGAACTAGACTTCCAAATTTAAATGTTCATAATGTCACTTCCTAAATAGTCAAAAACTGCACGTCAACTGCACGTCTCAATTCTGCCCTCTACATTGGCAGTTGAATACACAGGTTTCGCCGAAAACTGCTGTTCTTTCCCCCAAGAACTCTAAATCTCTACATCTTTTCAAAGAAAATCTGCTTCAACCACACATTCAGGTCGTAACCGTTAAGGGTAAAATAAAGAAGACCTGCAGCTGTGGTAACCTAACAGATGAACATGGCCTCAAACAACATGATAGCCCAACGGCTCTCTTATGCTGCTCCACCAATTTGATGTGTTGTTAGCTTGATTGCAATATCGCGAATGCATGTGGTTCTGCCTATCGCAGACAACCTGCGCGAACATTTTTTCTAAATCTCACACACAAAGCAAAAATAGTGCCTGCTTTATCCAATCACACATACACCATGCCATTGTTTTGCAGTCATCCACCAATGCCTATCTTGAACACAGCCCCTGTCGTACAATTTGCAAGAATTTTCCTGTAAATCATTGATATATTCCTACGCCAGCGGCACAGATGTCTATTGCACAGACTCATGCATGAAATGACATGCACACACATACGTCATCAGACATGAAGTTACCATACCACAACAAAAATATGAAAAATTTAATTTCCGATACAGTACAGAACTTTCTAACATTCTGTTTAAATCATTTGTATAAGCTATTATGACTATCTAGTGGACATCCACAACTACAGTCGCTCGTCTTCACCGTTTTTGAGAGTGAACTGCACCAACAGTTCACCTGCTGAGATTTCCCAGCAACTCCAGAATCGTACCATCTCGCGTTCCTTATCTGTGATGTAGCATCTACCGTGATTTATGAACTTTTTCCGTACCGATGACTAATAGGTACTCATTTAGCTATGTTTTTGTAATATTGTATT
Organism: Chaetoderma sp. LZ-2023a; assembly: GCA_034401795.1. NCBI lineage: Eukaryota > Metazoa > Mollusca > Caudofoveata > Chaetodermatida > Chaetodermatidae > Chaetoderma > Chaetoderma sp. LZ-2023a. The sequence goes on from CM067372.1 coordinate 120,312,290, forward strand.
TATTAATTTCTTTACAGGTACTGATGACTAATAGGTACCGACAAGTCGTCTGAGATTGCATTTTATAATTTATATCTTTAATGTAAATATTATCCTTACTTTTGTGCTGATGACTAACGAGCACCGCAAGGTCCTATGACCTGATTTATTCTCGATACTGTGATAGTTGGTTGTTATATATGGCAGCAGCCATTCTAGTTACTTGTTTTGTTTATTTTATATAAAACACTAGGACCGCAGTACGCTAGGCTATACTATACAGCAACAATAAATCTGCATTACTTTTCCCACAGCATCAGTTTTACACTGTTCATGTTCTCATTGCGCGAACCTGACACGTGATCGACTAAACCTGGCTATTCTAGCTCGATAGGACAGGTTTAAAAGTAGTTATGGACAACCGCTCCTTAGGAGACATTTGTGTAAGCCTCTTTTCCGGATGTAGCGGATATGTAACACCGCACACCGGCTAGATTGTGTCAAATTGGCCAGATACCTTAGGGCCTCTTATTATATCAAGAGATTGTCTCTTTCTATGCTCCTCCAGCCGCAAGCCTTACTAATTGTCTGGAACTCCCATCGCCACGTTGTCATGATCCGACTTGGGAAACAATTGGGGGTTCCAAGCGGTGAAGACCAAAGTGTCGATTTTGCATACACCTCTGTATCTCCGCATAGCAGTTAGCATAGATAACCCCGCCAAAGTAGGAAGCACTGTGAAAAGATATATTATTTTAACCAGCCAGCAGTGCATCTCTAGGCATCTTGAAACTTAACCCTAACGACAGACAAATGTTAGTCCTCAGAGACGGATCTTAGATGGTCCGCCCCCTGAAACACCGGGTGACGGATAGGGTGCAGATCTCCTTCAAACGCCATACAGTGACTGGGTGCGGTCTTGGAACCCACCACACCCTCACGGGAAGGTCACTAGAGATGGGTATCTGCCTCTCACTCCCCGCCATAAACTTTTATGTGCTTTTCAAATTGCTTGTGTAATATTGACTTGTCCTAGTGATGTTGTATGTGGTTGTGGTATGATATGTAACCGGATCGTTATGTGATTTTGAAGCTGTCACTCCATAACAGGTTCGCTCGCTGCCTTTCTGAGAGAGATGCTCCAGAGGGTGACCTTAGGGAAACCGAGCTTCTTCGCCAGTCAGGCACATGTATCAAAGATAGGTAGAAATTCCTGCCACTTGCGGCCAAAGCTTGAATATAAATCTAACAACTAACTGGTAGTTTAGGATTTAGCAGAAGGACCACATAAATAAAAGAGGCAACTACCAATACACTATCTTGGACTTACATAAGATGACGGTGATGAATTCTACAGAAATCATCCACCCTATCTTCACATAATACAACATGCATCGCATTAATTATAATTTCACTAGCTTGACTCACACTACACTTAGCATAGGTTTGAACAAGAGAGTGGCCCTTTTTGCCAGCCCTCTTCCTCCGCATCAGCGTTGAAGGCATTTTCCTGTGACAGAGGCCCACGCGAGGCACTTTCCTCTCACAACCACAATATTTTTGTCATGGGTATAATGGTTTATATTAAACTATATAAGTGGCTTCGTTAGGATGCTCCCTTGCAGGGATACCTCACGGATATATAAGGATCGGTGAGGTACCTCTGACGAATCCACATTAACAAGACACCAACTTGGTTCTGTGTACTGTATATTTTCTCTCTCGTTCTAACAAACGAGTACTGTTGTTTGTATAGTATATTTTTAATTATCATGTCTTGGCTCCCAAATTGAGTTATGGACCGTCATACCAGTGACACAAATAGTTGGGATGAGACGGTGATGTTCAATCTCGGTGGCAATGGTCGCACGGCCCCACTGGAACATTATCATTCCACTGGCTCTAGACTTCAGTCTTTATACTTTTTGGAGATTCACGATACGGGATCAGTAACTGCGAGAACTGCCGCTAACCAGCCCTCCCGCGCATCCTGTACATGCGGTGCAATGGAGTGGAGCAGCAGGATGGACCAGCGTGTACCCCGCGAGCTACAGGATGGATGGGTAGGGTGGGTGGGTGGGTGGTGGGGGTGGGGGAGGCGGGCAGATGGATGGATGGATTGGTGGGTCGGTGGGTGGAAGAAAGGAAGGAAGGAATGAAGGAAGGAAGGAAGGAATGAAGGAAGGAAGGAAGGAAGGAAGGAATGGATGGATGGATGGATGGATTCGCTGGATGGGTGCCTCAGACCGGTTAGAAAACTTTATTTAACGAAAAATTCACAACAATTTTAAGATGTGGAGGGAGGCCATTTTAAATTATATATCTATCATCTTGGATCAAGAAAGAAAGAAAGAAAGAAAGAAAGAAAGAAAGAAAGAAAGAAAGAAAGAAAGTATGCCTTATACCAGAATCCCAAAGTTTTGTATAACATATCTGGATGATTTCAAAACCAAACGTTCGTAAAATTATTATGCTATCAGCATTTATACGTTTGTATTAATGTTTTAGAGATACGACGGTGGCCATTTTGAATTATAAGTTCGCCATTCAAGAATGAAAGAAAATATGACTTATACCAGATTCCAAAGGTTGTCTGTAACATATCCGGATGATGTAAACACTAAACATTCGTAAACGTAGTATGCTATGAGCGTTTATAAAATATGTTTATATTAGAAGTGCATATTCACATCAAAATTACTGAAAATAAACTTGTTTAAATTGTATACTTTTAGAGGCTTATACTGTGGGCCTAGATGCAATGAAATGAAATAAATCTTAACATATGATGATTTCATTACATATAAATTAATAAAATTTTTAAGTTGCGAATTTGATTTACGTGCGCAACATTAGTAAGATTAGTATGTTATGAGCATCTATATGTTTGTATACATTTTTATACCCCGCCAAAAAATTTGGTCGGGCGGTCGGTCGGCCGTGCGGGCGTGTGGGCGGCAAAGTGGTTCCCTGATGATAACTCTGTTACCGTTTGTCGGATCACATTGAAACTTCATAGGATGGTTGGATTAGGTCTTGGGAATGAACCTATTGAAATCAACGATGATCCAAAATCCAAGATGGCCGCCAGCCACCGGCTGCCATCTTGAAAATCGGGTTCTGAGTGATAACTCTGCTACCATTTGTCAGATCGCATTGAGACTTCATAAGGTGGTTGGACTAGTCTTGGGAAGAAACCTATCGAAATCGACGATGATCCTAAATCCAAGATGGCCGCCAGCCACCAGCCGCCATCTTGAAAATTGGTTTCCGGATGATAGCTCCGTTACCGTTTATCGGATCGCTTTGAAACTTCATGGAGTGGTTGGACTAGGTCTGGGAAAGAAACCTATCGAAATTGACAATGATTGGAAATCCAAGATGGCCACCAGCCATGGGCTGCCATCTTGAAAGTTGGTTTCTGGATGATATCTCTGTTACCATTTATCGGATCACTTTATAGGGTCATTGGAATATGTCTGGTGAAGAAACCTATCAAAATCGATAATGATCCGAAATCCAAGATGGCTGCCAGTCAACATTAGCCATCTTGAAAATTGGTTTCCAGATGATAACTCCGTTACCGTTTATCGGATCACTTTGAAACTTCATAAGGGGTGTTGAACTAGGTCTGGAGAAGAAACCTATCGAAATTGACGATGATCCGAACTCCAAGATGGCCGCCAACCATGGGCTGCCATCCTGAAAGTTGGTTTCTGGATGATATCTCTGTTACCATTTATCTGATCACTTTATAGGGTCGTTGGAATATGTCTGGTGAAGAAACTTATCGAAATTGCAGATGTGTGCGGACTGGACATCACTGTGCGGCATAGCTGGCAGCCTGCTCTAAGGAAAACACCTACGTCACAGCTCTCAGCAACGCTGTCGGCGGCTCCCTGGTTCACTATCTAGACTGTCTGTAAAGACGTTACAAATAAATGTAGAAACACCCCAAGGGGTGCGGATATGTGACCAGGAACCTCACTGAGCAGTGACGCTGTCAGTCTGGGCGGTGCTCCTAATACAGGAGGGACTTCCGAAATACAACAATAAGAAGAAAACGAAAAGTTTCTAAAATGTTTTAAGGGTAAAAATGTAACCGTCCATTTGTTTTGTTGCACTTCGTGATTACCATCTAGATCATGTAAATGACTTTTAATGTTTATATTGCGTGTGTGAATTATGCATGTATCAAAGTTCAGATGACTATATAACCAGTTTTCGTTTCGTTAACATGTTTCGTTTTGTCTCGTCTGGTACAGTATGATAAGCTACCTCGGAGTTACGGCGTCGCAAAGAATTATGGGTAAGGTCAAAGGTCAAAGCACATAAACAAATCTCGAATCTGACAGCTCTTCGGTTGTGAATGCTACGCTATGAACTTTCCTCCTCATACAAATGATACATGCGTGTTTTATGGTGTTCTTATGTGTGAACTTCTTAGCGACAGCTTGATATGGAATCATATCAATATATTTATGCAGCAGAATTAGAAAATCAAATAATATTTACGCAACTGGAGGCGGAAAACAACGCGGTCAAGCGCATTTGCCCCGTTGCCAATTCGGCCCATTAACTTGCTGTTGCGATTAGAAGTGGATTCACACTAGTGTATTTTGCATAAATTCAATAAATAAATGTAGTTATTATATGTATTTTAGAAGTACAATTACAATATGCTTATTTTTAAGTCTATGTAATGTCAGCGATTACGTGAAACTGACAGTGTAGGCCTACACACGTACACCAGCTTCATAGTTAGGCCTATATAGTTTGTGTGTATGGTACTACGCATACTTGGGTCTTACAATTTCATTGTTCTAATATTCCCAATTTAACACTATATAATTCTCTAGTCTACTAAAGGCACTATTAGGCTACCTAATGTAATCATTCAATGTAATACGTGCACGTAGATTGCGCTATTCATTGATAAACAAACAGAGTATAATTATGTTTATCATATTATCCATAAATAAACATCAGTCAAACAAACCACGCAGGCCGGCAGCCAGGGCAGGACAGGTGCACTATGTAATATTACCCCAATCAGGCAGCCATAGCAGGGCAAACAATCAGGCAGCAAGGGCAGGGCAGGCAGGCAATCACGCGGCCAAAGGATGGCAGGCAGGCAATCAGACAGCCAGGGTAGGGCAGGCAGGCATCAGGGAGGGCAGGCAGGCAGCCAGCCAGGGCTGGCAGGCAGTCAGGACATGGCAGGTAATCAGACAGCCAGATCAGAGCAGGCAGCAAGAGCATGGCATGGCAGCCATGCAATCAGGCAGCCAGGGGAGGAAGGAAGGCAGGCAGCCAGGGCGGGCAGACAGTCAGTCAGGGCATGACAGGCAGCCAGAGCATGGCAGGCAGTCAGGACAGACAGCCAGGGCAGGGCAAGCAATCAGGCAGCCAGAGTAGGGCTGGCAGGCAGCCAGTAGAGGACAGGCAGGCAGTCAGTCAAGGCATGATAGGTAGTCAGGCAGCCAGGGCATGGCAGGCATGCAGCCAGGGCTGGGCAGGGCAGGGTAGGGTACGCAATTAGGCAGCCATGTCATGCAATCAGCAAGGGTGGCAGCCAGACAACCAGGCATGTTGCAGCCCCAGCGGCAGACAGACATCGACCTATGACCCAATCCACCACTGACCCACCCACCCACTCAGCCAGTTAGTTGATCGGTTGACCAGCCAGTTGGTCAATCATCCTGCCACTCACTCACTCACCCACTCAGTCACCCACACAATTTATCAGTCACTCACTCGTGAGTGAGTCGGTCGGTGAGTCAGTGAGTTGGTCAGTCGGCCAGTGACTGAGTAAGCGAGCCAGTGAGCGAGCCAGCCAGCGAGTCAGTGAGCGAGCCAGTGAGTGAGCGAGCCAGCCAGTGAGTGAGCGAGCGAGCCAGTGAGTGGATGGGTGGGTGAGTGGGGTCGGTCGGCCGGTCTGTGTGTCGGTCGGTCGGTCTGTGAGTCGGTCGGTCTGTGAGTCGGTCTGTCTGTGAATCGGTCGGTCTGTGAGTCGGTTGGTCTTTGAGGTGAGTCGGTCGGTCTGCGGGCCAGCCAGTCAGTCATGTACTCTGTTGGTTAGTCGATGTTGGTTAGTCGATCACTCACTCATGCATTTAGGATACTTGGTGGCCCAAACCGCCCCATACACGACGCTACTGCAATGGTGCGTATATATACCTAATTGATTGGCCGAACGATCGCATGGCTGGCTGTAATTGAATTGAATTGAAATTCAACTATTGATTGATTCATTTCTTTATTCATTAATCATTGATTGACTGAATGATTATTCTGATTACTCTAGAGTGGCTGACTTGTTGATCCTTTGATTGCTAGATCGTTTAGGTGCATGGGTGATCAGTAATCGCATTGGTCTGACAAATTATTTGATTGACAGTGTGGCAGGAGGCAGTGTCGGGAGGGTGTGAGTTAGATCTTCCCAATGAAAATCTCGGAAGATTAAGCTCGATCTGAGAATCCTTCTAATACTTTAATTGTAGAGTTTAGACATAGGGTTGCTCTTAAAATTAAATTAAAACAATGCACCACAACACACCATAATTCACCCTAATTTTGTTTACAAATTTGGATTTTTCAAACAAAAAATCACCGGATTGCCATTGTTGGAGGGGGTGTATAGCCTATGTGTGGGGTGGATGGGTGGGTGGGTATCACGAACGTAAAGTAAAAAAACAACTACTTGTTTTCAGAACCTTACAAGTTCGTTTATTGGATTTAACACAGATACCATACAAGGACAAGTTGGCTTTTAAATTTTCGAGATGCTTGCCATATACATAGGGGAGGGGTGGGGCGCTAGCAAGCCTTCAGAGTTTTTCTCTCAGTGTATTCTCCGTAGCGCCCATTAGGTTTTGGTCACACCCATATAGTTTAGCACCATCAACCCCTCCACCCCAACCCACCCCACCCCGCCAAAGCACGTTCCTACACACCTATGAATGTAGGCGCTATATATGATATGTGATATAAATGTCCAAAAGGTAGCCAACTGCTAGTGTGTGTGCGTGCGTGTGAATGAGTTAAAACGTTGTTGTTTTTTGTAGGTTTTAATCAAAATGGGTATGAAATTAAAAAAAAATATATAATACCCGGCGACAGTCAGACATAGCCGTACTACATATTATATACACTAACTATATAGGGCATATACGAAAATAGGGTATTTTGTGCGATTCGTGTTAGCCATATGAAATTTCTTTTATAAACATCCAGCTAGAGGAGCTATGACCCTTGGGATGTGTTGTCTGTAAGACCCAGGAGCCAGACATTCACATAAAATGGAATATAATAAAATTAATTAAATTAAATATGATTATGGTTAATGATACGGTAAAGATAACCATGGCCAACGTGATTCTAGAAATGTTGTCATACCAAAGTTGTTATTACACCACAAAAACATCCATTACCGTTCAATCACTACTTGCTAAATCAATTATCTGCATTTTGCTATCAGAATAAGATTTTTATGCCTGCATACACACCTCCCCATGCCTAATCCTATTCCTATGGACCCTCAAACAGGCTACTGGTTGAGTCCCATCTCCAGCCTACCATCAGGTATAGACTGGCACCAGTCTATACTCACCTCATAGTGACGCTTGTCGCAAAGCGTGCTCGCGCATGCGCATTAGAGCCTGAATAGGAAACAGATTCACTTTTCAATTAGTCTGCATGCAGAATAGTTGTCTAAAAATATTTGTATAAGTTTTTGTGTTTTGCGCTGTGTCAGTGATACCTTTGACTTTATATCTCTGAGAAACATGCCCAATATGAAGTCAATCCTCCATAAGTTACGTCTAGGAAGTATAATTGTGTTTATACGGTATCTTATAGACGAATTTTATATATTACCGGTTTTCGTGAAGATCGTTTTGCATCGTGGTTTCTTGATTATTATGCCTATCCTTAATTCATCATCATCATTAATAATGTCCAGTGCATTTCTAGAGTCTGTAACGAAGTTATTTCTAGTGCGTTATAAGGATTAGCATAAAATATCCCTTGAAAGTTTCTTGTCAGGAAATTTGAACTTTCCCGCCGTTAGGAACTGAATTTAGGGTGTCTCTTGCTTTCGAGTTTGAGCGGTATGCTTCATTGTTACGTTTTTTCGTTTTTAGGAGTCAGTGAAATTGTCAGATAAGGCAAAATGTTCATCGTCAAAATGTGATCGTCATCACTCTATCGAGTTCACCGGGCACGTCTGTGCGAAGTGTACATCCTGTACACCCAATGCTATGTGTGGAATTTGTAAAGGGTGGCCGGTTTCGGTAGCGAAAGCATTTTTTAAAGATTTGTCTGTTAAATAATCGCTGCCCTCTGGTCGTCCTTCCCCTTCCTCCATTGCTAGCAAGGCAAAGGCTGTTTCCTTTGCTCAATCCTCTGTGCCGTTATCGGTAGCAACGGAGGGGGGGGGGAAACTCCTCGGGAAATTCGGACGCCATGATGGCGCTTTTTGCGAGGTTCGAATCTTTTGCCTCGGTGCTGACTAAATCTCTCCATGAGCGAATATCTTCTGCTATTAAGGAGGCCAAAAAACAAGAAAGTTCTTCGAGTTCGGAGGATAGCCCGAAGGCTAGCAGGCGTTCCCGCAAATGGGGGAAGCCGGTCCCTCTAACCTCTAGGCAGGTTTTAGTGTCACCAAAGCAGAAGTCAAGAGCATCCAAGTTCTTGAAGGTGTGCTCGAGCAGTGCACCAGATAAAATCCACATACGGCTTGAGGGTGACGGGCATAACCCTCAAGCAGTGGTGGCGTCGGCTGAAACCGACGTCCATAAGGCCAGACCGTATGCTAATGCCAGTTTTATGGTGGTTCCGGTCGTTAAGGTTGTGTCTAGATCGCCCGTTTCTAAGAGAGGACTCCTTTTATTTTCGAATTCCGGTAGAGGCGTTTCCGTTTCCGGTTTGGACGCTAGTCAGTACACTTCCGCTTCCGGTCTTAGGGGTGTACTTCCGGGTCGTCAAGACCTGGATAGACTTCCAATTTCCGTTTCCGGTTTCATGAGCGCTTCCGGAAGAATTCATATCCGGGTCTGTTGGACCCAGCATTGCATTGTTCATCAATTTCCGGTTCCGGTTTTTCAGCTTCCTCTTCCGGTTATTCTGTACATCTGGGTTGTAGGATCTTGATCAGTTTCCGGTAGTCTACTTCCGGTTTTATCCATTTCCGTTTCCTTTTTTCCACATCCGGATTTCATACAGCCGGGGATAGGGTCATTTCCGGTTTTACCCGGCATTACATTGTTCATCCATTTCCGTTTTTTCAGCTTCCTCTTCCGGTAATTCTGTACATCCGGGTTGTAGGATTTTGTTCAGTTTCCGGTAGTATACTTCCGGTTTATGCATTTCCGTTTCCTTTTTTCCACATCCGCTTTCCTAGAATCTAGTCATCTTCTTGCCTAAGAATTAGTCTTATTTACGTATTTGTTTAATATTGGGAATGTTTAATGGTTGAAAATATTCATACCGAGTCATTGCCAGTCTTGTAGTTTCCCTTGGAATTGTAGTCTATTCAGACATTTATTCGTTTATCAGTGACAATTTTCAACGTAATTAAAGACTCTTCTGACTGGTTACTGTATGAGATTCTGCTGCAGATTATTTTATATGCGCATTTCATCAGCCGATAAGTCAGTTTGTATTCTACGCATTATTTCGAGATACGATTTTTGCTTTAATCCAACTTTAGATGGCCAGTTGTCTTCGGGCCGTTCAGCCTTTTTTCTCGCTCCTTTTACCTCTTATGTCGGCAGGTTGACATATTTATTTAACGAAACTGAGTTTATTTGTGGATGGGATAACCCGGATTCTTACGTAAATCATAGTATAATTTTGTCAGTCGCTGAAAAGAATTAGATTCAGTAAAGGTTTCATAGGATCATTATGAGTACAGGATTAATGTCTACAAGTACAATATTCGCTTAGAAAAGATAATCAATCGGTTATGGGGCAGGAATGAGGAATATGAGTCGAATTCTTCTTCTGCGTTGACATAGTTTCGGTGAGTTCGTTTTGTTTTCATTTTTTTCCAGATTTTTGTTTGTTTTCCCTTTTATAGCGTAATTTTTGCTCTATTTTGACTGGGTTGCTGCGGGCCTTCGGACGGTGGTTTCGGGGTGGGGGGGGCCTCGAGATTTGCTGGGTAGTTTGGGGGGCAGTTGGGCTGAGGGTTGTTGGTGATGCCACCGGCAATTTTCGGTCGGATTATTCCCGGGCTATTCGGTGGGTCTTGGGTTTTTGCTCGTTGAGATTGTTGTCTGGGGTTGCGGTGGAGGGGGAAGAGCGGCCGAGACTCTTTGGATTTAAGCATCCTCCAACTATTTTCAGTCAAAATGTTTTCAAAATCTTTGCAAGTCCAGAGATATTACAGTTGTAATATGTCGTCTGCAAAATTCAGTATTCAAACAGTTAATATCTAGTATCAGTGTTCAATCTTTCCTTTTATTGGGATTTCTAACACAATGTCATTTGTTATTACAAAGATGAAATTATTGATGCTAAGGCTATAAATATAAGAATCAATAAATTTATTAAAATCTTTGAAGTTTTCTGCCTCTTGGCATAAATATCAAATTGTTTAGGATATCTAATTTATCAGCAAGCCCGAGCGTCTAGGCAACCGTTGATGTATTCAATACAATTTTTTATTAAATCTCCTCCATTATTATACGATTTTTAAATTAGATAGTCTAATGTTTGCCATAGTTCTCTTATCAGGACCTTGTCATGTATTCTATTCATAGAATTGCGATGACGGTCATCACTAGTAACTTTCCCATAGTTCATGTAGATCTCAGGCTCATGATTTGGCTATATCTTGACTCTAAGCACTCCCATAGAAGTACTATGGGTTTTTTGTTTGCCACAATCTCGGGTTAAATCTCTGTAAATAAAATTATCTATAATTTGTGCAGAGTCTTTAGCATTATTAATAAGTTAGGCTATACTGATATGACCCTTTTTTGTCTCCATTCAGAGTAAGCGGTATTATTAAAATATCCATAATAAACGTGAGTTACCTATTTAGTGAGGACTAACCATTATGATATAGCCCAGGATTTTTGGTTGGAGCATCATGGCATATGTAATCTATGTGTTTTCTATGAGCAGTCCTCTTTAGCATATAGTAAGTTTGACACTTCTTTAAGGTCGGCCCTTATTAAAAGGGCTAGATATTCTTGGATCTAGAATCCTTCTATGTAGTCTCTTCTTCCAAAATGGTCTTCTGTTCCTTCTTATTAGAAGCTATTAGCTTTAGAGGGGTTGTTGTTTGTCTATGATTGTCAAGGAGTCTATAGACGAGGCTATTCATTGGAAAGTAGATCCAGGCTTCTGTTCATTGGTTGGACTGTCTGTTAGGCTTCTAAATCTCGATTCGTTCAGTCATTGCCATGGGGTTTTTTCATTTTTAGAAGGAGGAATGAGGTTTAGCCTTATGGATCATCCTCTAGTAGATCTGTTCACGGCCTCTCTGAATGCTCAGATCTTCTCTTACATGTCTCCTTTTCCGGACAGTCAAGCCCTGGTGGTGGATGCTCTGTCTCAGTAGTGGACAGGAATGTTCACCTATGCCTTCTCTTGAACGATTTTGATTCAGTTAGTTTTGAAGAGGGTCAAGGATCAGGTTTGCGAAATTCTTCTGATAGCTCCCTTTTGGCCAAAGAGGATTTGGTTTTTAGACCTTCTAGATTTTCTGGTAGATTTCCCTCTTCTTCTTCCAGTATCCCAGGATCTTCTATCTCAAGTAAGAGGTCTTTGTGTGCATCCAAATCCAATAAATTTTAGTCTGTGTGTCTGGAGAATCTCGAGTCTGAAGTCCTCGAGAATAAGGTTTCTTCTGATCTCAGGAAATTATTGACTCTGCCAGAAGGGATTCGACCCGTCGAGTTTACAAGGGTCGACTTAAAATTTTAGTGAATGATGTTCAGACCAAGGTTTCGTGCCCGATTCTGTTTCTATACCCAAATTATTAGATTTTTTATCTTATCTGTTTGATTATTTTCATTTGTCAGTTATTACATTCAGGGTGTATAGATTTTCTCTGGTGTCATCCCTTCATTGTCTTCTGTATGCCGATGTCAAGGATACTAAGAATTTTAATAGCTTTATTAGAGGTCTAAGTAATATTCGTCCTCCGATTGCTAAGCCTTTACCCTCCTGGAGTTTGGCTTTGGTTCTTCAAGTTTTGGCAGGTCGCCATTTTGAACCTATTTCTTCTACCAGTATTAAGCTTTGTTTTGTTTTTAATTGTCAAAGCTGTTTTTTCTTGTTGCTACAGCCTCTGCTAGAAGGCGTTCAAGAGATTCATGCTCTTTCTGCTGAAAAGGAGAGATTTATAGTTTCAGGAGATGGCTTGGTTTTATATCCCAGAAGGAATTTTTTATCTAAAACTCAAACTAACCGCTATCCTGCTAGTCGATCATTTTAAAATCTTTTTCGTCTGTCGCCATCCGGAAAATTTTGGTGTCCTATTAGGGCATTAGGAACCTTCAATCAGCGATCAGATGTTATAAGAGTCGATCCATCTCATTTATGTTTTTCCTACGAGGAAGAGTTATCTAAGCCGGTCTCAAATTCTTCGATTGTCAGATGGATCTTTGAGACAATAATTAAGCTTTGTTATGAGATAGCCTCACCGGATCAAATCAATCTCTCCCTTATTAAAGCCGAGGACGTTAGAGGTATGGCTACCTCTTTCGCTCTTTTTGAGGGTTCGTCTTTAGAGGAGGTCATGCAGGTGGCAGGAGGGAAATGGGAATACACCTTTACATCCTTTTATCTCAAAGACCAGAGTGCAGCAGCTTCCTTCTTTCGTAACATTTCCACTTTTAACTAAAAAAGCCGAAGACTATTTACCAAGCACTTCCCACCATTTTCGTTAGGACTCTGCATCTGTGAGAAATGGTGGGAGTCTTCTGTTGGTTTTTATTTATTTCTTTAAGTTCAAGTTGTTCTTATTTGCTAAACAGGGATCTTTGAGACAATAATTAAGCTTTGTTATGAGATAGCCTCACCGGATCAAATCAATCTCTCCCTTATTAAAGCCGAGGACGTTAGAGGTATGGCTACCTCTTTCGCTCTTTTTGAGGGTTCGTCTTTAGAGGAGGTCATGCAGGTGGCAGGAGGGAAATGGGAATACACCTTTACATCCTTTTATCTCAAAGACCAGAGTGCAGCAGCTTCCTTCTTTCGTAACATTTCCACTTTTAACTAAAAAAGCCGAAGACTATTTACCAAGCACTTCCCACCATTTTCGTTAGGACTCTGCATCTGTGAGAAATGGTGGGAGTCTTCTGTTGGTTTTTATTTATTTCTTTAAGTTCAAGTTGTTCTTATTTGCTAATCATGGTGTGATTGAGCTAAATGCACTATTAGGTTATGTTATTAACATTTGGATAAGAGTTATTAACATTTGGATAAGATTGGTATAATTTTATCCTTGTTTGTTAACTAAAAAAGCCGAAGACTATTTACCAAGCACGTCCCACCATTTTCGTTAGGACTCTGCGTCTGTGAGAAATGGTGAGTCTTCTTTTGGTTTTTATTTATTTCTTTAAGTTCAAGTTGTTCTTATTTGCTAATCACGGTGTGATTGAGCTAAATGCACTATTATGTTATGTTATTAACATTGGGATAAGATTGGTTTGATTTTTATCCTGGTTTATTGATTCTCTAATCTCCTCCCACCTTATGTGGACATGGGGCACTGACCAAATCTACGGGTTTAGCAAGTAGTGATTGAACGGTAATGGATGTTTTTGTGGTGTAATAACAACCCCCCACAGACCCCCCTTGCGGGTTGGTCGTTTATTTTATTAACCACTATAAAAACATACTTACCGTTCAATCACTACGACCCGGCCTCAGCCACCCCACGTGGTAAGATTTGAGAATCAGACTTTAAATATTTTGCACTTAAATTTAGAAAAGTGAATCTGTTTCCTATTCGGGCTCTAATGCGCATGCGCATGCGCAAGCGCGCTTAGCGACAAGCATCACTATGAGGTGAGTATAGACTGGTGCCAGTCTATACCTGATGGTAGGATGGAGATGGGACTCAACCAGTAGCCTGGTTGAGGGTCCATAGGAATAGGATTAGGCATGGGGAGGTGTGTATGCAGGCATAAAAATCTTATTCTGATAGCAAAATGCAGATAATTGATTTAGCAAGTAGTGATTGAATGGTAAGTATGTTTTTATAGTGGTTAATAAAACAACAGACCAACCGGCAAGGGGGGTCTGTGGGGGGACTTCATTAACTTATTAAATACCTACTTTTACTATCCGACCATAACTAAACAACTAGAATAACAGAATCTACGGCGACCGTCATTGACAATATATTCAGCAATAATATTAATCGCAATATCAGTAAAACTCATGTCGGAATTTTTGTAACTGATATCTCAGATCATTTACCTATATTTCTCCTAGAAAAACAACAAACATACCAGAAACAATTCGAACAGGGAAAATTTAAATGCAGAGATTACTGTCAGGTCAACATTGAAACATTCAAAAGATCTATGTCAGAGGTCGATTGGGGCATAGTAACAGACATTCAGTCTTGTGAGCATGCCTACAACAAATTTCATGACATCTGCACGACTATTTTTTAACAAAGCTTTCCAATGAAAGAAAGTAAAAAATATAAGCATAACCCAACTAAACCGTGGCTTACAAGTGGATTAATAGCTGCCTGTCATACAAAACATCAGCTCTACTTAACATTTATCAAGTGTCAAACTAACTACAATGAAATTCATTAAAAAAAATATAGAAATAAATTAGATCAAATAATAAAAACAGCTAAGAAAACATATTATCACAAGAAATTTGAACAGTCTAAAAATGACATAAAAGAGACATGGAAAACCATTAAATCACTTTTAAACAAGACCAATACGGCACAACAGACACAATTTCTTCACAAGAATAAGGTCATTACCGATAAATTCGAAATTACCAATGGATTCAATGATTATTTCGTAAATATAGGACCAGAACTTTCGACCAAAATCCAATCAACATCCAAGAAAAAAAATTCTGATTACCTTACAGGCAGCTATCAATCATCATTCTTCGTTAACCCTACTAACACTGAAGAGATCTTTAATGTTCTAAACAAACTTAACCCAGCCAAAAGTGCCGGAATCGATGGTTTTAAGTGGCGCATTTATAAAACCTGTGTTATGGATATCCTTATCCCACTTAGTCACATTTGCAACTTATCCCTAGCACAAGGCATTTTCCCATCAAAACTAAAAATAGCACGTGTTACACCAATTTATGAAGCCAAGGATTCTACTAACTTCTCAAACTATAGACCAGTCTCCAATCGCAATATGGATTTCGTGAGAAACATTCCACAATGCATGCAATAGCCGAAATGACAGAAAAAATTATTGAATCACTGGAAAAGACCCAAAGTATAATAGGCATCTTCTTGGACCTTTCAAAAGCTTTCGACACTATCAACCACCAGATCTTACTAGAAAAACTTGCCTATTATGGTATAAGAGGCAGTGCACTCACCTGGTTCCAGAACTACCTAAGTATAAGAACACAATGCGTACAATATAATGAGATATGCTCTGAAAACAGGCAATTAACTTGTGGTGTTCCACAGGGATCTATTCTTGGCCCATTGCTGTTCCTTCTTTACATGAATGATCTACCTAACATATGCAAGCACATGTCATTAATGCTGTTCGCTGTTGACACAAATGCTTTTTGCTGCGATGACAAGATAGACACCTTATACAGAAAAACAAATAA
This sequence comes from Chaetoderma sp. LZ-2023a, assembly GCA_034401795.1. NCBI lineage: Eukaryota > Metazoa > Mollusca > Caudofoveata > Chaetodermatida > Chaetodermatidae > Chaetoderma > Chaetoderma sp. LZ-2023a. The sequence continues at coordinate 120,328,070 of CM067372.1, forward strand.
GGAAATGGAAGAAATTACTGACTGGTTTTCAATAAACAAATTATCGTTGAATGTTGACAAAGCAAATTATATGTTATTTACAAATCTCAAACTAAAAAAAGATGAAATTCCAAAAATCTACATAAACAAAAAAGAAATTGAGGAGGCCCTATTTGCCAAATTCTTGGGAGTATGTTTGGATAAACATTTGACCTGGGCTAAACAAATCGAGATAGTAACAGCAAAGGTGGAAAGAGGCATAGGTGTCATACAAAGACTAAAACCTTACATGACACCAGCTACAATTAAAACTCTATACTGCACGCTTGTTCTTCCGCATCTCACCTACTGTAACGCTATCTGGACGAATACACGCAAAAGCAACCTAACAAAACTCCAAAGCCTACAGAAAAAGGCACTAAAACTCTTTTATAAACCAGCAAAGGGCCAGAATATATTCAAGTCAGAAAAGCTATTAAAACTAAAGGACATAGGCAAACTACAGATGTACACCATTGTAAAGGAGTTTCACCACAATACATTACCACAATCCATACCCTCCAATTTCACACTAAGCACCGACATCCACAAACACAACACTAGGACAAAACACAATTTACACGAACAGAAATAGTAAAACGACGAATTACAATAGCAGCCACAAAACTATGGAACAGCACCAGTACAAAAATGTGCGATAGTATATTAAACCTGAAATCCTTTAAGAAGATTGCCAGGGAATCTATGATCGACAAATACTAAATTAATATATTTATACCTGATGGTCACAGATTCTCTGCTAATTAATAATAATACAAGCCTAAGACATTCCACCACCACCACCACCACCACCACCACCACTATAGATAAACTAACCTAACCTAATAATTGAAGTAAGAAGTCTAAACACAAACATACTTCACAGTACTTTCACTACTACTACACCTAAATAGCCCACATACGATCAACGCATCTATCGATTCTTAACAACTCTAACTACCTCAACTTTATATTACAATGATGAGCTCTTCCATGCCCCCACCCCACCCCACCCTCAGTAGCATACAAAAGTCCTATATAATAATAAACCACTCCAAACTAAATTTAAATAAAATGAGATAATGATGTAATTAGGGAGTATATGTATAATATATGTTTAATTAAGTCAGTAAATATGTATGAGTGTATTTAAATATTAATGCCATAAATATGTGTTTGAATATCGTGTGTTTTATGTTTGTGCACATAGTGGCATATATCTATGTAAACATCAAAGAAGGGACAACCCTACCCACCCACCGCTTAATGGAAGACATATGTATTAAATACATGTATATATGACATATATATCAAGGTTTATGTCCGAACTCCACAAAACAAAGCAAAATAGTCCTGGACTTCCTATTATTGGCCCTGATATCTCTAAAAACAATGATTTTAACCAAATTATATGTATTTGAACCATTTTAGACCTTCATGTTTCTAGCTTAGACTCCCAATAGCATTACCCAAAAAGTCCCAGACTTCCTGTATTTAGAAGTTTGTTGAAACCCTGGTATGTGTGTATGTATGTGTGTGTATGTTTGTATATATGTATGTATTGTACATTATAAGTCTGAGGCGAGACTCATATCCTTTCTAACCGAAAATCTGTATGGCTAATAAAATACCCAAATAGGTTAATTTACTGGCTAATAATCCCAGAAATGTAGTCAAGTCCCTGTATAAGTTTTCATATCAAGGTAGCTTTTCAGCATTCTGTCACTGTGCCACTGTCTTGTGTGTCATATATATGTTAATGTATAAATGTTTTGTAATGTGTGTAAGGAGTCCATCACTCAATAGGCCATGCCTTTGATGGACTGCCTGTTTAGATTATATTTACATGTATAGAAAAAAACATGAAATAAAGCAACTTTGAACTTTAGTAACAAACTGTTTTGGTTATGAGGTAAGTAATCTTCTGCACACATTTGGAATAGAAGACATTGCTGCCTTATGCAGCAATGTCTCCCAAAAATTCCACTAGGTCCAGAATATTCAGCAGTACCTTTTATTTTATGTAGACGATATGTCGAACCGGAGTGTAGAGGCAAGGCAAGAACAGTAATATCAATATTGTTAACAGGTGGTTCTTCATAATGAATTGCTGGTAATTGCTGTGGTGTCTTGGCGCATCACGGTGCAGTAACTAATGTATGAGAGAGGTCCAATTACTCGATTTAGTACTTATTAATGAACATTTGTTTAATAATATGTTTGCAGGAATTTTGACTAATAATCCGTGTACGTGTGTTCGAGTCTGTATTATTCCACAGTTTTGTAGCTTGAATGGATGGTTTTTGTTTTGAGATTTCCATTCTATTGTATTCTGTGTGAAGGTTGTGTCTAGATCTGGTGTTGTATGAGTGTATTTCAGTGTTTAGGTTAAAGAGAGAAGACAGTGAATTTGGTAGATTACCTTTGAAAAAATCTTTTATTATTTTATATAGCTGGAGATTACCAATATCTTCTAGTTTTAATAAATTTTCTGTCTTGTAAATGTTTTGGGCCTCTCCTGTTTGTGCAAAAAGTTTAATGGCTTGCTTTTGAAGTGATTTTAGTTTTGCCAGTCTGATTTTATATGTATTAGTCCAAATAGTGTTGCAATAAGTAATTTGTGGGAGTATTAACGTGCAATATAGTGTTTTTAGTATGTTAGGTGGCAAGTATGATTTAAGTTGTCACATGATCCCAATGTTTCTTGCCACTTTAGATGTTACAATCTCTATGTTTCTCCGAGGTTAGATCTTTATCCAGGTAGACACCTAAGAATTTAGCAAACTCGGCCTCCTGTATTTCCTGATTATCAATGTACAATTTTGTTAAGTCATTTTTCTTTAGTTTTCTAGATTTTGTAAAGAGCATGTAATTAGTTTTCCCAACATTCAGTGATAATTTATTTACTTTAAACCAATTTATTACTTTTTCCATTTCTTCATTTACATTTTTTTATAGTGTTTCTATGTATGTTCTTGTTGTGGCAAAAAATTAGGGGAGAGGAGGTAGTTTTCAATCGCTTAAGGAATAGTGGTATTTCTCCTTGTTCAAAGAATATTTTCAGTGCACAATTATATGTCAAATGGAAGGTCATAATATTGTAAAACACTGTAAATTGTGTTGAGTCCACCTCTGCATACTGATATAGAATTAATAATCACTGAAATAATGCAACACGATGGAGGCAGTTTTCAATTGGTGGAGGTAGTTTTCAATCGCTTGCTTTTTTTCCTTTTATTTGAACTTTGCAATTATAAATCATGTTTTGGTATTTCATTATTATATGCGAGTGTGTTATAGATTAAACATTTACATTTAACTAAATCATTTGCTTTTCTGGAAATATCAAAATCATTTCCTACTGCAGTGATAAGCAAATAGTAACAATCATCAAACAATTTGAGTGTTCTCTTGGAGAATGCAGGAAACATTTTATTCAGAATTTATAATGGATAGCTTGCTAATATTATTTAATTATGACAAGAATTATAATGTTACTGGAATAATTAGAATTTTGGTATTTCTCATCAGGCGATTGAAAACTGCCTCCATTACTTAATGATTTTTAACTGAAGGTTCATTTTACACAAAATCATTCACAGAACTAAAATTTGTGATTAAGTCAAAGATTAGGCATCAAATAGTTGCTCGATTCATTCTGTTGAAGCAACCATGTGTAAATTTCCCTGTACTTTACTTTTTGTCTTCACTCACAGCATTTATATGACCGCTACCTCTTAAACACATTATTTAACATGGCAAATTAGTCACCTAAAATGGTGGTGGCTCTACTTAAATAACTTGATATTAATAATAATCAATTGCACAGTAAAAATGTTTTTGCTGAGCCTAAGAATAAACAATTAAAATTATAGAATGTAGCGTGATAGTTCTTTTGGAATTTTACTGTTAATTTTGAGTCTCTAAAATAACGCGATTGAAAACTACCTCCAATTGAAAATACCCTTCACTACCCTATTATAGACGCTTACTAACCCTTTCGCTGATGAGTCCTCCACAAAGTTCATTGCTTATGATACACATCTCGTTCTGTTGGGGGTTTTGAATTTGGTTCAAACTGGAATCATATTGGTAGCTGCATCATACTGTGGATGTAAATGGAAGGATGTATGTTTGTGTATTTTTATGGTAACCAAAGTCATCTATTTTTTATATATTTATATTTGTAATGTGCAATAGTTGGTTCTCCTTCGATCAATACTCACCATTCTATTACTTCTGATATACAGCTGGCCCTGACAGCTGGCTCTAGGACTATAGACTTAGAAAGCTTTACCGACTCCTTGGAACCGGGTACTCGGCTCCCAACTGCCAAGTACCCGTCTACCATGAAGCTCATTCTTGTTTGCATAGTGACAAGAGAATACATGCTTTTTGCAGTTGGAAAGTCTTAAGATTGTTTAAGCCTAAGTCTTTTTACTGTGATTAATTGTGATATGTTGTGCGTTCTCAAAAGGATATTTTGGATTAATATGGACGCTTCCGATGATAACCAGGTCGTATATTTCCATGTTATTCCATTGTTAAAAGACTTAGGTCTCTAAAATTTCGTCTGTGTCGCATGTTCCAATTTCTAACCCCAAAGAATCTGGGACGTGTGTTAACAACGAAACATGCCAGATGATCGCCTTCCTTTAAATCCCCAACAGGCGATTGGCAGATATGAAATTAGGTGTTGGCTTATCGGTGTTTTAACACGATTATCGGCTGACGTCGTTCTCCGTAAGATCTGAGCGGGTGTCGTCACACCCATGTTTCTCGGATGTTTATGTGAAGAAAATGTTTCATTAATTCACGCATCTGATTCTGGGTGCTGCGTACTTTAATTGGTACCAGAAAAACTTTGGAATTTTCAAGTTTTGCGTGTTATCACGATCTGTTTGCAATGATCAGTGGTTTCAAAATTCTTGATTTAGATGTGCGGTCTGCAGTTTTACCGTGTGCTACAGCAGTTTGTTTACATTTTGTTGTTTCTTCACATATCGTTTTGGCCTTCGTTAGGAGTATAATTTATATTTGTTAGTGAATATACCCCGAATGCTATGCGATATGATTCCTGGTTCCGTTATACATCCTTGAGGATCAGTGTATGGGTGTATTATTGCCCGCTTCGTTCTTGTCATCATAATCAATGCGATCTTTGCTGTAATGTTGCGGGGTGGGGTGCGGGAGGGTGATAGTTAATTTATGGTCAATATATTTGAAAATTAATTGTCTGCCTTCCATTTTTGTTTCGTTCCGCTGGCTTATTGTAGGTTTGGTTTTTTATAGGCGAAGCCAGCCCCGCCATCATGTGTCGAGTGCCACATATCGTACGGGTTCTATGCAAGGACCATGTCTGTTTCCACTGTACTAAGTGTAGTCTTGACAGTAGGTGTAACGTTTGCGCTGTATGGTTGGTCGATATGATGCTTAAGTTCCTTGCCAGAAGGACTTGGCAGGGTCTGACGCGGGGTCAGGCGGTCCGAAAGTAAATCGTGGAGCGTCCGTTCGGCCCGTGGGGGCGTTACACGTCTGGAACCGGAGGTGGCGGAGATGGCACCGCCGGCGTGGTTTGGTCCGGCTAGGAAAGGTGTCTTGCATAGCGTTCTGCCCATGCTGGTGTCGTCCCTGCTGCCAAAAGTTGTAGGGCAGTCTCTCCCCATGTTTGATTTGGACCCTGTCCTTGGACAGGGTTCTGGACTGGCCACCGAGGGAGCCGTTTCGTATGGCCCCCTGGCAGTCCCATCGGGCTCCGGCCTGATGGGTTCTGTCTCTCTGCGACTACCTCCGGGTGGTCCAGTAGCCGGTCCATCCGCCCGGACGGCTCCACGGTTTTCCTTGTCTAGTGACGACTCATAGGGGTCTGAAGATGAGGAGGAGAGGGTGCTGCGGCCTGTGATGCCGTGGGTGGAGAGCATGGAGGTCGATTCCGTCCTGACGGAACCGTCCTCCATCTGTCTGGCCTGGTTTGCCGCCAACCAACACGGTGACGGGTGTGGCCGGCCAGGCATGGTACTCACCTATCTCACCTGGTCCGGCGGTCAGACATGGGGTGCCGTTGGCACCCGTGTTTGGCCATGGTTCCTCAACCGCTACGGGTCCGCACGGTTTTCCATGCAGGCCTACTCCATGGACTGTGTGTGTTCCATGGGGTGGCGGCGGAACCGTACGGTACCAGAGTTCCTGGCATATCAGCAATGGCTCCTAGCCGGGAGGCCGTTGCTGGTAGGGCCGTGAACATGTCAACGGGTGATGTGTTCACGGGAGTGTCCTCCTCGGAGACGGATTGGTCTGAGGCTCTGGCTTGGCTAGCCAAGGGTGGACCCGTCTGTGGTTTCGACCACGGCCGAGGAGGATGTACCCCGTCCATCGCTGCATCGCTTAGGACGGGGATCTTGCCCGCAGCCCTGATCCAGTCTGTTGGACTGGATCCATGGTTTATGGTGTTGCTTGATGCTATTTATAGCAAACAACGCATGAACAAGGCCAGCTGCTTGCGGCCTCCATGGAGGTGCGGGCGAGGGGTCGTATTCCACGGGGGGAATACGACAGGTATGGTGTTATCCCGTCGGTCCCCGAGGATGACCGCTGAGTACTGGGTGTCCAGAGTGCTGGAGCGGGTGGCCCCGCCCCGGCACTGGTGGACAAAGCTCAGGTACACCATAATGAAGTCCTGTCCCTGTGTGATGGGAGTGTGAGGACAGCACTGAGTGCTGTCAACCACTCTTATCGTCTTCTTCAGTCGGTGTGGGGGGCAGGCCACCCTGTGCCACCTGTGGCGCTTTCGTGCGTTAATGACGGACTGGTGCTGTCTATGGACGCACTGGCAAGGGTGCAGGCGCGTGTGACTATGTCCAGGAGGCAGATGCGTCTTCTTGGGACAACCCTGACAGGCCTTAGCATCTTTGGTGGCCAGGCGCTGGCCATCTTGGAGGACACGGCCAGCATTGTGCAGAATCGGTTGGCGGTTTATCTGACTGTAGTCAGGCTGCTGACCGGGCAACCTTCAAGAAACAGAGAAAAAGCAAGGTGAAAGCCTAAAGCATAGTGCTGCTCCTGTTTTCTGCTGTGTTTTCTCAGCCGCCTCGGCGAAGAAAGCCAAGAAGGTTGTGGGGGCCTCTACCCTCCCCAATATTGCTCCTGATCGGCCGAGAGGCGGGAAGGGGAGAGGTAAGTCCTCAAAGGGCGGACAGAAGGGGGGCGGATCGTACCCGAGGGTACGAGGGCTCCCTTCACATCTGCCTGGACCGCACCTGTGCGACAGGAACAGCGGTGCCAGTTAGACCGGCCAAGCCAAGACCAATATGGTTCTCTCTCGTCAAGAGAGGGGTGGGGGGGGGAGCGGATACACGAGCCAGACACCCCCATTAGGCATTGAGGCGTCGATAGTGGGTGGAAGGCTCATGCGTTTTCGTCGAGGTTTGGAGAGGTGTGACGTCAGACAGTCTGGTCCTGGGATGGTTATCCCAGGGGTACATACCAGAGTGGTGGGACTTTCCACCACAGAATCTGTCTTTGGCACCTGTCTGGTCACCCGTTCAACGGGACAAGACAAGTTAGAAGCTATTAAAAATGAAGTGTCAGGTTTGCTTCTGAAGGGAGCAATAAACCAGCAAACCGGAACACTCCAGGCTTCTATTCAAACATGTTCCTTGTCCCCAAGAGCACAGGGGGATGGAGACCCGTACTCAGTCTCAGGCCATTGAATTGGTTTATCCATACGCCTCGGTTTCAGATGGAAACTCCGAGGTCGGTAATGGCAGGATTGAGGAAGGGGGTGTGGTGTGTATCGATCGATCTGAGAGATGCATGTTCCCACAGTCCTATGAACGGGAGTTGTCACAGGTTTCTGAGAGTTGCGTTTCAGATTCTAGTAGGGGAGTTTAAATCCTCCCATTCGGCCTGTCGACAGCTCCAAGGGGTTTTCACCAGAGTGGTCCTTGTGGTGACAGCGTTTCTCAGAAAAGAGAACGTGGCGCTTCACACCTACATAGACGATTGGCTGATCATCAGCCAGGTTAGAGGTGGATACTGCTCTGAATCTGATGTTGCTTTCAGATCTAGGCTAGATAGTCAACAAGGAGAAATCTGAGTTGACACACCACTCAACATTTCGTTTATTTAAGGATGCGATTCGATCTCGAGGAGGGCGGGGGTTTTTACCCGTCAGAGCCCAGAGTGGTGTCTCTTAGCCATCCTCAAGAGTTTCGATTGGGAAACCACATTCAGGCGATGCGGTTTCTTCAGATGCTGGGCATGATGGTCTCCATGTAGCAGGTATACCCGTACACTGCCCATATGCGAAGACCTATCCAGTTGTATCTGATGTCTCTGTGGAAACAGAGAATAGAACCCCTGTCAAAACTGGTGCCAGTTTTGGAGTCAATAATGTCGCATCTTGTATGGTGGGAAAAAGCGTCAGAATCTCCTAGTAGGAGTTTTTTCGCTGCACCTACCCCAACCCCAGCTGTCCGTGTACAAGGATGCATTGCTGGAGGGATGGGGGCCCTACCTGGGAGAACACCAGGTCTCGGGCACATGGACTCTCCAAGAGAGCCAGCTGCATATCAATCTGTTGGATATGATGGCAGTGGAACTGGCATTGGAAAAGGTTTCTTCCAAGAGTCAGGGGCAAGGCGATATTGATACGGTCGGACAACTCGACAGTAGTATCATACAGAAATCGCCAAGGCGAGACCAAGTCACCCACACTATGTATCTAAGTGTGGCACTTGATTCAATGGTGCAGGAATTACTCGGTTGTTTTTAAAGCAGCTCATATTCCTGGGCGATTGAACATTCTGGCGGATGCTTTGTCTCGCAGACAAAGAATTCTGCCAACAGAATGGTCTCTCAACCCTCCAGTTCTTCACAGGATCTTCGAGCATTGGGGCAAACCCAACGTGGACTTGTTCGCCACAAGGGAAAATGCTCAAATCATGACTTATGTCTCGCCGATACAGATCCTAATGCCGTCGATACAGACGCTCTGGCGTTACGCTGGAGAGGGATGCACGCTTACGCGTACCCACCCACCATTCTTCTACCGAAGATATTGGTGAAGATCAGGGAGGAACTGTGTCTGGTCCTGCTATAGCGCCATTTGGCCCAGCAGGGTGTGGTTCACGGATCTTCGAGGTCTGCGGGTGGAAACTCCAGTGCAGTTACCCGAGATTCCAAACATAATCTCCCAGGCCAAGGGACGCTTCCTACACGAGCGTCCCGAAATGTTATTGACTGCGTGGTTGTTGTCAAACAACGTTCCACGTCAGAAGGCTTTTCTCGACATGCTGCAGATTTTATCGCAGCTGCGAGAGGGAGGTCAACCTTCAGGTCATATAACAACAAGGTTAACGGATTTGCAGACTGGTGTGAGGAAAAGGGTATTGTTACCTTTCATTCCACTATTCAGCAAATAGCAGACTTTCTCTGTGAGCTGTTCTTTTCAGGATTAGCTCCTGTCACAATTGCTGGATACAAGTCAGCTTTGGCATCAGTTATTCCTTGTCTAGCCAACAGGGATAGTCCAGAGGTGGCCCAGTTGAGTGTGATGGTGAAGGGAATGAGCAATCTCCGACCGAGACAACCGGTAGTCATTCCAGCCTGGAGTCTATCTTTAGTGCTTAATGTACTGGCCAAGCACCCTTTCGAACCATTGCGTTCGGCTAGTCTAAAGCATTTGACTCTAAAGGCGGTCTTTCTATTGGCAGCTTCCTCGGCTAGAAGGCGCAGTGTGATCCATGCACTTTCAGCAGAGAGGGACCGATTTATTGTCTCCAGAGAGGGTCTGCGTCTACTGCCAAGAGCAGAGTTTATGTCAAAGATTCGATCTTTGAGATATCCCGGCAAACCGATCGTTGTACCGAAACTAAGTAGGTTTGATCGTGATGCCAGGGTCTGGTGCCCAGTCCGTGCTTTGACTAAATACAAAACGGACAGACTCGTTACGGTCGAATGATAGACATCTGTGGATCTGCCATAAGGAGCCATATGGCGCCACATCCGTGGATTCTATCTCTCGTTGGGTAGTCGAATGCATTCAGACTACCCGTGAGAGTACGACTGGGCACCAAGTGCAATGCGCAAGGGCACGATGTTAGAGGAATAGCCGCCTCTTACGCCCTTTACAATGGTGTTCCGTTTAAGGACATCATGGCTGTTGCACAATGGCACTGTGAGTCCTCTTTCACGGATTACTATATGAGGGATGTGTCAGACTTCGCCATTCCACTCGCTTTAGCTGTTTTGAGACGATAGCTATATGACCACACTGCTCTTCTTCCTTTTTTGGCATTTGTAAGAGAGAATTAAGAAGCAGACATGGTCGAGCGAGAGGATATCAACCAGATTGTGTCACTGATGGCCGGACAAGTTAATGGTTGGAGGCTCCAGGTCTGAAATCCAAATATCATGAGGTAATTCAGGATTGAGAGTGTTTTGGATTATGTCTATATATCATGATCATTCATCTTATATATTCATGCTCATTCCCAGGCTAATATATGCAAAGAGCAGTTAACCCTCTTGGCATATTTGTGTTTTCAGGCGAGATGCATGTTCGTGAGTTCTCTCCCTTTTCTTAGGAGAAAAAGGGGGGGGGGTGATGCGAATGCGATTCGGTTCCGTTAACTTGATGGTCCTTTTAGGTTTCCATTAGTCAAGTTTAAGTCTAGCTCTTTCTCCAAGGGGCAAAAGTAGCAGTTATGGCTTGCCCCTTCCCACCAGGTTACTGACCAAATCTGGTGTATATCAGAAGTAATAGAATGGTGAGTATTGATCGAAGGAGAATGTAGGAAATTTCAATTTCCCTTTCTCCGAGATCTATCAATACTCACCATTCTATTACGGACCCAGCCTCCCAGCCCCACGGAGGCAAGCCATGAGTTTCTCTTGTTTGGTGGCTATGCAAACAATATGAGCTTCATGGTAGACGGGTACTCGGCAGTTGGGAGCCGAGTACCCGGTTCCATGGAGTCGGTAAAGCTTTCTAAGTCTATAGTCCTAGAGCCAGCTGTCAGGGCCAGCTGTATATCAGAAGTAATAGAATGGTGAGTATTGATAGATCTCGGAGAAAGGGAAATTGAAATTTCCTACAATCCTTCACAACATGTAATTTACTGTTTGTATTGTTCATCTGTCAGCTTCCAGTCGGAATAATTTCCAAATATTCAACAGTTTTCATAAATTGTTGCCTCTGGACATAAGCGAGATATAGCATACTCATCAGGGAAAAGGTTAATCGCATATAGGTAGACCCCTTTAGAAGTACACATGAGCAGGGAGTATGGCTGTGGAAGTCTGATGGATTTACCAAGCTCATTAAAGTTAGGAAGATCATCACTACCACCATAGCTCATCATAAATTATGGCTCATCATACACTATATTAGTATCAATAATAATAAATTAATAATAATACATCACATACTGGATTACTGTTTTTAAGCTCGATGAACGCCGCTCTTCCCCCCCCCCCTCCCCTCTCTCCATTACCTCTAGCAACTTAAAATTGCAGATCTTCTAGCACTAAATGTTAAAAATTTAAAACTAATGCATATATACTGTGGGTGCAAGTGGAAAAAAAAAGAAAGAAAAAAAGATATATATATGTGTGTGTGATTTCGAGGGTACATACTTTTGATGTTCTCACGCGCGCGTTGCTTAGGCAATGTTAACAAATCATGTGTCATTAAATAGATACAGTATTTTTACACCACAAGTGTAAATTTTTAAAGGATGCGCGTAGCACAAGTGATTATTTCATGCATTTTGATGTCAGTGTAGTGAAAAACATGTATTTTCACTAATACTTTTTTTACCCATGCTAAAAATACTGATAACTCGTAAGGAAATTATACAAATCAATCCAGTTTTTGCGCCCAAAGACATCTGACAATTATTGTCCTGAGTAGCATAGCAGACCCGTTGCCATAGCAATAATTTATTTCTCCCGAAGCGTGGAACTGGTATGAGGTGCTTATGTAGTTTTCAGATCTAATTAGATTTTTCTCAACCCGCAATGGCAATTCAAACAGGCCCTAGTTACCACACAAAATAAATTTCAATAATTTTTTTTCAATTTTCCGGTATGCAAAAACAATACCAATACCACATTTACCAATTTCCAAGCGAAAAAATGAAAGATTTTTAACTTTCTTAATGTTTTGGCTGAAATTTGCTGCTTCCCGGTTATCACGAAAAGTGGAATATAACCTGATCTGGATTTACAACTATAAATTAAGTTCTGTGTTTGTATCAGACCCATTTATGTCATTATTGTCGGTGACAGACTCTCCTTTGCTCAAATCATAAAAATGGTGTCAATTCACCGCCTCACTAGAGTTGAAATTACGCGATTACATCACTCTCGAAAACATATGACGCAATACTGAGATTGCATCTGTAGACCAGGTAGTGGATATTTATAAGCAGTAAATTTATTTTAGGTTCTTAAATATTTTTATGCATGTTTTATTTCAGTGAATGTTTGCTAGTTACGAAATTGACCAAATTTGTTGATAAAATTCCTACTCTTATATTAAATCGGCGAAAATGGGCTTACACCCTCGAAAACTCATTATCCGATAATATTTATGTTTTTGTGTGCGTTACGCATAGTGTTGTAATGTTGTTAATTGTAACATGTACAGTAATTTAATGTTGTAATGTTTCTTTGTCTATATATTTTATGGATCCATCACAACATAGGCTTTGCCTTTGATGGACTACCTGTCCTTTGTAATGCTACTATAAAATAAAAAATATTTGAATTGAATCGAGTTGAATGCTATGTGGAATAAACCGCAGCACCATCTATTGAAATCTTCAAAACGATGGTGAAGCAGGCAGGTCCATAAGACGTCAAAATCATGTAGGGTGGGGGACCATAATTCTGTGGATGTAACAAAAACCGGTAGCTTCATGATAATGTCTTCGGACTCCCTCGATTGAATGCATTGATTTAAATACTGTAATGAATACCTGTTATATTATTTGTTCATGTGTACAAATTTCTATTTCATTTACTTTAGATGTACGTATTTGTAACTTTTACAATGATCTATGCAAGAAATGTTTCTGGGGAAAATAGCGAATGGTAGAGACCTACAAAACCGTGGACTGAGAATCGCAAAACTATAGTGGCCCCTAATGACCATCTAAAAATTACTAACAATAATAAAATTGTACAAACTATTGCTCTAGTTAGCACATGTTGACCTAGAGCTAATAATTATTAGTTCTGCTTCGCAGCGATGGCATAGGAACCACATATTTTTCCTAATCACTGATCCTACTACCGAATGTCAAATGGACCTACTCCCTGGGTCAGTGATTATACTCATCATATTGAGCCTATTCGCAGGGTTGGCAATTTCCCGGGAAGTACTAGTATTTCCCAGGGCAGTGGGAAATACTCAGATATCCAGTAGAATGTTTATATATTTAACCTCATGGTTGTTTATCATGTCTAAGAAAATACTGACCTGGATTAGTAAAAAAAATACTAAATATCATATAGTGACATATACATGTACATAAGTTGCAAACCCTATGCATAAGGAACTTAGTCTTCTAAACTGCACATCAGACAAAACTGAACATCAAATGAAATCCCATTATAATTTTATGAGGTATACCTTGATATTTAACAGTAAATCAGTCTATAGATCTGCTATGAGTTCAGTAGACCTATACAATTACCGACCCAATAATAAAAGGCTATGACTACTATCAGAACATGCAATGCAAACTTACTTCTGAGATCGTTACCTATTGCTGTGTTCTTGCTTTAACCATTTAGCACTGAAGTCGGCGAAAAATGGCTTGTGCAGACTGCAGTGGTCTTGATGAATGTCCATTTTTTGTAGACTAAGAGAAGACTATTTTTGAAAATTTACAACTGGAATGACTGAGGAGACAGTAGTAAATTTAAAATTATAGCCTTGATCTGCAAATAGATATTTTCTATGAAATAATTGAAATTTGCTTGAACAAATTTGAGTGTTAAATGGATAAATAACTAATTCACTCTGGGATGTCATTATATCTAAGTTAGTGCTGAATACATTTCATTCTGAAGTTGCAGAAATGTTAAAATTGTAATTACTATTTAAACCTGAAATCTCGAGAATATGAAAGGTTATCGATATGCTATGATATGCCTATATTGCCTATTTGATCTCTGTATTAGATATGGGCTTCTATATTAGCCCCTCTGATTAATATAGATCTAAGATATTTAGTTGAAAATTTTACCACTTCTGATGAGTATTTTGAGTATTTCCTGGTATTTCCCACTTTTTGGAGTGTTTCCCGGGGAGGTATTTACCAGTATTTCCCGCCCGGTATTTCCCCCACCAGGAAATTGCTGCCAACCCTGCCTATTAGATAAGTCTGGTATATATAGATGCATGGAATTTTAATTTAATTTCTACATAAACTTATATATTGTATACTGCTCACATCTGTGTGCTTTTTCAACAAAAATAATTCTGTAATAAGCAAACAGCCTGTAAATTGGCATATTACTAAACTGCAATTTGTATCCATGGAATTAAAGTACCCTAAAAATAATATTTTCGAGACGGTACACGGTTAGAAAAACATGGCCCATAGTGGCCACTGTAGCAAGAAACATCTTAAATTTTTGTCTTTCGGCACCTTTTGGATTTAACTATCTGGCAAATCAAATTCAATAACATCGGAGAGTTCTAAAATTTGTAAATTCTTATATTTTAAGAAAATTAAAATAAATTTTTAGGGAAATTGTGCTTATTTTGTAGCAAATCGTGGCTGTAGTATCATGGGCTTGGTGAGGCATAAATCTTAGGCATAGATACTTGTTAACACAGTGTTGCGTTCGTAAGATACCAGTCTTCGTATCTAAATAAAAAATGGCGGGCATGCGCGTGCAGAATATCATCGGCGCGTGCGAAGCCATGACATCCACGGAATAAGAGCCCCACGGAATTATGGTACTGGACCCTACAGTGTATATATTTTTAACAACACTTGTATATATGTTTTCCGGCACCAAGCACTGCACCTCCTTCGCGCAATTGCACACACTTCGTGGGACATCCAATTGGAAAATGCGGAGTCAGCATATACAGATATACAGATACAGATATGTGTATGGTACATTGTAGGGCCAAGACTGGCATAAACACAACGGGTAAGAGGGTGTGCTACGACGACTATATCCAAAAGTTCTGCTGCTGATGACAAATTTAAAACCATCAGCAGTTGGAGCTTGCACACAGTTCTCGTTCTCGTCCAGGTGGCTCCAGTCTATCAAAGCTCGCATGAAGAAAGATTGTTTGAAGTCGTGATTTAGATGGTGGAACACAGAAACACTTTGAATTGTTGGTGACTTGGTTTTCGATAATGTTTGATGTTACACAGTCTTTGTATTTCCATGCTCGAATGTCACTCCTTGGAGTTTTTGCTGTTAAGAATTCGTGAGGCTGGAATTGACCCATCAACCACCTTGAAAAGGAATGTGAGGCGAAGCTGTTTGTGCCTGTCCTGCGGAGATGTGAGCTTGAGGTACTATAGCATATCCATTAAGAATGCACTGCTTAGATGTTCTCTGAGAGCATCAAGGTTTCAAAATTTGCATAGGGTAGGTTGTGGGGGGGGGGGGGAGGGGGGTGGCTCCACCAAACCCACCTTATTTGTGACTCGTTAGTCAGGCTTTACTTCTAGCCACTGGTGTTTTCTGCAGGGTTGCCAATTTCCCGGGAAATACTAGTATTTCCCAGGTCTGTGGGAAATACCAAGAAATACTCAGATATCTGGATGTTTATCATCTTAAGCAAACACTGACAAGCATTAGTGAATATCGTCTACTGACATATGCATAAGTTGCAAACCTATGCATAAGAACATAGTCTTCTAACTGCTAAAGCAACACTACATCAGACAAGACTGAACATCCAATGAATTACCATCTATAGTTGTATGAGGTATGACTGGATTTTTTACCGTAAATCACTTGTCTATAGATCTGCATGGAGTTCAGTAGATCTATAGAATTACCTACCAAATAATAAACGGCTTTGACTACTGTCAGAACATGCAATGTAAACTTACTCCTGAGGTCTTCACCTATTGCTGTGTACTTGCTTTAACCCTTTAGCACTCGTCAGCGAAAAATGGCTTCTGCAGTAGTTTTTGATAAATGTCCATTTGCAGACCATGATAAGACTATATTTGAAAATTTACCACTGGAATAATTGGCTTGATAACTGAGCCATTCATTCCAGTAGTAAATTTTCAAAAATAGACTTCTTTTGATCTGTAATTAGATATATTCTATGAGATAATTTAAATTTGCTTGAACAAGTGTGAGTGTTAAAAGGTTACTAATTCCCTCCTTGGGATGTCGTTGTCCCCCGATGGCCATCGACGGGGACACTAGTAATAGGCGGCATCCGTGTGTCCGTCCGTCCATCCATCCGTCACACTAGGTTTCCACTCGATAACTTTAGTTAGCCTGCATGGATTTATTTCAAATTTGGTATGGTGACTCCTTATGACGAGGCCTTGGTGAGGATTGCGTTTCAATGACGTGCGTCCAGATGTGATGGAGTTATCCCCCTTGAATGACATAGAATTCAAGGAAAATTTGGTTTCCGTTCAATACCTTTAGCTAGCCTGCATGGATTTATTTCAAATTTGGTATAGTGATTCCTTATGACGAGGCCTCGGTGGGGATTGCGTTTCAGCGACGTGTGTCCAGATGTGATGGAGTTATCCCTCTTGAATGACATAGAATTCAAGGAAAATTTGGTTTCTGTTCAATACCTTTAGCTAGCTTGCATGGATTTATTTCAAATTTGGTATAGTGATTCCTTATGACGAGGCCTCGGTGAGGATTGCGTTTCAGCGACGCGCGTCCAGATGTGATGGAGTTATCTCCTTGAATGACATAGAATTCAAGGAAAATTTGGTTTCCGTGCAATACCTTTAGCTGGTCTGCATGGATTTATTTCAAATTTGGTATAGTGATTCCTTATGACGAGGCCTCGGTGGGGATTGCGTTTCAGCGATGTGCGTCTGGATGTGATGGAGTTATCCCCCTTGAATGACATAGAATTCAAGGAAAATATGTAGTGTTGTAGCCACCATAGATTCACATGCACAATTTTGTAAAGGCAGGAATCTCAAAAATTTGTTTTACTAACAACACCTGTCGGGGGACATGTGATCAGTACTGATCTTCTAGTTATATCTAAGTTAGTGCTATTATGATTGAATACATTTCATTCTAAAGTTGCAGAAATGTTAAAATTGTAATTGCTATTTAAACCTGAAATCCGTGGAATTTGTTGAAAATAATGTGAAAGTCTGTGTTTTCAATCAGTCATATTGTAGCATGTAATAGCATAAATACTAAACAGTACATAATATTAGTAATATATACATTTAATCGTATATAACAGAATGAAATGTGTTGCCATCTCAATCCTTTAATCCCCAATTACACACCTTGCTGTCATTCCATTGGTGAGAGCAATATGACACCTGTAAATGAGCTGAGTGTGGAAGACGGTGTAGCTCAGAGCATTGATTTACATAGAAATCTACGGCTAACTAAATGAACAGTACTTGTAGATACATGTACATGTACCATCAATGTCTAGCATAGTTTGGTAATCTAAGCTTAGATCTCTATTTTAAATCAATATTCTGATAGGCTGAGAATTCAAGGCTGTATAATGGATTTGTATTGTATGTCACAATATGTATACATGTAGCGTGCTAATGCCTTGTATATCAGTTTAAGTAAACCACTTCAAGACATGAACCTTTCTTAATATTTTGAAACTATTTTACTGACATTACTGTCCGAAGTCGTTGTTGCAGCCTCTGCTGAAAATGGTTTCTAAAAATTCCACCAACATTGTTTGTGCAATAAATAGTAGGTGTTGTATAGATATGTAATTGAGAAGGTTATAGACATGCTATGATATGCCTATATTGCCTATCTGATCTCGTATGTCAACCTGTATTAGATATAGACTTCTATATTAGCCCCTCTGATTAATATATCTAAGATATTTAGTTTAAAATTCACCACTTGTGATGAGTATTGGAGCATTTCCCACTTTTTGGAATATTTCCTGGGGTGATATTTCCCGTACCGGGAAATTTCTGCCAACCCTGGTTTTCTGAATACAAATGCAGGAGATGCCAACTCAGAGTATCTAGATTTCAAAATTATCCAGTAGAGGACAGAGTATCTAGATTTCAAAATTATCCAGTAGACGACTTCTGAACCCCCATCCTACTGCCGGGGTGGAGGTGGGAGGCGCGACACCATCTCTGAACAAACCTTGTCAGAATGTGTTCTGAGAAACTGATGACTATAAGTAGTAGAGGCAGTACATGTAAGCTATAGAGCGAAATCTTTAAAATGTATTAAAAACTACTTATTAATTGGGCCAATTTTAATAAAACTTGACTAAACCTTCACAGAAATTAGATACATCGATGATATCTTCATCATATGGACACATGGTGAACCCGCCTTAAATGAATTTATCACCTATATGAATTCACCTCATAACAATATCAGATTTACGGCGGAATGGTCCATGAAGTCTGTCAGTTTTCTGAACACCAAGGTCCAGATTAACAGTCAACACAAGATCTCCTTTGACCTCTACACTAAACCAACCGACACACATGGTTACCTCCACCACAGATCAGCTCATCCGGACAGCACCAAAAAAGCTACCCCCTATGGCCAATTTTTACATCTACACAGAATCTACACCGTGGACAAAGATTTTGAAAGACATACCAAGAAAACCATTCTCCACTATGAGAACAGAGGTTATCCGCTGAACAAACTGTTAGATTGCGACAATAGGGCTTTGAATATCCCCAGTTCAAACCTTCTTCAGCAAGCTATTCAAAAACAACAAACCACTTCTAATGACCGCATGTAGTGCTCATTACAGATTTCGATAAACCAGGACATCTGGCCAAAAAAGTGATTCTGCAACACTGGCACCTACTAGAAAGCAGCCTCAAATGCCATGACACTTTTCCAGAGAAATCTCTCTGGACACAGACACGGTGAGAATTTTAAGGACAAACTAGTCAGAGTGGAATTTTCCTTCCCTGACAGGAAGTGACAACAGGGACACTATTCCAAACAGGATTTATCAAACAAAGTGTCCATCGTCAGCAATGTGAATCTTATTGGACCCATCAGTTACATACGATGGACCCAATCGGCATCAACCATGCTGACTGCTAACCCCACTGCATCACTGCAAGTTGCAGCATGTTAGGTTACCTTATCCTCCCATTGACAGAGAGTTTACAGCTATGATGTCACACACCTTTTACATCACACTCAACAATAATGTCACGCTGGTGTTTGACGTCACACCACAATGGACGCATCCCTACTTTTGCTGTTTAGTAATTGCACCACGCGTTTACAACACTTATTTACACAAATTCGCAGACAAAACAGGTCTAAGTCGACACATTAGAGAAGCTCGCCGTCAAGCCTTGTTCTGTAGGTGTGGAAAGAGTGGGAAAACTATCCGCATGAAATGAGATATGCGAAGACATCTACATTTGGTCCATAAATTTATTCCAGAACACGCGGACATCACAGCTAATCACTTTGCCACAACTCTTGTCATTCCAGCTGAACTTTTGGAGGAATTCCGCTACTCACCAGCCAAATCCTCCCCCCCCCCCCCCCCCCAGAACTGGCACCCGCTTCTCCCGGCATCCTTCGACCAATTGACGCCCTCCAGGGAGAGCTGGACCACAAAACCTGAACCTCTTGGGCGACCCAACGCCAGAGGAGCGGTTTAACACAATGCCATAAACAGGTAGTTTGGCCTGTTGCTAAAGACGACATGACGCAATAAGATGTGGGCGACGTCATAGATTCGACGTAATAATTACATGACATAACAGCGAAGTCGATCTAAGACAAACTGTGACAAGAGCATGATGCGAGATAATCATGCACTGTGATGCCGCATTATTGCTGCTTTGGCATCATGGAAATTAAGAGCAAACTGGAAATTTCAAGGTCGTCTGCACAATACTGGATACAGTTAGGTTCCATGGGTCAAAAAATCTAAATTTTGAATCTAAGATTTGGTGGTAGGAATCTTAAGTTTAGTCTTAAACATGAATTATTCACAAAGGAAAGTAACTAGAGAGCTTCATTTGGAATTTTATGGAATATTAAAAGTGTACCATTATAGGCGGAAATTAGCATATTATAGCATTTTCTGCATATTGATTATGCAGTTATTTTCGTTGTAGCATTACATTTCAGCTGATAAATCTGACACCTCTGAAGATAACTCGGCCTGTAGCGCATCTTGGAAAGTAGAGCATACATGTATGTGCATTTCGATTATATAGTTTTTCTTAAACATCATTAAAAAAAATACAATACCTTGAAAGTGTGTAGGTGGACACATGATATTAAAAACTGTGCGATCTTAATTTTTGTTGTAACATCATGTTTTTTTGGGCTACATGTACCTTGAACTACCTTCTATGTATTCAAGATAATTAAAAAAATTTAAACTGCTTATTTATTTTCACAATATGTGCAACTATAGCAACACAATTTTATTTTGAACAGAACAAGTTTAGGGTAGGATTGACAGAGTTGAAGTTTATCCATCAAACCGAATATGAAATCCTGACAACAGGTCTTGGTCACCACATCTTAGCACAATTCTTGACCTAATTGGCACAGCTCTCCTGACATGCACTTTTAGATGTACATGTATTTTTCATATATGTTAGAGCAGTAACAAGAAACCCTCACAGTAAGTTGTATATTGTTTTTACAACAGCAAGCTGCAATCAAAGAGTAATCCTCTTTGATTGCGGATTGCTGTTGTGAAAACAATATACAATTGATTCGATTATTGATTTATAACGTAAGTTCCCAGTATTGTGCAGGCAACCACAAATATCAGAGCTATGATATCTTGTATTAATATAGTAAGGCAGGTTTAAGATTATTCATTGATTATGTAAAATAACTACCATACTAAATATATGTAAAATATTCAATTGAGTATATTCTGTGCTCAGACCAGTTTTCATGCCCCCCCCCCCCTACCCACCCACATTATCTGAATGCGTTGTAGTATTATCAATATAGATACAGTGATAAAGCTACAATAGATTAAAGATTTGGTGACCAGGGACCTGATAGTTTAGCAACAACATGTATCTGAATATAAATGTGAACGATAGCCCTTTAACACTCATATCAGCCAAAAACAGCTTCAGCAGTGGTCTTGAGAAACGTCCATTTGTTAAGAAACGTCCATTTACAAACCAAGTTTAGAATATTTTTGAAAATTTATGACTGAAATGACTGGCCCAATAACCAAGCCAGTAATTCCAGTTGTAAATTTTCAAAAACTGCCTCTTGGTCTGCAAATGTACATTTTTTATGAGAAAATTGAAATTTTCTTGAATTGAAATTTTCTTGAACATATTTGAGTGTAAAAGGGTTAACCTATATATAGAGCATTTATAAGTATTTTATACATGTATGTGTATATGATGATATGTACTGCATTATTCACAACTACCACATGACTTTGTACTGTACATGTTTTCTTTTCTTTTTCTTTTTAGATGGCTTCTCGGGTGATATTGCACTGACAAAATCAGACTTCAAAGCTCAAGTTCAAAGAGTCAAACCTAATATTCGTGCAATTAAAACTATATTAAAGACAAAGTTCTCCAGACATTTAAAATCTTTACCATCAAAGCCTAATCCACATCTGATAGCAAATATACAGTTCCCAACAAAAGACAATCAGAATCATGAATCTCAGTTTGATGTTTTAAAAAGAAAATGTAAAAAGAAGAGGAGAAAGAGCAACTATGATAAAACAAGTAGAAGGTAAGAATTACAGCCTTTCATCCATACATGTACTTGTATGTATTTAACTCCTTGTGTTAAAGCGATGCTAATCTCATCTCAAATGTTGTATTGCACCGATAGAATATGGTTTATAGATTCCATGTCATTCATATCCTGTCACATTCCCTGATCTGTATGCTCATCCCATTGAATATTTTGAAAGTAATTTGACTGAAAGTCCAATCAAATTGGTTTCAAAATATTCAACAGCTTACCTGTAGGATTGCTTTTATACCACGTTGCCAAACTATGGCTGGAGCCTCTATGACAGCATATATACTGAGGCAGACACACTGGGGTTTTTCTGATTGGTTGAAAAGTAAATCATGACAGCCATCATAGGGTGTAGAAATGTACCAACATTTAACTACTAAATCCTGAATATCTTTCCTTAGCGGCGTGATAAAAGGCTTAAAATTACCTGGATAGTTTATGGCCGGCGTGTTAGATCGCCTAAATAGCTATCAAGAGATGGGATTAGTTATCCTTTAACTTATATCTTTAATGGTCAAGACCAACAAAAACGGACTATGTAGCGGTCATGACAGCATGAGGAACATCCATTATTTCATCCTAGAAAATATGATTTTTTTTTAATTTACCACTGGAATTACTGGCTAGGTGACCGAGCCAGTCACTTCAGTGGTAACTTTTCAAAAATAGTCTCTCATCCGACAAATAGATACTAGCTAAGAAAAAACTGGATTTGCCTGACCATCTTTATGGTCAAGCCGGCCAAAAAATGACACCTGTAGTGAGTGGTCTTAAGTAAATGGCTATCTGCACGACAACAGAAAGTTATTTTTATAAATTTTACAAAAATTATTATTTTCTTGAAAAATCCTGACCATTAAAGGGTTAATTGATATAAGTAGAATTTTGAGCGCTCTGAGGCGCTGTTGACACAAGAGGGGTTAATACCATCACTGACAAGGTTGCTTACAAAGGCTTGAATGTTTGGAATCTACATGGAGATACGTGGAATATCATTTTGACGAAGGTGTACGAATCCTGGCTTTCCTAATAGTAGTCCTGATGATGTGTCATAAGTTTAGGATCAAGAGGACAAAGGCAGGGCGGGCTTCCATTAATTTCTAAACCATTGAAGTCTAGGACTTCCTGAGTAATAGATTTGGGAGTCCAAACATGAAAGTTTTAAATGGTTCACATACATGTACATGTGATTAGCTTAAACTCATCGTTTAAGTGGTGTATGGGCAAAAAATAGGAATTCTTGGACTTCCTTGTTAGTTGTTTGGGTGTCCAAGCGTGGATTTTGTGAATATAGTACTCCCGGACTTCCTCTAACATGTCTAATGGAAGCCTTGCTCAAAGATAAAGGTCACTGCGAGCAGATTAAATATGATTATCATGAAAGTTTGGTGTCAGAAAGTCAAATACTGAGGTCATAGTGACAATTAAAAATGATTAGTTTGAAAACTGCATGTATATAGTCTGAAAGACACATTTGTCAATAACTCTGGTTCTACTCTAGAGATCTTGACCAGACTTGGGTGGAAGGTTGCCCGAAGACGTCTGATAAATTTGGAGTCAAAAGGTCAAATACCAAGGTCACAGTGACACAATTAAAAGTTCTTCCAAAACGTGAATGTTGCTGTTACTTGTATTGCACAAATTTGTGCTTGTTTACATATACGAAGGATGGTCGCTTCAGTCATGATAGACAGATGGTCATGCAGGTAGCCGCTAAAAAAATGTCCTATTACTCATCAAATTTGGTCAAGAAAGTAAAAATATTTCCTTATTGAATATCCCTCTGCATGTAAAGAGAAGAGTATTTTTTGAAAATTTACCGCTTGAATGACTGGCTGATAGTTACGACATCTATAGGCGGCAACAATTTGACAGACAGATAGACCAACTTATATTAGTTGTGAGTCGCAACTAAAAGTCTATGCGTTATTCTATGCAGATTTGATTCTGCCATTGTCCTTATGGTTACCTTCTACAATGTACATGTATGTGTACTGTGTAGGCATCATGCTTCAGGAATGATTATTTACCAACAACTAGATTCGATGGTCGATGGCCTGCAAATCCCCACATTAACCACTGACCTATTGACATATCCATACCACCCTGGGTATACCACCCAAATGTCAATATCCTCTTACACTCCACGTTCGTAGGGGTAACTCAAGTCACATGCCAAATCTGGTTGAATTTTGTCCAACATTTTCTGATGAGATGTCTTACAGTCATTTTCCACATATTAAAATATTAAAATCTAGCCTTTTAACCCATTCACCCTATCGATATGGATGACTTGGATGCCTGCGGACAATAAGCAACCAGGGACTTCTACACAGTCACCCACCATCGACTCTGAGATTTATAGAGCCCTACATCCACCACCTGAAGGTAAGGATATCGTATACATTTATTCGGCACCGCTATCCAGCCCAGAACCGGGCAGTGATCTTGAAGAAGCCATCACACCTGCCACAGCTTCACATGCCTTCAGCCCCGGACTTAACAGCCCTGACAGCGGCCCACGGCTGAGGAAGACTACCAGGAAGACAGGACAAACAATTCTGATCCCCTTTTCCAGGAAGACTCCTCAGAACATCTCTGGGATGACGAACTAGGAGCAGTGGCACTCCTAGAAATCATCAACAACCTTAACTAAAAGGTAAGTTGATAGCGATAACTCTGACAAAATTTGAAAACTGACTAAAACTTCCTCTACTGGTTACTGCTTCAAAAATTCTCCTGAAAACCTCATGGAAATATGTTCTTATACAACTAATGAGAAGATCATCCTCTGATGAGTATAGCCTAAACATAGGCATGAAACAGCAAGAGTCTGGATAAACTATGGAGGGTTACAATAACAATTGTACCAATGTCACACAACCTTTTATACGCACACTCCAGTCAAACCGACCACAAACCATCTGTTTCTAGTAAAATACCATACACAAAAATAATTAAAACCAGGTACAAAATGTCCAAACTGGACACATAAAATGTCCAAACCGGGTACATAGTAGTACAAACCAACTGTACATTATCATAACCAGGTACACCTGTACATGCCCCTCAACCAACCGGGTACATCTACCCCACACCTCGGATACATAAACTAAAAAAGTACACACAATATCTGGTACATGTACATAGTTTATCCAGACTCTTGCCTTTTCGTGCCTATGTTTAGGCTATATTCATCAGAGGATGATGTTCTCATCAGTTGTACATGTATAAGAACATATTTCCCTGAGGTTTTCAGGAGAATTTTTGAATTAGTAACCAGTAGAGGAAGTTTTAGTCAGTTTTCAAATTTTGTCAGAGTTATCGCTATCAACTTAGGTTTCCAACACTTAATAGGTCAATATTTTCGAAAGCGTAATAAAATTGCTACTCCTCCATCGCTAATGAATGGATCTCGATAAAACTTCAGAGGATAATTCTATTGGACTACAGTGTATATTCTGATATCAGTACAGAGCCGGATTTTCAATTCGCTGCACCTGGGTTTTAGTAGAGCACCCCACATTTAAATTTTGAATCACTATTCCTCCGTTATTGATGAATGGATCTCGATAAAATGAGAGGGATATTCTATGTGTAACTCTTGACATCAATATGGAGCCCGATGTTCAATTCACCTTTCCAGATTATCCGTCAATTATTTGACGTCATATGACATCATAATCAGCTAAGGTGTGAGCAGGATAACCTCATAATCATTATATCATAAATGATTCTATGATGCCCGTCTTTAACTCTGATAGTCTAACACATTGTAAGAATTGTATGTCTACTATCTAATAAACATGCTGTTGAATATTTTGAAATTAATTTGACTGGGCGCTAGGCAGCAACAGCACCCGGTCAAAGTAGTTTCAAAATATTCAACAGCTTAAATTTGTACCTGTATAGTTTTCTGGAAATTGATAGACGGGGAGCCCATCACAAGCGAGGTGTGGGTGTAGCTTAGCTAGAGATGGGCGGGGTCTAGCTAAAAATGGAAAGGTTCATTCACTGCCCTGCTAGATTTTAGTATGGTGCCCCACCTTTAAATTTGAAAATAGCTATATCATTGCTGATGAACAGATTTTGATACAAATGGTTTTGCGAGTCCAATTTTTATACCCCGCCACAAAATTTGGAGTGATATTATGTAATGGCGCCATCTGGGCGGGCGTACGGGCGGCAGAGTGGTTTCCGGATGATAACCACCGACGGCCTTCTTGAAAATTGGTTTCTGGATGATAACTCTGTTACCGTTTATCGGATCGCTTTGACACTTTACAGGGTGGTTGGAAATTAGCAATGATCTGATATCCAAGATGGCCATCGGCCATCTTGAAAGTTAGTTTCCTGATGATAACTCCTTAACCGTTTATCGGATCGCTTTGAAACTTCATAGGCTGGTTGGACTAGATCTTGGGAAGAAACCTATCGAAATTGACAATGATTCGAAATTCAAGATGACCACCAGCCACGGGCTGCCATCTTGAAAGTTGTTTTCTGGATGATAGCTCCATTACCATTTATCGGATCACTTCATAAGGTGGTTAGAATATGTCTGGTGAAGAAACTTGTCGAAATTTATGATAATCCAAAATCCAGTATGGCCACCAGTCTGGCGGCCATCTTAAAATTTGGTTTCTGGACGATATCTCCATTTCCATTTATTGGCTCACTTCATAAGGTAGTTAAAATATGTCTGGTGAAGAAACTTGTCGAAGTTTACGATAATCCAAAATCCAGTATGGCCACCAGTCTGGCGGCCATCTTAAAATTTGGTTTCTTGACTGTTTAACGGATCACTTTGACACTTCATAAGGATGACTGGTCTGGGTCTGAGGAAGAAATAAATATTTTCTGAAAGCTCTCATTCATTGGTTTGTCATCATGGCGGGGTATTATGCACCGTTTGCGGAGCTCTTATTTATTCACTGTCCTGGTAGATTTTAAAAGGTTGGTCCACCCGTAAATTTTAAAATCGCTACTCTATGATTGACTAATAGATCTTGATAAGAGTTGGCGGCGGGGGTGGGCTTTGTATTCTAGCGGTAATCATTTACCTAATAATGGATCCGATTTTCGATTCACCTCATGACTGGTTGTAGAAGGGCACACACCCTTAAATTTAAAAATCTACGATGCCTTATCCCCACATTTGCAAAAACATTGAAGATATTATAATCGCCTTCGTCCGCCTGTGTCCATCCATCACGCTATCTCCTCCCGAACCATTGGGTGGAATTCGACCATGTCAGCCAAATTTGGTATGTGCATTACCCATATCATTGAGCTTTGCATGACATCATTTAGATTTGCCTCCACCCCCCTTGGGGTCAGGGGTGGTGTCAAAAGTTCAAATATCCTAAAAACTGTCGGTCATGCTATCTCCTCCCAAACCATTGTGTGGAATTCAAACAAATTTTGGTATGTCGGTTACCCATATAATTGCGGATTGTGTGACCACATTTACGTTTGGCTCCGCTCCCATGGGGGTCAGGCGTCGTGGTCAAAAGGTCAAATATCTTAAAAACTATCCATCAGGCTAATCTCCTCCCAAACCTTTATGTGGAATTCAACCAAATTTACTATGTGATTTACCCGTAATCATATGATTGCAGAGTGCAAGAGATATTTACATTTGTCTCTGCTCCCGAGGTGTGGCTGTTGGCATCAACACGTAAAAAATTGAGTGTAACACACCTCCGAAACAGTTGAAGAGAATACAACCAAATTTGGGATGTGAATTACCCATATATGATTGCAGAGTCAAAGAGGACATTTACATTTGTCTCCGCCCCCAGTGTGTCAAAGGGTTAAAGCTGTTAACTGTGGGTATTTGCGATGATACATCATCGACCAAGCAATCTTAAGTGTAGCAATGAAAACACTGCTTTAATCAGTGTTTTATAAATACTTATTGATATTTTGATGAATACCTACACGTACACCATGCCATATCGAGCCTTTAAAAATAAAAAATTAGTGTGAAATAAAATCTCCTGCAAGCCTATATATTAACCTGTAAATGAACATCCTCAAACCCACTGTAGAAGTCGGGTTTGGCTGAAAAGTCAGTACTAAATTAGTGAGTATGTGCATCAGTATGATTCCCGAATACTATATCTTGAAAGTACTTTTTAGTTCGACTTTACGAAGTAAAACGAGCTATTGAGATACCCTTCACGTCATCTGGTGGCGGCGGCCAACCTGCATTTGGCTCAACTATTCTGTTTATATCTCAGGTGTGGTTAATCATACTGGACCCAAACTTGGGCACATGCTTCCTTATAAATGCCATCGCATCTCACAATGAACTTGTGGTCGAAGGTCAAGGTTACTGTGACCTTGGTAAAAACCTTGCTTTTTCAACATTAACAGATTCCGTTTAGCTCCACTTTTCTATTTATATCTCAGGTTAGGTTAATCATATTCGACCCAAACTTGGACACATGCTTCCATATAAGGACACAACTTCCCACACTAACATTGAGGTCAAAAGGTCATGGTTACTGCACTGGTAAAAACATAGTTTTATTCAACATTATCATTTCCGGTTAGCTCAACTTAGCAGCTTATTAATATCTCATCCTTGGTTAATCATACTGGACCCAAACTTGGGCATATGCTTCATTCTAAAACATGGCATGACACAATGACCATGGGCTCAAAAGGTCAAATGTCAAGGTCACTGTGACCTTGGAAAATATCTAGTTTTTATGCTCCCCGAAAACAATTTCGCGGGAGCATATAGTCGCCGCTTTGTCCATCAGTCCGTTCATCCGTCCGTTCACCATATATAAGTTTGTCCGGGTCATAGTTTCAAGAGTTTTTCACATATGGTCACCAAACCTGGTATTTGGATGCATCTTAGGGAGAAGGTGTGCAGAGTATGAAAAGTAGGTCAAACGTAGGTCATGTTGACCTACTTTTCATGGTCGACTGAATATCACAGAAAATGTTTGTCCGGGGCATAGTTTCAAGGCTTGGTATGTGGATGCATCTTAGGGAGGTGTTCGGAGTATGAAAATTAGGTAAAAAGTAGGTCATGCTGACCTACTTTTCATGGTCGACTGAATATCACAGAAAATGTCCGGGGCATAGTTTCAAGACTTGCAGATGTGCTCACCAAACTTGGTATGTGGATGCATCTTAGGGCGAAGGTGTGCAGAGTAGAAAAGTAGGTTAAAAGTAGGTCATGCTGACCTACTTTTCATGGTCGGCTGAATATTACAGAAAATGTTTGTCCGTGCCATAGTTTCAAGACTTTTGCACATATGGTCCCAAACTTGGTATGTGGATGCATCTTAGCGAGAAGCTGTGCGGAGTATGAAAAGCAGGTCAAACATAGGTCATGCTGACCTACTTTTCATGGTCGACTGAATATCACAGAAAACGTTTGTCCGTGCCATAGTTTCAAGATTTTTGCACATGTGCTCACCAAACTTGGTATGTGGATGCATCTTAGGGAGAAGGTGTGCAGAGTATCAAAAGTAGGTCAAATGTAAGTCATGCTGATCTACTTTTCATGGTCGACTGAATAACACAGAAAATGTTTGTCCGTGTCATAGTTTCAGGACTTTTGCACATATGGTCACCAAAATTGATGAGTGGATGCATCTTAGGGAGAAGGTGTGCACAGTATGAAAAGTAGGTCATGCTGACCTACTTTTCATGGTCGACTGAATATCACAGAAAATGTTTGTCCAGGCCATAGTTTCAAGACTTTTTCGCATATGGTCACCAAACTTGGTATGTGGATGCATCTTAGGGAGAAGGTGTGCACAGTATGAAAAGTAGGTCATGTTGACCTACTTTTCATGGTCGACTGAATATCACAGAAAATATTTCTCCGGGCCATAGTTTCAAGACCTTTTCACATATGGTCACCAAACTTGGTATTGATTATTACAGAAAATATTTCTGTTCATTTTGAACATAGTTTTTATATGTATTTTTAATATGGTGCCAAGCAAAGTCTAAGTGTGTTTATCTAGAGAAACTTAGATTTTGCTTTTATTAAGCTATCCTTAACAAATTGTTCGTTAGGGCAAATCCCGCAAGACCAAAAGAATGATGGCCCACCGAATCATTCCTACTCCCCAAATTGTGGATTTAACATCATTACCCCAAACCAAAATATTTTAAGGATGGCCTAATATGGTGATATCGCATTGACAATTTCAAGTTCATTTCTCTGTGTCTGAGCCACAGTTCCAAACCTTTACCTGAAGCATATGCCTTCGGGGTTATCCATTCAGTTTCTCTGCAGAGTATGCCTTCGGGGAGCATACATCAATTTATTGATTTGCGTTGTTTTCAACATTAACAGTTTCTGTTTAGCTCAACTTGGCAGTTTATGTATAATATTTGGTTAATCATACTGGACCCAAACTTGGACGTATGCTTCCTTTCAATGACTCACCCTGAAGGGTCAAACAAGCTTATGCCATGGCAGCCGCCCGTTCATCATTCGTTGATCAAATTGCTTCTCCTTAATGCTTTGGTAGATTTCAACCAAATTTGGCTAGAAGAACCCTATGCTATTATACCCTCCAGAACCTCTAATTAGAATTTTAATTTGTCAATCTTTGGGGTGAACACCTTAGATTTTATCAAAGACTTACCGGAAATTGTCAAAATGCTACTCCTTAGTTGCTTGACATAAGTCAACCAAATTTGGCAAGACAGATTCTATGGTGCTAGGCTCTAGAAACTCTATTCCAAATTTTGATTGATCAATTTTTTGCCTGAAAATCTTAGATATTTAATATGTAAAATTTAACCAAAATTGTCAAAACACTATTTCTCCTTAAACAATGTTAGAGGCTTGACATATTTCAACCAAATTTGGATAGAGGGACCCTATCATGATAACTCCAGAATTCCTATTCAGAATTTTGATTGATCAATTTTCTGGTTGAAAATCTTTACTGGAAATAGTCAAAACGCTGGGCAACTTAACTCAACTTTGTGTGTGTGTGTTGTGTGTGCGTGGTGTGTGTGTGCGCGAGCGCGCTTCGGAACATGTAAACATGAATTTAATGTGCCAATTATTTTTATGAAAACCTTTTATGAACAATTTGCTGGAAATTTTAAAAATGCTACTCTTCATTAACGACGTTACAGATTTCAACTTAATTGGGCTGGAAGGACCTTATGGGGCTAGGCTTCAGAACATGTATACAAAATTTTGATTGCTCAAATTTTCTTGTGGCCATCTTGGATTTTTCAGAAACCCTTTAAAATACTCTTCCTTAATAAATGGCTTGATTTCAATGAAACTTGGGTCGAATGCTCCTATCGTGATCAACTTCAAGAGTTCTAATGGGAATCTTGATTTGTAAATCACTACTACTTAATCAATGACTAGATTTCAACGAAACGTAGGTGGAACGATCCTATGATGATAAGCTTCAGAAATCAACTGAGAATTTCAATTCGTCAATTTCTTTGGTGGTCAATTTGGATTTTCTGGAAATTATCCATGTTTATTTAAATGCAAATTGTTCAAATGCTAATGGTCCAAGGTGAGCATTACAGGCTCTTGGGCCTCTTGTTGATAAGTGTATTGAACAAGCCTTCTATATTCATTTTATGTTTGAAGTCAAGGTTCGTAGATCATTGTAAAGTCGAGATTCATGGTTGCATTGCAACCACATTTCTGGTTGTGACTGCTTTCTGCTTTATAGGAGATACAAAAGGTGCTTATTCAAAATTAGGAACTTGTATCAACAGTATAAAGAGACAATCAGAAATGTCGCCAAGCAAAAGCGATCTAAGCGTGCTGCCACTGGCCGCCCAGACCGGCTCTGGGACTATGGTGTCATACCATATGAGATTGAAGCCAACTTCACAGGTACGTTAATGAAATCATAGTTAGTTATGCAGTCCTCACTATGACTTACTTTGTATGTGTGTATATCTAAACATTTATTTCAAATTTTCGATGTGAATAATAAATACAATAGCAGTGGAGTTTGTGTGTTGCCAAGGCGAGAATCGCACTTCTAAGACATGGTTGGAAGGAAACTATGACTCTCGAGAACAACATTGTACATGGACTCTCTGCCGTTGTCTGTTGTGCTAAGATGTTGTATATTTTCAACCGGCAGTGAGCAATCCAGTTTAGATGCACAATTCAGATCTAGCTTGTTAAAGGGAATGGCCCATTCCAGCTTATCCATCCATCATATGACATCATAATCAACTATGTGACGTGTAGGATGATGTCATAATCAATTACAGTATGAATGACTCGATTTGTTCATCTTAAATGCTTAATAGTCTGATGCAATGTACGAATTGTATGTCTTTACTATTTTATAAACATTCTGTCAAATATTTTGAAACTAGTTTGACTAGATGGCGGGCCATAGGCAGCAATATATGACAGCAACCGCACCCAGTCAAATTAGTTTCAAAATATCTAACAGCTAACCTGTATAGTTTTCTGGAAATTAGGATTCAGAGAGTGCCGGGATCGATTGATCTGACAGGGGCAAAGTGTGGGTGGAGCTTAGATAGATGGGCGGGGCATAGCTAAAACGGGATTTCTCCATTGCGATCTAGCCTGTTAAAGGGAATTAGTTGTCATTCTAGAAATCAAGCGTATACTTACTTGTAATAACAAAGCCCTTTTCATATAGCTCATGTTTATCCATGAGCTTTTTAAATATAATTAGTGATTGTTGACAATGACTTTAATTTGAAAAAACCCAACTGCTGAATCATCTTAATCAACAAGTACTCTAGAGATATCATATGATATCTTATCATAAATAAAGGAAATTCCACACGTAAGTGAGTACATGTACGTGTGTGTGTGTAAGTTGGGGATAGGTCAGACTGAACCATAGAGTTGTATTTGTTTTCATCGTCACTTCCAGATGATATTTACTGCATGAGTTATGTCTGTCATATTTTCGCTAATTTTACAGCCATCCATGAGTGACATATGGGTGAGGTGGGTGGCTTACATCTACTTAGAACATTACCTCACCATGCCTCTGTACAATGTAAATTTGCATGGCATAGGGCCTATTGCAATGATTTGTGAAATTTATTAACTGGTTGGCATTAACCCTTTCACTGATGAAACCATTGTATTTCATTTTTAGCCCACTTGGCCAGAATGGCCAAGTGAGTTTATGCCCCGGTGACCGTCCATGCATCCGGCCTCCGTCAACTTTTTCTTTAAACAACTTCTCAAGATCCACAGAACTGATTAGATATTATATTTGGCAGGAACCATCCTTAGGGGATAGAGATCCAAGTTTGTTTAAAGGATGCCATTCGACCAAATTGGCTGGTGGCCATCTTGGATTTTGGATGATTTTTAGAAACTTCTGTACAAATCTCCGAAACCACTTGTGGATCAATTCAAAACTCATAAAACAACATCTAGGGCAAGAGCTAAGCAAAGTTTGTTCAAGAGAACTTGATTGACCAAATGGTTCAGCGGCCATCTTGAATGACCTAGTTTTTGCAAAAACACCCTCTCCGGAGCCGCTGAAGGGATCGGGCTGAAATTTGGAAGATATGATTAGGGACTAAGTGGCATTAAATTTGTTCAAGGGAAGTTGAGCCATAAAAAACATGGCCACGGTGAGCCAATCAAAATGTAGCGTGTTTGGTGACCATATTGGATTTTTCTATTTGACATGTTTGATGGATTTTGAGGCCAAAAATGGTTTTATATATGTTTTTGGGTATTGTGATCTCAAATTTGCCATTTTCGAAACTGTCAATAAACGGTTTGGTGGCCATCTTGGATCTTTTTCCTGCCAAAATCTCCCTTACTAAAGCAATGGTAAATTTAAAATGTCTTCTCGAAAACCACTGGGACGATTTCAATTATATTTGGCAGGAAGCATCCTTAGAGCATAGAGATCCAAGTTTGTTCAAATGAAGCGGATTGGCCAATTTGGCCGTCGGCCATCTTGGATTTCGGCCATTTTTAGAAATGTTTTTAAAAAATCTCCGAAACTGCTTGGGGGATCGATTCAAAACTCATGAAACATCATCTAGGCAAGAGATAAGCCAAGTTTGTTCATGATGACTTGATTGACCAGATGGTTCGGCGTCCATCTTGGATGACCTAGTTTTCGTGAAAACAACTTTTCCAGAACCGTTAAAGGGATCGTGCTGAAATAGGGGAGCCACACATGATTAGGGACTAAGGAGCATTAAAGTTTGTTCAAGGGAAGTTGATCCATAAAAAAACCCATTGCTGCTGTGGGCCAATCAAAATGTAGTGTGTTTGTCGGCCATGCTGGATTTTTCTATTTGATGCATTTTGAGCCCGAAAATGGTTTTATACATGTTTTTGGGTATTTTGATCTCAAATTTGCCATTTTTGAAACTGTAGGATAAACAGTTTGGGAGCCATCTTGGTTCATATTCCCGCCTAAAACTCCATACTAAAACAATGGGAAATTTAATGTGTCTTCCCGAGAACCACTAGGACAAGTACATTTTGGATTTTGGTACATTTTTAGAAGCATCTTTAAAAATCTCCGAAACTGCTTCGGGCATCGGTTCAAAACTCATGAAATATGATCTAGGGAAAGAGTTGAACCAAGTT
The DNA here is from genome assembly GCA_034401795.1 of Chaetoderma sp. LZ-2023a. NCBI lineage: Eukaryota > Metazoa > Mollusca > Caudofoveata > Chaetodermatida > Chaetodermatidae > Chaetoderma > Chaetoderma sp. LZ-2023a. The sequence goes on from CM067372.1 coordinate 120,362,616, forward strand.
TGTTCAAGAGACCTTGATTGGCCAAATAGTTTGGCGGCCATTTTGGATGACCTAGTTTTTGCGAAAATGGCATCTCCAAAACCGCTGAACAGATCGCACCGAAATTGGACAGATATGATTAGGGACTAACGGTCATTAAAGTTTGTTCAAGGGAAGTTGATAAGTAAAAAAATATGACCGCCATGGACCTATCAAAATGTAGTATGTTTGGTGGCCATGTTGGATATTTTTATTTGATGGATTTTGAAGCCAAAATAGATTTTATCTAGGTTTTTAGGTATTCTTGTTTCAAATTTCCCATTTTCAAAGCGGTAGGATAATCAGTTTGTCGACCTTCATGGATTTTTTTCTCGCCAATAACTCTTTTACTAAAGCAATGGCAAATTAAAAATATCTCAAGAACCGCTGGTCTGATTTCAAATATATTTGACAGGAAGCATCCTTACAGCATAGCATAGTTTGTTCAAAGGAAGATGATCGGACAATTTGGCCGGTGGCCATCTTGGATTTTGTCTGACTTTTAGAAACGTCTTTAAAAATCTTTGAAACCGCTTATGGGATCAATCCAAACCTCATGAAATATGAGCAAGAGCTAAACCAAGTTTGGTCAAGGGAACTTGATTTGCCAAATGATTCGGTGGCCATCTTGGATGATTTAGTTTTCGTGAAAACAACTTTCTCGAGAACCACTAAACAGATCGGGCTGAAATTTGGCAGATATGATTAGGGCCGAAACTCCATTAAAATTTGTCCATTGAAAGTTGATACATAAAAAAACATGGCCACCATGGATCACTCAAAATTGTGCGTGTTGGTGGCTAATTTTAATAAAACGTGATTAAATCGTCACAGAGTTTAGATTGGTAAATTTTTCCAGTGTTCCAGTTCCATCTTGTTTTGTTCATTTGTGCTAGTGGCCAATAATTCCAGGTGAGCGATGTGGGGCCTCTGGGTCTTTAGGCCTCTTGTGTAGCTCACCTGGCCCAAAGGGCCAAGCGAGCTTATGCCGTGCCGGCCGACGTCTGTCTGCAAAATCGCTTCATCTTCTACCAAATTTGGCTTGAAGGATCCTATCCTGGTACTCTAAAGAACTTCTATTCAGAATTTTGATTGGTCAATTTTTTTTTGGTGAGAATCTTAGATTTTATGAGAAATTTACCGAAAATTGTCAAAATGGTACTCCTTAGCTTCTTGAGAGATTTCAACAATATTTGGCTGGCAGTATTCTATAGTGGTAGGCTCTAGAATTTCTATTCAGAATTTTTATTAGTCAATTTTTTGGGTGAATATCTTAGATTTTGTAAACAATTTACGAGAAAGTGTCAAAACGTATCTCCTCCTTAACTTCTTGACAGATTTTAGGCAAATTTTGCTAGATTAATTCTATGGAGGTAGGGTCCAGAACTTGTATACAGAATTTTGATTGGTAAGTTTTTTGGTGGAAAATCTTAGATTTTATGAAAAGTTACGATAAATTGTCAAAGTGCTACTCTTCTTTAACCTGGTTAGTGGATTGCAACCTAATTGGGGTGGAAGGAACCTATGTGTGTAACCTTCAGGCCTCGTATACCGAGTTTTGATTGGTCAATTTTTTTGGGTGAAAGATTTAGATTTTATGAAAAATTTAATAGAAATTGTTAAAACGCTACTCCTCATTAACCGCTTGTCAGATTTCAACTTAATTTGTCTGGAAGGATTCTATCATGGTAGGCTCTAGAACTTCTATTCCAAATTTTGCATGGTCGATTTTTAGGTGGCCATCTTGGATTTATTTAATTGTTTTAATTTTGCAGAACCATTTAAAACGCTACTACTTAATAAATTGGCCGATTTCAACGAAACATGAGGGAAATGATCCTATGGTTGTAATGCTTCAACATACCAAATGAGAATTTTTATTTGTCAATTTCTTGGTGGACATCTTGGATTTTTCAAAAGCCATTCATCGTGTCTATTTAAATACATGCTTCAAATGTCACAGGCCCTTGTACATGTACAGGAAAGTCATTAAATATTTTGACAATGCTTTGACTAGCCATTGTTGCCTTAGCCAGCATTCCCAGGGAAATTAATTTCAAAATTTTCAACATAATGCTTATTCTATTATACAGAAGTTACAAATGTATTGTATCAGGCTTGTACTTTGCTTTCCTGAATAAATATGTGTGTGGCTGGGGTATTTTTTGCAGGGCACTACAATCAAGGTCTCTGCCATAGCATCTCAATTATGTCGGTCTCAAGGACCCCACATCCTGAAATCTGGTGTGTCTCATCCATGGTAACATTATATTGTACATGTAGTGTTTTGGACACACAACTATGAATTAAATGTATGGATATGTATCCATATCCATTGGTATGTATTTTGGGGGAATTTTCTGGGCAAAAATCTTAAAAAAACTAAGTTGTATTTAGCAATAATACAAGATTGTTAAGGGTCGCATGGGGCCCACTGGCATTAATTTTGGGGGTCCCAAGCTGCATTTTGGTGATATATCCCCTCAAAATGACCCTTATGAGAATCACTGATTCTAACCTTGGTAGCATGCACGAACATGCTTATTACTTTGAGAATATGAACATACATGGAGCTTGAAAATATCTAAATGTAATAGTTGTAATATTATATGAAAACTTTATTTGCTAGGAAACCACAAAGCCTTGTTCAAAATGGCAATGCGACACTGGGAAAATTACACATGTGTCACATTTATCGAGCGGCGACCCGAGGACCAAAATTATATTGTGTTCACAGAAAGGCCATGTGGGTGTGTATAGAATAACATGTATTTTTCTTGTATTAAATCATAATACAGTAAAGAGAAACATCTTCAAATCTAAATTTAACCCTTGACATGGCAGTGTCTCACTAGAGGAATCCAATCGCTCAGTCAATCATATCTCATCATAATGAACTACGTCACATGTAGGCTGACGTCATAATCAGTTACATGTATATCATGAATGGCACGGTATAGTCTGTCAAAAAACGGTTAATAGTTCGTCAAGTTTTACAAATTGTATGTCTACTATTTAATAAATATTCTGTTGAATAGTTTGAAAAACCATTCGCAGCAACAGCACCCAGTCAAATTAGTTTCAAAATATTCAACAACCTACCTGTATAGTTTTAAGGAAATTGAGATTCAGAGTGTGCAGCGATCGATTGATCTCAACATGGCCAAAGCATGCGCGGAGCTTAGTTAGAGGAAGGCGGGGCAGACAACTATGAATGAAAGCTGTTAAATATATTAAAACTAATTTAATTGCAACAGTTCCCAGTCAAAGTTGGTCTATGAAGGTTAAGGAGTTAATCAATGCAATCATTGTTGGTCTGTGAGGGTTGGAAGAGTTAATCAATACAATCATTGTTGGTCTGTGAGGGTTAAACAGTTAATTAATGCAATCATTGTTGGTCTGTGAGTGTTAAAGAGTTAATCAATGCAATCATTGTTGGTCTGTGAAGGTTAAAGAGTTAATCAATGTAATCATTGTTGGTCTGTGTGGGTTAAAGAGTTAATCAATGTAATCATTGTTGGTCTGTGAGAGTTAAAGAGTTAATCAATGTAATCATTGTTGGTCTGTGAGAGTTAAAGAGTTAATCAATGTAATCATTGTTGGTCTGTGAGAGTTAAAGAGTTAATCAATGTAATCATTGTTGGTCTGTGAGGGTTAAAGAGTTAATCAATGCAATCAGTGTTGGTCTGTGAGGGTTGGAAGAGTTAATCAATGTAATCATTGTTGGTCTGTGAGGGTTAAAAAGTTAATCAATGTAATCATTGTTGGTCTGTGAGAGTTAAAGAGTTAATCAATGCAATCATTGTTGGTCTGTGAGGGTTAAAGAGTTAATCAATGTAATCATTGTTGGTCTGTGAGGGTTAAAGAGTTAATCAATGCAATCATTGTTGGTCTGTGAGGGTTAAAGAGTTAATCAATGCAATCATTGTTGGTCTGTGAGAGTTAGAGTTAATTAATGCAATCATTGTTGGTCTGTGAGGGTTAAAGAGTTAATCAATGCAATCATTGTTGGTCTGTGAGGGTTAAAGAGTTAATTAATGCAATCATTGTTGGTCTGTGAGAGTTAAACAGTTAATTAATGCAATCATTGTTGGTCTGTGAGGGTTAAAGAGTTAATCAATGCAATCATTGTTGGTCTGTGAAGGTTAAAGAGTTAATCAATGCAATCATTGTTGGTCTGTGACGGTTAAGGAGTTAATCAATGCTGTCATTGTCGGTCTGTGAGGGTTAAAGAGTTAATCAATGCAATAATTGTTGGTCTGTGAAGGTTAAGGAGTTAATCAATGCAATCATTGTTGGTCTGTGAGAGTTAAAGAGTTAATCAATGCAATCATTGTTGGTCTGTGAGTGTTAAAGAGTTAATCAATGCAATAATTGTTGGTCTGTGAAGGTTAAGGAGTTAATCAATGCAATCATTGTTGGTCTGTGAGGGTTAAAGAGTTAATCAATGCAATCATTGTTGGTCTGTGAGAGTTAAAGAGTTAATCAATGCAATTATTGTTGGTCTGTGAGGGTTATGGAGTTAATCAATGCAATCATTGTTGGTCTGTGAGTGTTAAAGAGTAAATCAGTGCAATTATTGTTGGTCTGTGAGGGTTGGAAGAGTTAATCAATGCAATCATTGTTGGTCTGTGAGTGTTAAAGAGTTAATCAAAATATCATTGTTGGTCTGTGAGGGTTGGAAGAGTTAATCAATGCACTCATTGTTGGTCTGTGAGGGTTAAAGAGTTAATCAATGCAATCATTGTTGGTCTGTGAGAGTTAGAGTTAATTAATGCAATCATTGTTGGTCTGTGAGGGTTAAAGAGTTAATCAATGCAATCATTGTTGGTCTGTGAGGGTTAAAGAGTTAATTAATGCAATCATTGTTGGTCTGTGAGAGTTAAACAGTTAATTAATGCAATCATTGTTGGTCTGTGAGGGTTAAACAGTTAATTAATGCAATCATTGTTGGTCTGTGAGGGTTAAAGAGTTAATCAATGCAATCATTGTTGGTCTGTGAAGGTTAAAGAGTTAATCAATGCAATCATTGTTGGTCTGTGAGAGTTAAAGAGTTAATCAATGCTGTCATTGTTGGTCTGTGAGGGTTAAAGAGTTAATCAATGCAATAATTTTTGGTCTGTGAAGGTTAAAGAGTTAATCAATGCAATCATTGTTGGTCTGTGACGGTTAAAGAGTTAATCAATGCAATAATTGTTGGTGTGTGAAGGTTAAGGAGTTAATCAATGCAATCATTGTTGGTCTGTGAGGGTTAAGGAGTTAATCAATGCAATCATTGTTGGTCTGTGAGAGTTAAAGAGTTAATCAATGCAATCATTGTTGGTCTGTGAGGGTTAAAGAGTTAATCAATGCAATCATTGTTGGTCTGTGAGAGTTAAAGAGTTAATCAATGCAATTATTGTTGGTCTGTGAGGGTTAAGGAGTTAATCAATGCAATCATTGTTGGTCTGTGAGAGTTAAAGAGTTAATCAATGCAATTATTGTTGGTCTGTGAGGGTTAAGGAGTTAATCAATGCAGTCATTGTTGGTCTGTGAGTGTTAAAGAGTAAATCAGTGCAATTATTGTTGGTCTGTGAGGGTTAAAGAGTTAATCAAAATATCATTGTTGGTCTGTGAGGTTGGAAGAGTTAATCAATGCACTCATTGTTGGTCTGTGAGAGTTAAAGAGTTAATCAATGCAATTATTGTTGGTCTGTGTGGGTTAAACAGTTAATCAATGCAATCATTGTTGGCCTGTGAAGGTTAGAGAGTTAATCAATGCAATCATTGTTGGTCTGTGAGTGTTAAAGAGTTAATCAATGTAATTATTGTTGGTCTGTGAGGTTGGAAGAGTTAATCAATGTAATCATTGTTGGTCTGTGAGGGTTAAACAGTTAATCAATGCAATCATTGTTGGTCTGTGAGTGTTAAAGAGTTAATCAATGCAAGCAATCATTGTTGGTCTGTGAAGGTTAAAGAGTTAATCAAAGCAGTCATTCTTGGTCTGTGAGAGTTAAAGAGTTAATCAATGTAATCATTGTTGGTCTGTGTGGGTTAAAGAGTTAATCAATGTAATCATTGTTGGTCTGTGAGAGTTAAAGAGTTAATCAATGCAATCATTGTTGGTCTGTGAGAGTTAAAGAGTTAATCAATGCAATCATTGTTGGTCTGTGAGAGTTAAAGAGTTAATCAATGCAATCATTGTTGGTCTGTGAGGGTTAAAGAGTTAATCAATGCAATCATTGTTGGTCTGTGAAGGTTAAAGAGTTAATCAAAGCAGTCATTCTTGGTCTGTGAGGGTTAAAGAGTTAATCAATGCAATCATTGTTGGTCTGTGAGTGTTAAAGAGTTAATCAATGTAATTATTGTTGGTCTGTGAGGTTGGAAGAGTTAATCAATGCACTCATTGTTGGTCTGTGAGAGTGAAACAGTTAATCAATGCAAGAGTTAATCAATGCAATCATTGTTGGTCTGTGAGGGTTGAAGAGTTAATCAATGCAATCATTGTTGGTCTGTGAGAGTTAAAGAGTTAATCAATGCAATTATTGTTGGTCTGTGTGGGTTAAACAGTTAATCAATGCAATCATTGTTGGTCTGTGAGAGTGAAACAGTTAATCAATGCAAGAGTTAATCAATGCAATCATTGTTGGTCTGTGAGGGTTGAAGAGTTAATCAATGCAATCATTGTTGGTCTGTGAGAGTTAAAGAGTTAATCAATGCAATTATTGTTGGTCTGTGTGGGTTAAACAGTTAATCAATGCAATCATTGTTGGCCTGTGAAGGTTAGAGAGTTAATCAATGCAATCATTGTTGGTCTGTGAGTGTTAAAGAGTTAATCAATGTAATTATTGTTGGTCTGTGAGGTTGGAAGAGTTAATCAATGTAATCATTGTTGGTCTGTGAGGGTTAAACAGTTAATCAATGCAATCATTGTTGGTCTGTGAGTGTTAAAGAGTTAATCAATGCAAGCAATCATTGTTGGTCTGTGAAGGTTAAAGAGTTAATCAAAGCAGTCATTCTTGGTCTGTGAGAGTTAAAGAGTTAATCAATGTAATCAATGTTGGTCTGTGTGGGTTAAAGAGTTAATCAATGTAATCATTGTTGGTCTGTGAGAGTTAAAGAGTTAATCAATGTAATCATTGTTGGTCTGTGACGGTTAAGGAGTTAATCAATGCTGTCATTGTCGGTCTGTGAGGGTTAAAGAGTTAATCAATGCAATAATTGTTGGTCTGTGAAGGTTAAGGAGTTAATCAATGCAATCATTGTTGGTCTGTGAGAGTTAAAGAGTTAATCAATGCAATCATTGTTGGTCTGTGAGTGTTAAAGAGTTAATCAATGCAATAATTGTTGGTCTGTGAAGGTTAAGGAGTTAATCAATGCAATCATTGTTGGTCTGTGAGGGTTAAAGAGTTAATCAATGCAATCATTGTTGGTCTGTGAGAGTTAAAGAGTTAATCAATGCAATTATTGTTGGTCTGTGAGGGTTATGGAGTTAATCAATGCAATCATTGTTGGTCTGTGAGTGTTAAAGAGTAAATCAGTGCAATTATTGTTGGTCTGTGAGGGTTGGAAGAGTTAATCAATGCAATCATTGTTGGTCTGTGAGTGTTAAAGAGTTAATCAAAATATCATTGTTGGTCTGTGAGGGTTGGAAGAGTTAATCAATGCACTTATTGTTGGTCTGTGAGGGTTAAAGAGTTAATCAATGCAATCATTGTTGGTCTGTGAGAGTTAGAGTTAATTAATGCAATCATTGTTGGTCTGTGAGGGTTAAAGAGTTAATCAATGCAATCATTGTTGGTCTGTGAGGGTTAAAGAGTTAATTAATGCAATCATTGTTGGTCTGTGAGAGTTAAACAGTTAATTAATGCAATCATTGTTGGTCTGTGAGGGTTAAACAGTTAATTAATGCAATCATTGTTGGTCTGTGAGGGTTAAAGAGTTAATCAATGCAATCATTGTTGGTCTGTGAAGGTTAAAGAGTTAATCAATGCAATCATTGTTGGTCTGTGAGAGTTAAAGAGTTAATCAATGCTGTCATTGTTGGTCTGTGAGGGTTAAAGAGTTAATCAATGCAATAATTTTTGGTCTGTGAAGGTTAAAGAGTTAATCAATGCAATCATTGTTGGTCTGTGACGGTTAAAGAGTTAATCAATGCAATAATTGTTGGTGTGTGAAGGTTAAGGAGTTAATCAATGCAATCATTGTTGGTCTGTGAGGGTTAAGGAGTTAATCAATGCAATCATTGTTGGTCTGTGAGAGTTAAAGAGTTAATCAATGCAATCATTGTTGGTCTGTGAGGGTTAAAGAGTTAATCAATGCAATCATTGTTGGTCTGTGAGAGTTAAAGAGTTAATCAATGCAATTATTGTTGGTCTGTGAGGGTTAAGGAGTTAATCAATGCAATCATTGTTGGTCTGTGAGAGTTAAAGAGTTAATCAATGCAATTATTGTTGGTCTGTGAGGGTTAAGGAGTTAATCAATGCAGTCATTGTTGGTCTGTGAGTGTTAAAGAGTAAATCAGTGCAATTATTGTTGGTCTGTGAGGGTTAAAGAGTTAATCAAAATATCATTGTTGGTCTGTGAGGTTGGAAGAGTTAATCAATGCACTCATTGTTGGTCTGTGAGAGTTAAAGAGTTAATCAATGCAATTATTGTTGGTCTGTGTGGGTTAAACAGTTAATCAATGCAATCATTGTTGGCCTGTGAAGGTTAGAGAGTTAATCAATGCAATCATTGTTGGTCTGTGAGTGTTAAAGAGTTAATCAATGTAATTATTGTTGGTCTGTGAGGTTGGAAGAGTTAATCAATGTAATCATTGTTGGTCTGTGAGGGTTAAACAGTTAATCAATGCAATCATTGTTGGTCTGTGAGTGTTAAAGAGTTAATCAATGCAAGCAATCATTGTTGGTCTGTGAAGGTTAAAGAGTTAATCAAAGCAGTCATTCTTGGTCTGTGAGAGTTAAAGAGTTAATCAATGTAATCATTGTTGGTCTGTGTGGGTTAAAGAGTTAATCAATGTAATCATTGTTGGTCTGTGAGAGTTAAAGAGTTAATCAATGCAATCATTGTTGGTCTGTGAGAGTTAAAGAGTTAATCAATGCAATTATTGTTGGTCTGTGTGGGTTAAACAGTTAATCAATGCAATCATTGTTGGCCTGTGAAGGTTAGAGAGTTAATCAATGCAATCATTGTTGGTCTGTGAGTGTTAAAGAGTTAATCAATGTAATTATTGTTGGTCTGTGAGGTTGGAAGAGTTAATCAATGTAATCATTGTTGGTCTGTGAGGGTTAAACAGTTAATCAATGCAATCATTGTTGGTCTGTGAGTGTTAAAGAGTTAATCAATGCAAGCAATCATTGTTGGTCTGTGAAGGTTAAAGAGTTAATCAAAGCAGTCATTCTTGGTCTGTGAGAGTTAAAGAGTTAATCAATGTAATCAATGTTGGTCTGTGTGGGTTAAAGAGTTAATCAATGTAATCATTGTTGGTCTGTGAGAGTTAAAGAGTTAATCAATGTAATCATTGTTGGTCTGTGACGGTTAAGGAGTTAATCAATGCTGTCATTGTCGGTCTGTGAGGGTTAAAGAGTTAATCAATGCAATAATTGTTGGTCTGTGAAGGTTAAGGAGTTAATCAATGCAATCATTGTTGGTCTGTGAGAGTTAAAGAGTTAATCAATGCAATCATTGTTGGTCTGTGAGTGTTAAAGAGTTAATCAATGCAATAATTGTTGGTCTGTGAAGGTTAAGGAGTTAATCAATGCAATCATTGTTGGTCTGTGAGGGTTAAAGAGTTAATCAATGCAATCATTGTTGGTCTGTGAGAGTTAAAGAGTTAATCAATGCAATTATTGTTGGTCTGTGAGGGTTATGGAGTTAATCAATGCAATCATTGTTGGTCTGTGAGTGTTAAAGAGTAAATCAGTGCAATTATTGTTGGTCTGTGAGGGTTGGAAGAGTTAATCAATGCAATCATTGTTGGTCTGTGAGTGTTAAAGAGTTAATCAAAATATCATTGTTGGTCTGTGAGGGTTGGAAGAGTTAATCAATGCACTTATTGTTGGTCTGTGAGGGTTAAAGAGTTAATCAATGCAATCATTGTTGGTCTGTGAGAGTTAGAGTTAATTAATGCAATCATTGTTGGTCTGTGAGGGTTAAAGAGTTAATCAATGCAATCATTGTTGGTCTGTGAGGGTTAAAGAGTTAATTAATGCAATCATTGTTGGTCTGTGAGAGTTAAACAGTTAATTAATGCAATCATTGTTGGTCTGTGAGGGTTAAACAGTTAATTAATGCAATCATTGTTGGTCTGTGAGGGTTAAAGAGTTAATCAATGCAATCATTGTTGGTCTGTGAAGGTTAAAGAGTTAATCAATGCAATCATTGTTGGTCTGTGAGAGTTAAAGAGTTAATCAATGCTGTCATTGTTGGTCTGTGAGGGTTAAAGAGTTAATCAATGCAATAATTTTTGGTCTGTGAAGGTTAAAGAGTTAATCAATGCAATCATTGTTGGTCTGTGACGGTTAAAGAGTTAATCAATGCAATAATTGTTGGTGTGTGAAGGTTAAGGAGTTAATCAATGCAATCATTGTTGGTCTGTGAGGGTTAAGGAGTTAATCAATGCAATCATTGTTGGTCTGTGAGAGTTAAAGAGTTAATCAATGCAATCATTGTTGGTCTGTGAGGGTTAAAGAGTTAATCAATGCAATCATTGTTGGTCTGTGAGAGTTAAAGAGTTAATCAATGCAATTATTGTTGGTCTGTGAGGGTTAAGGAGTTAATCAATGCAATCATTGTTGGTCTGTGAGAGTTAAAGAGTTAATCAATGCAATTATTGTTGGTCTGTGAGGGTTAAGGAGTTAATCAATGCAGTCATTGTTGGTCTGTGAGTGTTAAAGAGTAAATCAGTGCAATTATTGTTGGTCTGTGAGGGTTAAAGAGTTAATCAAAATATCATTGTTGGTCTGTGAGGTTGGAAGAGTTAATCAATGCACTCATTGTTGGTCTGTGAGAGTTAAAGAGTTAATCAATGCAATTATTGTTGGTCTGTGTGGGTTAAACAGTTAATCAATGCAATCATTGTTGGCCTGTGAAGGTTAGAGAGTTAATCAATGCAATCATTGTTGGTCTGTGAGTGTTAAAGAGTTAATCAATGTAATTATTGTTGGTCTGTGAGGTTGGAAGAGTTAATCAATGTAATCATTGTTGGTCTGTGAGGGTTAAACAGTTAATCAATGCAATCATTGTTGGTCTGTGAGTGTTAAAGAGTTAATCAATGCAAGCAATCATTGTTGGTCTGTGAAGGTTAAAGAGTTAATCAAAGCAGTCATTCTTGGTCTGTGAGAGTTAAAGAGTTAATCAATGTAATCATTGTTGGTCTGTGTGGGTTAAAGAGTTAATCAATGTAATCATTGTTGGTCTGTGAGAGTTAAAGAGTTAATCAATGCAATCATTGTTGGTCTGTGAGAGTTAAAGAGTTAATCAATGCAATCATTGTTGGTCTGTGAGAGTTAAAGAGTTAATCAATGCAATCATTGTTGGTCTGTGAGGGTTAAAGAGTTAATCAATGCAATCATTGTTGGTCTGTGAAGGTTAAAGAGTTAATCAAAGCAGTCATTCTTGGTCTGTGAGGGTTAAAGAGTTAATCAATGCAATCATTGTTGGTCTGTGAGTGTTAAAGAGTTAATCAATGTAATTATTGTTGGTCTGTGAGGTTGGAAGAGTTAATCAATGCACTCATTGTTGGTCTGTGAGAGTGAAACAGTTAATCAATGCAAGAGTTAATCAATGCAATCATTGTTGGTCTGTGAGGGTTGAAGAGTTAATCAATGCAATCATTGTTGGTCTGTGAGAGTTAAAGAGTTAATCAATGCAATTATTGTTGGTCTGTGTGGGTTAAACAGTTAATCAATGCAATCATTGTTGGTCTGTGAGAGTGAAACAGTTAATCAATGCAAGAGTTAATCAATGCAATCATTGTTGGTCTGTGAGGGTTGAAGAGTTAATCAATGCAATCATTGTTGGTCTGTGAGAGTTAAAGAGTTAATCAATGCAATTATTGTTGGTCTGTGTGGGTTAAACAGTTAATCAATGCAATCATTGTTGGCCTGTGAAGGTTAGAGAGTTAATCAATGCAATCATTGTTGGTCTGTGAGTGTTAAAGAGTTAATCAATGTAATTATTGTTGGTCTGTGAGGTTGGAAGAGTTAATCAATGTAATCATTGTTGGTCTGTGAGGGTTAAACAGTTAATCAATGCAATCATTGTTGGTCTGTGAGTGTTAAAGAGTTAATCAATGCAAGCAATCATTGTTGGTCTGTGAAGGTTAAAGAGTTAATCAAAGCAGTCATTCTTGGTCTGTGAGAGTTAAAGAGTTAATCAATGTAATCAATGTTGGTCTGTGTGGGTTAAAGAGTTAATCAATGTAATCATTGTTGGTCTGTGAGAGTTAAAGAGTTAATCAATGTAATCATTGTTGGTCTGTGAGAGTTAAAGAGTTAATCAATGCAATCATTGTTGGTCTGTGAGGGTTAAAGAGTTAATCAATGCAATCATTGTTGGTCTGTGAAGGTTAAAGAGTTAATCAAAGCAGTCATTCTTGGTCTGTGAGGGTTAAAGAGTTAATCAATGCAATCATTGTTGGTCTGTGAGTGTTAAAGAGTTAATCAATGTAATTATTGTTGGTCTGTGAGGTTGGAAGAGTTAATCAATGCACTCATTGTTGGTCTGTGAGAGTGAAACAGTTAATCAATGCAAGAGTTAATCAATGCAATCATTGTTGGTCTGTGAGGGTTGAAGAGTTAATCAATGCAATCATTGTTGGTCTGTGAGAGTTAAAGAGTTAATCAATGCAATTATTGTTGGTCTGTGTGGGTTAAACAGTTAATCAATGCAATCATTGTTGGTCTGTGAGAGTGAAACAGTTAATCAATACAATCATTGTTGGTCTGTGAGAGTTAAAGAGTTAATCAATGTAATCATTGTTGGTCTGTGAGGGTTAAACAGTTAATCAATGCAATCATTGTTGTCTGTGAGAGTTAGAGTTAATCAATGTAATCATTGTTGGTCTGTGAGGGTTAAACAGTTAATCAATGCAATCATTGTTGGTCTGTGAGTGTTAGAGTTAATCAATGTAATTATTGTTGGTCTGTGAGGTTGGAAGAGTTAATCAATGCACTCATTGTTGGTCTGTGAGAGTGAAACAGTTAATCAATGCAATCATTGTTGATCTGTGAGAGTTAAAGAGTTAATCAATGCAATCATTGTTGGTCTGTGAGGGTTAAGGAGTTAATCAATGCAATCTTTGTTGGTCTGTGAAGGTTAAGGAGTTAATCAACGCAATCATTGTTGGTCTGTGAGGGTTGGAAGAGTTAATCAATGCAATCATTGTTGGTCTGTGAGGGTTAAAGAGTTAATCAATGCAATCATTGTTGGTCTGTGAGTGTTAAAGAGTTAATCAATGCAATCATTGTTGGTCTGTGTGGGTTAAAGAGTTAATCAATGCAATCATTTTTGGTCTGTGAATGTTAAAGAGTTAATCAATGCAATCAGTGTTGGTCTGTGAGGGTTAAAGAGTTAATCAATGCAATCATTGTTGGTCTGTGAGGGTTAAAGAGTTAATCAATGCAATCATTGTTGGTCTGTGAGAGTTAAAGAGTTAATCAATGCAATTATTGTTGGTCTGTGAGGGTTATGGAGTTAATCAATGCAATCATTGTTGGTCTGTGAGTGTTAAAGAGTAAATCAGTGCAATTATTGTTGGTCTGTGAGGGTTGGAAGAGTTAATCAATGCAATCATTGTTGGTCTGTGAGTGTTAAAGAGTTAATCAAAATATCATTGTTGGTCTGTGAGGGTTGGAAGAGTTAATCAATGCACTTATTGTTGGTCTGTGAGGGTTAAAGAGTTAATCAATGCAATCATTGTTGGTCTGTGAGAGTTAGAGTTAATTAATGCAATCATTGTTGGTCTGTGAGGGTTAAAGAGTTAATCAATGCAATCATTGTTGGTCTGTGAGGGTTAAAGAGTTAATTAATGCAATCATTGTTGGTCTGTGAGAGTTAAACAGTTAATTAATGCAATCATTGTTGGTCTGTGAGGGTTAAACAGTTAATTAATGCAATCATTGTTGGTCTGTGAGGGTTAAAGAGTTAATCAATGCAATCATTGTTGGTCTGTGAAGGTTAAAGAGTTAATCAATGCAATCATTGTTGGTCTGTGAGAGTTAAAGAGTTAATCAATGCTGTCATTGTTGGTCTGTGAGGGTTAAAGAGTTAATCAATGCAATAATTTTTGGTCTGTGAAGGTTAAAGAGTTAATCAATGCAATCATTGTTGGTCTGTGACGGTTAAAGAGTTAATCAATGCAATAATTGTTGGTGTGTGAAGGTTAAGGAGTTAATCAATGCAATCATTGTTGGTCTGTGAGGGTTAAGGAGTTAATCAATGCAATCATTGTTGGTCTGTGAGAGTTAAAGAGTTAATCAATGCAATCATTGTTGGTCTGTGAGGGTTAAAGAGTTAATCAATGCAATCATTGTTGGTCTGTGAGAGTTAAAGAGTTAATCAATGCAATTATTGTTGGTCTGTGAGGGTTAAGGAGTTAATCAATGCAATCATTGTTGGTCTGTGAGAGTTAAAGAGTTAATCAATGCAATTATTGTTGGTCTGTGAGGGTTAAGGAGTTAATCAATGCAGTCATTGTTGGTCTGTGAGTGTTAAAGAGTAAATCAGTGCAATTATTGTTGGTCTGTGAGGGTTAAAGAGTTAATCAAAATATCATTGTTGGTCTGTGAGGTTGGAAGAGTTAATCAATGCACTCATTGTTGGTCTGTGAGAGTTAAAGAGTTAATCAATGCAATTATTGTTGGTCTGTGTGGGTTAAACAGTTAATCAATGCAATCATTGTTGGCCTGTGAAGGTTAGAGAGTTAATCAATGCAATCATTGTTGGTCTGTGAGTGTTAAAGAGTTAATCAATGTAATTATTGTTGGTCTGTGAGGTTGGAAGAGTTAATCAATGTAATCATTGTTGGTCTGTGAGGGTTAAACAGTTAATCAATGCAATCATTGTTGGTCTGTGAGTGTTAAAGAGTTAATCAATGCAAGCAATCATTGTTGGTCTGTGAAGGTTAAAGAGTTAATCAAAGCAGTCATTCTTGGTCTGTGAGAGTTAAAGAGTTAATCAATGTAATCATTGTTGGTCTGTGTGGGTTAAAGAGTTAATCAATGTAATCATTGTTGGTCTGTGAGAGTTAAAGAGTTAATCAATGCAATCATTGTTGGTCTGTGAGAGTTAAAGAGTTAATCAATGCAATCATTGTTGGTCTGTGAGAGTTAAAGAGTTAATCAATGCAATCATTGTTGGTCTGTGAGGGTTAAAGAGTTAATCAATGCAATCATTGTTGGTCTGTGAAGGTTAAAGAGTTAATCAAAGCAGTCATTCTTGGTCTGTGAGGGTTAAAGAGTTAATCAATGCAATCATTGTTGGTCTGTGAGTGTTAAAGAGTTAATCAATGTAATTATTGTTGGTCTGTGAGGTTGGAAGAGTTAATCAATGCACTCATTGTTGGTCTGTGAGAGTGAAACAGTTAATCAATGCAAGAGTTAATCAATGCAATCATTGTTGGTCTGTGAGGGTTGAAGAGTTAATCAATGCAATCATTGTTGGTCTGTGAGAGTTAAAGAGTTAATCAATGCAATTATTGTTGGTCTGTGTGGGTTAAACAGTTAATCAATGCAATCATTGTTGGTCTGTGAGAGTGAAACAGTTAATCAATGCAAGAGTTAATCAATGCAATCATTGTTGGTCTGTGAGGGTTGAAGAGTTAATCAATGCAATCATTGTTGGTCTGTGAGAGTTAAAGAGTTAATCAATGCAATTATTGTTGGTCTGTGTGGGTTAAACAGTTAATCAATGCAATCATTGTTGGCCTGTGAAGGTTAGAGAGTTAATCAATGCAATCATTGTTGGTCTGTGAGTGTTAAAGAGTTAATCAATGTAATTATTGTTGGTCTGTGAGGTTGGAAGAGTTAATCAATGTAATCATTGTTGGTCTGTGAGGGTTAAACAGTTAATCAATGCAATCATTGTTGGTCTGTGAGTGTTAAAGAGTTAATCAATGCAAGCAATCATTGTTGGTCTGTGAAGGTTAAAGAGTTAATCAAAGCAGTCATTCTTGGTCTGTGAGAGTTAAAGAGTTAATCAATGTAATCAATGTTGGTCTGTGTGGGTTAAAGAGTTAATCAATGTAATCATTGTTGGTCTGTGAGAGTTAAAGAGTTAATCAATGTAATCATTGTTGGTCTGTGAGAGTTAAAGAGTTAATCAATGCAATCATTGTTGGTCTGTGAGGGTTAAAGAGTTAATCAATGCAATCATTGTTGGTCTGTGAAGGTTAAAGAGTTAATCAAAGCAGTCATTCTTGGTCTGTGAGGGTTAAAGAGTTAATCAATGCAATCATTGTTGGTCTGTGAGTGTTAAAGAGTTAATCAATGTAATTATTGTTGGTCTGTGAGGTTGGAAGAGTTAATCAATGCACTCATTGTTGGTCTGTGAGAGTGAAACAGTTAATCAATGCAAGAGTTAATCAATGCAATCATTGTTGGTCTGTGAGGGTTGAAGAGTTAATCAATGCAATCATTGTTGGTCTGTGAGAGTTAAAGAGTTAATCAATGCAATTATTGTTGGTCTGTGTGGGTTAAACAGTTAATCAATGCAATCATTGTTGGTCTGTGAGAGTGAAACAGTTAATCAATACAATCATTGTTGGTCTGTGAGAGTTAAAGAGTTAATCAATGTAATCATTGTTGGTCTGTGAGGGTTAAACAGTTAATCAATGCAATCATTGTTGTCTGTGAGAGTTAGAGTTAATCAATGTAATCATTGTTGGTCTGTGAGGGTTAAACAGTTAATCAATGCAATCATTGTTGGTCTGTGAGTGTTAGAGTTAATCAATGTAATTATTGTTGGTCTGTGAGGTTGGAAGAGTTAATCAATGCACTCATTGTTGGTCTGTGAGAGTGAAACAGTTAATCAATGCAATCATTGTTGATCTGTGAGAGTTAAAGAGTTAATCAATGCAATCATTGTTGGTCTGTGAGGGTTAAGGAGTTAATCAATGCAATCTTTGTTGGTCTGTGAAGGTTAAGGAGTTAATCAACGCAATCATTGTTGGTCTGTGAGGGTTGGAAGAGTTAATCAATGCAATCATTGTTGGTCTGTGAGGGTTAAAGAGTTAATCAATGCAATCATTGTTGGTCTGTGAGTGTTAAAGAGTTAATCAATGCAATCATTGTTGGTCTGTGTGGGTTAAAGAGTTAATCAATGCAATCATTTTTGGTCTGTGAATGTTAAAGAGTTAATCAATGCAATCAGTGTTGGTCTGTGTGGGTTAAAGAGTTAATCAATGCAATCATTTTTGGTCTGTGAATGTTAAAGAGTTAATCAATGCAATCATTGTTGGTCTGTGAATGTTAAACAGTTAATTAATGCAATCATTGTTGGTCTGTGAGGGTTAAAGGGTTAATCAATGCAATCATTGTTGGTCTGTGAAGGTTAAGGAGTTAATCAACGCAATCATTGTTGGTCTGTGAGGGTTGGAAGAGTTAATCAATGCAATCATTGTTGGTCCGTGAGGGTTAAAGAGTTAATCAATGCAATCAGTGTTGGTCTGTGTGGGTTAAAGAGTTAATCAATGCAATCATTGTTGGTCTGTGAGGGTTAAACAGTTAATTAATGCAATCATTGTTGGTCTGTGATGGTTAAAGGGTTAATCAATGCAATCATTGTTGGTCTGTGAAGGTTAAAGAGTTAATCAATGCAATCATTGTTGGTCTGTGAATGTTAAACAGTTAATTAATGCAATCATTGTTGGTCTGTGAGGGTTAAAGGGTTAATCAATGCAATCATTGTTGGTCTGTGAGAGTTAAAGAGTTAATCAATGTAATCATTGTTGGTCTGTGAGGGTTAAAGAGTTAATCAGTGCAATCATTGTTGGTCTGTGAGGGTTAAAGAGTTAATCAATGCAATCAGTGTTGGTCTGTGAGGGTTAAACAGTTAATCAATGCAATCATTGTTGGTCTGTGAGGGTTAAAGAGTTAATCAATGCAATCAGTGTTGGTCTGTGAGGGTTAAACAGTTAATCAATGCAATCATTGTTGGTCTGTGAGAGTTAAAGAGTTAATCAATGCAATCATTGTTGGTCTGTGAGGGTTAAGGAGTTAATCAATGCAATCATTGTTGGTCTGTGAGAGTTAAAGAGTTAATCAATGTAATCATTGTTGGTCTGTGAGGGTTAAAGAGTTAATCAGTGCAATCATTGTTGGTCTGTGAGGGTTAAAGAGTTAATCAATGCAATCAGTGTTGGTCTGTGAGGGTTAAACAGTTAATCAATGCAATCATTGTTGGTCTGTGAGAGTTAAAGAGTTAATCAATGCAATCATTGTTGGTCTGTGAGGGTTAAAGAGTTAATCAATGCAATCATTGTTGGTCTGTGAGGGTTAAACAGTTAATCAATGCAATCATTGTTGGTCTGTGAAGGTTAAACAGTTAATCAATGCAATCATTGTTGGTCTGTGAGGGTTAAAGAGTTAATCAATGCAATCATTGTTGGTCTGTGAGAGTTAGAGTTAATCAATGCAATCATTGTTGGTCTGTGAGGGTTAAAGAGTTAATCAATGCAATCATTGTTGGTCTGTGAGAGTTAAAGAGTTAATCAATGTAATCATTGTTGGTCTGTGAGGGTTAAAGAGTTAATCAGTGCAATCATTGTTGGTCTGTGAGGGTTAAAGAGTTAATCAATGCAATCATTGTTGGTCTGTGAGAGTTAAAGAGTTAATCAATGCAATCATTGTTGGTCTGAGGCGGTTAAACAGTTAATCAATGCAATCATTGTTGGTCTGTGAGAGTTAAAGAGTTAATCAATGCAATCATTGTTGGTCTGTGAGGGTTAAGGAGTTAATCAATGCAATCATTGTTGGTCTGTGAGAGTTAAAGAGTTAATCAATGTAATCATTGTTGGTCTGTGAGGGTTAAAGAGTTAATCAGTGCAATCATTGTTGGTCTGTGAGGGTTAAAGAGTTAATCAATGCAATCAGTGTTGGTCTGTGAGGGTTAAACAGTTAATCAATGCAATCATTGTTGGTCTGTGAGGGTTAAACAGTTAATCAATGCAATCATTGTTGGTCTGTGAGGGTTAAAGAGTTAATCAATGCAATCATTGTTGGTCTGTGAGAGTTAAAGAGTTAATCAATGCAATCATTGTTGGTCTGTGAGGGTTAAAGAGTTAATCAATGCAATCATTGTTGGTCTGTGAGGGTTAAACAGTTAATCAATGCAATCATTGTTGGTCTGTGAGGGTTAAAGAGTTAATCAATGCAATCATTGTTGGTCTGTACGGGTTAAAGTGTTAATCAATGCAATCATTGTTGGTCTGTGAGAGTTAAAGAGTTAATCAATGCAATCATTGTTGGTCTGTGAGAGTTAAAGAGTTAATCAATGCAATCATTGTTGGTCTGTGAAGGTTAAACAGTTAATTAATGCAATCATTGTTGGTCTGTGAGGGTTAAAGTGTTAATCAATGCAATCATTGTTGGTCTGTGAAGGTTAAGGAGTTAATCAATGCAATCATTGTTGGTCTGTGAGGGTTAAGGAGTTAATCAATGCAATCATTGTTGGTCTGTGAAGGTTAAAGTGTTAATCAATGCAATCATTGTTGGTCTGTGAAGGTTAAAGAGTTAATCAATGCAATCATTGTTGGTCTGTGAGTGTTAAAGAGTTAATCAATGCAATCATTGTTGGTCTGTGAAGGTTAAAGAGTTAATCAATGCAATCATTGTTGTTCTGTGAGGGTTAAAGAGTTAATCAATGCAATTATTGTTGGTCTGTGAGAGTGAAACAGTTAATCAATACAATCAGTGTTGGTCTGTGAGAGTTAAACAGTTAATCAACACAATCATTGTTGGTCTGTGAGAGTTAAACAGTTAATTAATGCAATCATTGTTGGTCTGTGAGGGTTAAAGAATTAATCAATGCAATCATTGTTGGTCTGTGAGAGTTAAAGAGTTAATGCAACCATTGTTGGTCTGTGAGGGTTAGAGTTAATCAATGCAATCATTGTTGGTCTGTGAGTGTTAAAGAGTTAATCAATGCAACCATTGTTGGTCTGTGAAGGTTGAAGAGTTAATCATAATCATTGTTGGTCTGTGAGAGTTAAACAGTTGATCAATACAATCATTGTTGGTCTGTGAGAGTTAAATAGTTAATCAATGCAATAATTGCTTGCATGTGCGGTACAAACATGTACTGCTCGGAAATATCTTTAAATGTTTCTAAAACAATATAAAACGTACTCTTGAATATTTTGAACATCATTCGTAATTTAATTGCAATATCCAATTATGCTCAGTAGTCATCAATCCTTATACTAAGAGCTGCCTGCCTGAATGTTACTGGAAAGGGGTGTGCATTGGCCTCCATTATATTAAGTATTGGTATTGATTATAATTGACTATTTCAACATGGCATGTCAGCCTTAATAGCATAATAATAAATACATATCTTATGATGATACAGAGTCCTCCTCGGAAGTGCAGCTGTCCATAAAGTTGGACAGTAGCATATACATTTAGTGTATCATTCCGGCCCACTATGGACCCCTGTGTCCAGAAATAGAGGCAGACTAAAGCCTAAAAAGGCACTCCAAAACTGCAATTTCTGTCTATGTCAAACAAACATCTTTGTAAAAGGGTCTCTCTGCCTCAGCATCTATTATCTCAGTTCTTGAAATCCGGACGATTTTGTGGCGGCACAAAAATTCTGTGGCAAATCTGGTTCACCACTGCACTATGCAACACTTTCTTTCAAATTTCATCAATTATAATCTTTGTTCTACTTTTGGCGAATTTGATAACCTTGCATTCATATGACATCATGAGTGATATCTTGTAAATCTGGTTTAAGTAGCTTGGCCTGCAATTTTCTTCCATGGCCAAAGTTTGCTGGGGCAAATTAAGTTTACCACAGATTTTACCACAGCTTTGCTGATTGCTGGGCCAAATTTCGAGGACTATTGTCTGATATACTTAAGATGCATGACATAAGGCACTGCTTCATATTTAAGGCTTGTGATGTGATAGGCTTATGATGTATGACGTTATGTCACAGGTAAAAACCTCTAATTATATTTTTGCGATTTACCTCGAACATATTTCACAAAACAAAGTGGCCCATAAACAGACTGTTTGAAAGGAAGGGCATTTTCTCTCTGTGACTTTCATAGTCATTCGCCTTCCTAACAGATCCCTATATTGCAAAGAATACCTATCAATGTGATTATGGAAATTCAGATACCATAGATCTATGATTGTGATCCAGCTTTATGATCAGACAAGGTTAGACATGTTTTCTACTTTGTTTCCTGGATTTTAGTGTTTGATGATGTGATCTTTAGTGAATGGTGGTGTTCAAATACACAACTGATTTATATTTAATCCTCCCAATTCAAATGTACAACAAATTCTTTATAGTGTAAGGAATGGTCTTTTGACTATTTTGAAACTACATGACTGTGTAATTTGACTCGAAGCTGGTTTTGCCAATCATGGCAACAGGTGCCAGTTAAATTAGTTTCAAAATATTCAAAAGCATTCCTGTATAGTTGCCTTGAAATTTAGGCACTGGAATTTCAAGGGTTGTACAGTTAACACATGTACCCCTGAAATTATGAATTGTTGATTGTGGTTCATGAGCTGGGTCATGTGATATGATTCTGGCATGAACACACGCGACCAGATCGTGATGAGCACATTCAGATAATGTACAACAATATAATGTTAGATGAGTGCTGTTCGTAGAAATTGGATTGATGCTTGTTATAATGTGCCTTGAGAAGAATGTTATACATGGGATGGATCATGCAAAGAAATGGACTTTTTTAGTTTATCCATCCATCATATGACATCATAATCAACTATAGGATGATGTCATAATCAATGATGTCATGAATGACGGAGATAAGTATAAGTCATGAATGCTTAATTGAAGACTGACTAAGGGTTGTTGTACAAATTATATGATTTTACTTTTTACTAAACGTGCTGTTGAATATTTTGAAACTAATTTGTCTGGGTGCTGTTGCTGGCATAAGCAGCACAACCGCACCCAGTCAAATTAGTTTCAAAATATTTAACAGCTTAGCTGTAGTTTTCTAGAAATTTATAGTCAGGGAGTTCAGGGATCGATCAATGCCAACACAAGTGTGGTGTGGGTGGAGCTTAGCCAGAGATGGGTTGGGCATAGCAAAAACTGGAAAGGTCCATTTTAAAGCAACTATACAGGAAAGCTGTTGATTATTGTGATACTAATTTGGCATCTGCAGCAACATCTTCCAGTCAGATTACAAGCTATTCATAAAAATATTTCTTACATTGTCAATAATTTGCTGTGCCCGGTTTAGGGTGTTGACAAAATTATATGGTGGTTTGCCTACATTTCCAAAAAATATGCATGATTTTCTTTACAGATGTTGCTCGTTTGTTGGGAAACGTGGAAATGGCGCTCAAGCGATTTCCATCGGCAAAAACTGTGATAAGTTTGGGATTGTGGTTCATGAGCTGGGTCATGTGATCGGATTCTGGCATGAACACACGCGACCAGATCGTGATGAGCACGTTCAGATAATGTACAACAATATAATGTTAGGTGAGTGCTGTTCATGGAAATTGAACTGATGCTTGTTATAATGTGCCTTTAGAAGAATTTTATACATGGGATGAATCATGCTATTCTAACTATTGTGCACAGATTTCAAAGCATAGAAAGGAGTATCTCCATTTAACCCCTCTTGTGTCAAGTTAACCTTTTAATTGTCAAACTGTACCTAAAGGCCTATGATGTGTGTTGAGAAGCATCCTTATGTAGGCCAAGAGTGTCCTATTTTTGACAATTAACCACTGGAATGGGTGGCTCGGTTACCGAGCCAGTCATTCCAGTTGTAAATTTTTTTAAATAGGACACTTGACCTACATATGGACACTGGCTAGGCTGAATTTTCGATTTACTTGACTATTTTAATCCATGAATCGTCTGGGCCGCCAAAAACGGCACCTGTAGTGGCCATGAGGAATGTCTTTTTGCAGGAAATTTAAATCCGAAAATTGTAATTTTCTTGGAAACGATCTTGATCATTAAATGGTTAATTAATATGGGTAGTATTTGAGGCACTGTTGACACAAGAGGGGTTAAGAGAGGGTTTTCAGGCGGAAATGGAATATTTAATTTCTGTGTTTGGCATTTGGAAAGAGTATGGAGAAAGTGAAATATCCCATGTTGTACATTGTAATTGTTGTTTGTATGTAAAACATAATAATTTTCACTTATATCTCATGTTTCACTGGAAAATGCTCAATATATATAGAACTAGTGTCTGACATTAATACGATTATCTATATAAGAGATACAGGTTTAAGAAACAATTTGTTAGTACATTACCATTTATGAAAGAATGGTAGTCCAACTCAAGCTCTTTACTCCCGAACTGCAGATATGTGCGTAAGTAAGTTTTTAGGACATTGACCATGTGGGCCCATAATATATGTAGCGTCATCTCTTGTGAAAGTATGTATAGGTCAGTCTTCGAGAGCATTGACCCAGAGTGGCATGGTCATGGCCAGTTACCTGACTCAATGAACTATTGCCTAATATTAATAAAGCTACATTTTTATATCATAGCTAGGCTATAGTCTCATACTTATCTATCATATCCTACCTACCCCTCCAATCTGCCCTTCATCTTCGCTCACTGTTATACTCTCGCTTGCCTATCATAGCCTCCCCAATCCTGTGGATTAGAGGTAACGAGTTCTACACGTAATCCAAGGGTCATGGGTTCCAAGCCTACCTGCGCCTCATGAGACCCAAAAGCTCATAACTAGTCGCGTGGTGGATGCAGCTATGGTGTGTGAATAATTCATTAATTTCATAACCGCAATACCACATATAATTGTCATATAATTCTCTCCTACTCTTTAGTTATAGCTAGCACATAAGCTTCACATGCAGGCCATAACCTTTCTAAAGTACCCCTTATATATTATTAACGTAACATAGTCCATAACAATATATCGCCTTGACATTCAGAATTGACATTCATACCTTTTATTTCTCACCTAATACAAATCCCATTGACAGGCCAGCCTTAAATAGCATAGAATGCAATCATACTTAAAGCAGTATCAGTTCTCAGCAAGCATTATATGAATGACCTCATGATTGCCTCGCCATATATGACATAATGTTATCTGCCGCTATTGAGCAGGAGCACTAATTAAATACATGTAGCTGCTTGAACTGCTTGCATATCAAATCTAGAGAGTGTGGTTAGGGTGGCAGACATGCACTGTCTACATGCATATGATATTGACATTGATTTATGCATTGCTCTATGCGCCAATCATGCACTAACTGTAATGAAATCTCAGTACATTAATTACTATCACGCTTATCAGACCAGAAATAGCAAATTATGATGTACGGAATATTTCTGTTGAATATTTTGAAGCTAAGTTGATTGGGAGCTGTTGCTGTCAAATTAATTTCAGAATATTCAATAACTTTGCTGCTTACATGTAAGTGTCTTGAAACGGGACACTGGAATTTTGAGTGTTAACTGTTTAATTACTATGACAGCTCTTCCACAGAGTTAATAGACATTGATATTTCTGTCAATAGCGACTTTATGCTAACAAGATATTGATAAATATGTCAGTTTTATGACACAAATCAATAGGCTTTTAATTTCAATGTAGATGAGATATGAGACTGAGGTCACAGGAAAGACAAAGGGGTTAGGGATAGAGTGTGTAGAGGTCAGGGGGAGGTAGTGTACTACTTCAGAAATTACATATTTGGTTATTGGCTCACCTAGCCTGAAAGGCCAAGTGATCAGCTTAAATGCTGTGGTGACTGTCTGTCCGTTGTCCATCCGTCCATCAACTCTTTCTTTAAGCGACTTGTCAAGAACCACTGGGCCGATTTAATTATATTTGGCAGGAAGCATCCTTAGGGCATGTAGATCCAGGTTTGTTCAAATGAAGCTGATCGGCCAATTTGTCCTGCAGCCATCTTGGATTTTGGCCGAAAGAAATGTCCTTAAAAATCTTGGATTTTGGCCGAATTTTAGAAACATCGTGAAAAATCTTCTCCGAAACCGCTTGGGGGATCAATTCAAGACTCATGAAATATCATCTAGGGGAAGAGCTGAACTAAGTTTGTTCAAGGGAACTTGATTAGTCAAACATTTCGGTAGCCATCTTGGATGATCTAGTTTTCATGAAAACGGCTTCTCCAGAACATCTGAACAGATCTGACTGAAATTTTGGGGGTATGATTAGGCACTAAGGGCCATTAAAATTTGTCCATGGAAAATTGATACATGGCCACTATGGATCAAAATTTAGCATGTTTTGTCAGCCATCTTGGATTTTCTGACGATTTCTGAGAAAATCATGTGTGAAAGACTACTTCTTAAGCACTGGGCCAATTTTAATAAAACTGAAATCTTCACAGAAATTAAATTGATAAATCTTTCCTGTGGTAATCTGATTTTTTTCTACAAATTGGCCAATAATTGCAGGTGAGTGATATATCATGCCCCTTGGGTTTCTTCACTTCCACATTTTAAGCTAAACACCTGTATGTAATAGTTTATTTTCCAGGCAGAAAGAAGTGTTAACCAATCAGATTATTAGAAGCTATGCATCATAAAGAGTTGAATATTATAATTTCGACGCAGCTTCTCAATCTTGAGAGGCTGCTAATGGCATTGCTGAATTATTCGCACACCATAGCCTCATGCACTACATGACTTGTTTCAACCTTCTGGGTCTCATCAGGCGCAGGTAGGATTTGAACCCACAACCCTCAGATTATGAGTTGGACTCGTTGCCTCTAGACCACAGCTGTCACATTGTCTGTACAAAGCTGATTTTATCGTAATTGACAACTGTCGACGCAAGATGTAACACAGCACCTCACACAGGGTTCCCAGCCACTCTGGAAATCAGGTAAATCCTTGAAAACGAGCTGTCAGAGAAAACTCAGGGAATTTGGGGAAAACACCAAAAATGAGGGAAAATAGGGAATTTGAGTGATGCAGAGTGGAGGAGTTTCACATTTTGCCATGTTGCCGCATATGCACCGTCCAGTTATGCACTGTCCTACCATATACAATGTTATCCTACCATATCTACCTTTCTGTCATGCTTCATACTCTAACCTAATGTGGCATAACATATACATGTACTCTAATCTATCCTAGTTTTGCCACAGTATACCCTCCTACTATATAAACAGGCATTCACTCTAACTGCTACCCCCCCCCCCCCACCACCACCACCCCCGCACCAAACTTGCTGAACAATACCCTATGAGCTTGTCTTCTTGACTTGACATACATGTACCCAATGCTAATGTGCATACTCCACTCTATCTTAGATTATGATCGTGCCCACATTTTCTAAATCACCTACTCATTGTTTCTCATGGCATCTAAATGTTGGATATCCCAGCGACCCCACACCAGCTGGGTTCCAGCTGACATTTGAGTGTCCCAAACTGATATAATCTGGTGTTCCCAAGCAGTATTTCTCATCCGATGTTCAAATTAAATGGTATGATGGACTCACAACTATGAATTATTTTGATCCGTTGCTAGATCATGTAGTTTGTGTAGGTATTTTTGTGCAAAAACCTATAAAACTATTTGATATAGCACAATGATACAAGATTCTTGGGGGTAGCCTCCGCCATTACTTTTAGGGGTCCTAAGCTGGATTTTGTGGGAATATACCCTCAAAAGGACCCTTATGAAAATCCTTGCACCTACTGGCCAGGCCATCCAGACAGCACCATTCACTAGTCTAAATAACGAAATTACATCGGAAAACTAGCACATGTGTAGCAGACTAATTATAGGTACCAAGTCACGAGTTCATACACAATCATCTAAGTTTAGAAGAGAATTCAGAGATATATTGTTGATTAACGATTGAATTCAATCATATTCCATTGACTATTCACAATTCAAAATGCACAAACTAAAAATAGATGCCTGGCGTAGCGCATTCTCGATCCCTTTTCAGAAGACATCTCGTGAGACACGAATGCAAAACGCTGTAAAGCGATCTCAACTTCTTTGTCTGACAGGATTCATATCAACGCACAGTTATCAAACGAGTACCCGTTATGTGGATCTGATCTAACGTATGTTTCTGGGTTTCTGTCACGCAATATATTAATTTCCAGGTTCCGAGTCTAAACCCATGAATCTGCCGAGTACTTGCTCTAAATATTGAATCTTGCACAGCTTCCTGACATCACATGATTTACAGTTTTTCACAACGACAGTTTGTCAGATTTGATGGTTATTACTGTAACAGCAAACACTCTTTATGTGGTCCTACATAATAATTTTACTCCCATGGTGATGGACATGCTAGGAAAATCTAGAGATGACTTTGACGAGTTTGGGGGTAGGCTTCTATTAGGACATAGGCTTATAATAGGTGGAATATGGTACCTAAGCCGTCGCTCTGCTATGTCCTAATCTGCCCACATTGCTCTTGATCTTCAAACCCTACCTTATCCTGCCCAGCCCTAACCTAGCTATCCTGCCCCTCCTGACCTTCCTCCCATGTCTTTCCCTACCGTAACCTACACTACCATGTCCAACCTTAATATCGATGTCCTTTCCGTAGGCCTACCATATTGTACCGTAACCTATTTTATCATCCTACTTGACCTCAAGATGAATGTAGAATGTTTCTATGTAGCCGTTATATTGCTTTTAGTAATGTCATTGCTTCATCTATAATGTCTCACAACATAAAGGTTATAACGCACAAAATTATCTTTGGTTCATGCAGTAAATGGAATAACTCTTTCAACGATAAGTCCCTGAAAATGTAAATTCTTTACGATTTATAACATATTCTGTTCAATATTTAAAAAGTTAATATGTCTGGAAGCCATTACTGCGAGGCAACAATCATGGCCTCTAGTCATATTAATTTCAAAATATTCAACACCTTTCCTGTTTGTTTACCCTGAGATTGAGATACAGAGGGGAATTTATCGGTAAAATGGTTAATATGCAAACATTCATCTTCCATGAACAAGATTGCTCTGTTATATTCAGGTCAGGAGTATAACTTCAACAAGTTGACAGCTGGAGAAGTGAACTCGCTTGGTGAGGATTATGATTACGGAAGTATCATGCACTATGCGCGTAATACATTTGCTAAAGCACTATTTCTTGATACGATTCTGCCGAGGAGGAAAGTTGGACAGCCGGTTAGACCAGAGATTGGACAACGCTTACGATTAAGTCCTGGTGATATACGACAGGCACGGAAACTCTACACCTGTCCTAGTAAGATTACTATTTTAATCCTTAGTTTAGCATCCAGACATAAATACAACTAGAATGCACTCGAGAGGGAGATGCTGATTCATGCCTTATGCGCTCTGGCTTGACAATGCACTTAGTAACATCCACGACCTAGATAGCTGATCTGTTGCCCTCAAGCTCAATGCAATCATAAACTGTTGTAATAGCTTACTGTGGTGATTCTACCTTCTTGTATTTCAGAGTTTACGGCAAAAATATGTATTTTGACATGCACATGTTGACCCCATTATTTACATATTTGAACTTCCTGAAAATAAATTGTGGCTTTAGCCAACCACAATATAAAGTCATTCATCATTATCATCGTCATCATCATCATCGTCATCATCATTTCAACTGTTTAGGCCTTTTTTACATTTTTTCGGTCAAAACTAATTTGACTTAAGTTTGTCACTATTTCCAATAGTAAAGTTTTTTATAAAAAAAATAGTCTTTTTCTGTAGTTGGACATTAACTATAAGAAAATTTGAATTTTCTTGAACAAATTTGAGTGTTAATCTGTTCTATAGTAGGCTAGGGGTGTGCGGTTTTGGTAAGAACACAACCGGTGATGGTGTTGGCCATAAATCCGGTTTTAGCCGGATATCCGGTTTATTGGCTGAAAATATTTTCAGTTTTCACAATTCGCAATACCACGAAAATAGAATGTTTTTAGTGGTAGACTTAAATCTGTAGCTACATATATAGTATCCGATGCAATTTTAGAAGATATAGTGAAATCATTGCTTAAATTGCTTTAAAACGTTAGATTTTGCGCTTTTAAATTCATCACGATATGTCATTTCGAGTTCTTGCTCAATCTGTCATATATTAGATTCCTAGACAATTAGCAATTCGTATACCCCGCCCCCCCTCTAGGATAACGCGTAGAGAGATACATTTGGATACATTGTGTAGTAAATCAAATTTATTGATCTAATTAATCGGATACGTGTAATCAAACTGGGCTGTATTATACTATTTACTAGCATACAGTTTCCGCGAAAAAGGAATTGATACGTATTTTAATATAGATCATAAGCGCGATTTGGAAAGTCTTGGTTTAAAACTGTATCAGTTGTAAGTTGTAAAAGTTGTTTTCCGGCACTAATAATGTATATCGACCTGCGTTGAGTGTTAATTATATCATCCAACATAGGTCGAGCCAGCTCCTGAACATTCACGAGAAATTACTCTTGATCGCCCGAGCGATTAGACAACTTCGATCTCAACTTACTTTGGCAGGTTAGATCACGTCCCGAGTCCTGGATGCGCGTTCAGAATTCATAATAGACATAGATATCAGAATCTCAGAATCTTTATTGGCACGAAATCCATGTACATATAGATGTAGCCATAGATATGAAATACAAATAAGCAGTAATGACGTGGAACAGTAAATAGAAAGACATTTACATATATATTATATACATATATTATATACACGATACGTCGGCCAAACCTAGACTTTTAGTCTTGGCGCGGTGGTCCAGCGGAAAGATGTCTGGTTGCTGATGCTATGCGGAGTTGCAGTATGGCGGTTCGATCCCCCGACCGGGAGATGGTGATCAACAAATTAAACTAATGGGTGCATGACTGTTGGCTGGATAGCATGTGGAAATTGAAGCCGCACGTTGCCAGTGCGTCAATAAAATAAAAATACATATACTGCCAGAGCCATGATGGAGTCAGAGTACAATAGGCTTAAATGCCAAGGATTGAATCGTGGCAGGTGCATCCACAGATAGTCCCATATGAATCGTCAGTGTGTCAGTATATCAGACATGTGAAAACTGGTCGGCCAAACCTAGACTTTTAGTCTTGGCGCGGTGGTCCAGCGGAAAGATGTCTGGTTGCTGATGCTATGCGGAGTTGCAGTATGGCGGTTCGATCCCCCGACCGGGAGATGGTGATCAACAAATTAAACTAATGGGTGCATGACTGTCGGCTGGATAGCATGTGGAAATTGAAGCCGCACGTTGCCAGTGCGTCAATAAAATAAAAATACATATACTGCCAGAGCCGTGATGGAGTCAGAGTACAATAGGCTTAAATGCCAACGATTGAATCGTGGCAGGTGCATCCACAGATAGTCCCATATGAATCGTCAGTGTGTCAGTATATCAGACATGTGAAAACTGGTCGGCCAAACCTAGACTTTTAGTCTTGGCGCGGTGGTCCAGCGGAAAGATGTCTGGTTGCTGATGCTATGCGGAGTTGCAGTATGGCGGTTCGATCCCCCGACCGGGAGATGGTGATCAACAAATTAAACTAATGGGTGCATGACTGTCGGCTGGATAGCATGTGGAAATTGAAGCCGCACGTTGCCAGTGCGTCAATAAAATAAAAATACATATACTGCCAGAGCCGTGATGGATTCAGAGTACAATAGGCTTAAATGCCAAGGATTGAATCGTGGCAGGTGCATCCACAGATAGTCCCATATGAATCGTCAGTGTGTCAATATATCAGACATGTGAAAACTGGTCGGCCAAACCTAGACTTTTAGTCTTGGCGCGGTGGTCCAGCGGAAAGATGTCTGGTTGCTGATGCTATGCAGAGTTGCAGTATGGCGGTTCGATCCTCCGACCGGGAGATGGTGATCAACAAATTAAACTAATGGGTGCATGACTGTCAGCTGGATAGCATGTGGAAATTGAAGCCGCACGTTGCCAGTGCGTCAATAAAATAAAAATACATACATACATGCGGAGTTGCAGAATGGCAGTCTGATCCCCCGACCGGGAGATTGTGATCAACAAATTAAACTAATGGGTGCATGACTGTCGGCTGGTTAGCACATAGAAATTGAAGTCGCACGTTGCCAGTGCGTCAATAAAAAAAAAAATTCATATACTGCCAGAGCCGTGCTGGAGTCAGAGTACAATAGGCGTAAAATGCCTAGGATTGAGTCGTGGCAGGTGCATCCACAGATAGTCCCATATGAATCGTCAGTGTGTCAGTATATCAGACATGTGAAAGCTGGTCAGCCAAACCTTGACTCCCAGTCGTGGCGTGGTGGTCCAGTGGAAAGATTTCTGGTTGCTGATGCTATGCGAAGTTGCAGAATGGCGGTTCGATCCCCCGACCGGGAGATGGTGATCAACAAATTAAACTAATGGGTGCATGACTGTCGGCTGGTTAGCACATAGAAATTGAAGCCGCACATTGCCAGTGCGTCAATAAAATGATATAAAAAATACATACATGTACATACACACATACATACGTACATACGCACATACGTACGGTTATAAATACACGACGCACACATGCAGTACTTATGCAGGCATGCGCGTACATGCATACACATACAGGTATTGGGTGCATATGAGCAAATTTAGTAGAAGTCACTTAATTATATACAATATCTGGACATTGTCTGGTTTGAGTGACTGGAGACAAAACAAATGTTACAAGTGATATCGGGAATGAGATTCCATCAACCCTTTCACGACGTAGCTGGACAAAACCGGCCTCTGTAGTGGCCTTGGGGAATGCCCATTTGCAAGCCAAGAGAAGACTACTCCAGAAAACCCAGCACTGGAATGACTGGCTTTATAATTGAACCAGTCATTCCAGTGCTAAATTCCCAAAATCAGCCCCCTCCTGGCCCGCAAATGGACATTCATAAGTACATATTTTAATTCTATGAACAAATGTAGTCATTAAAGGGTTAAAGGTGCACCCACACTAGAATGCCAGAAAACTAAAACTGCCAGGACTCGCACCCCTAGACACAAATTGTGTCCCCAGACATAATTAAGTGAAACAAAAAAAACCCAGAAACCTTAGATTGCTTATGATATGCTTTCAAGTGTGTATTATAGAATTTAATAAAACGCTAGCAGATTATAATTTCTGAACTTATGTAGCAATATGATCTAGCAACATTCTCCTGTTACGATACTGCGTAGGTATGTTTTATTTCAGATTTTATTTCGCAAATAGATAAAATTAAAGCAAATTTATACAATCAATGTTATATATTATGATATATCCTTAAAAAAATTATTATAAAACCGGATTTTTAAACATACACGGTTGTACGGTTGTCAAATTATGTCACCAGTTTTCGAACTGTCATGCTTAAAAATCTGGTGACGGTTCAAAATCTGGATAACCGCACAAGTGTTATTCCAATTAATCGATTTAATTGATGATTGATTGGTTTGCATGTCCAACCAACAGATCCATCATGATTTCAGAAATCAGTTTTGATTAAAACTGCAGATGGATCTTTTTTTTGGGCAATACCATTTTAATTTCATTTTTACAACTATATAACAGTATTACTCAATATGAGTCCATAGTCTAAAACGTTAACCTTCACAACACTGAAATAGTATGCTAATGTCAAAACCACCATACCAATAACCTGTTGAATATTTTGAAACTTATTTGACTGGAAGCTGTTGTTGCCTAAGGCAGCAACAGCTTCTAATCAAATTAGTTTCAAAATAATCAACAGATTATTTCTTAAATTATTATGGTTACATAGCCATGAACATGAAATAATTATTGCATTCAAAATTTCAGAATGGGTAAAAATGAGAAAATGTTATGATCGATTATTAATTGATCATCAGTTAGTATGTAAAACCAATCATCGATCACAAAAATAGTACCAATTCCCAACACTAATGATTACATCTAGTCTGCATTGCAATGATTACATCTAGTCTGCATTGCAATGATTACATCTAGTCTGCATTGCAATGATTACATCTAGTCGGCATTGCAATGATTACATCTAGTCTGCATTGCAATGATTACATCTAGTCTGCATTGCAATGATTACATCTAGTCTGCATCGCAATGATTACATCTAGTCTGCATCGCAATGATTACATCTAGTCTGCATCGCAATGGTTACATCTAGTCTGCATTGCAATGATTACATCTAGTCGGCATTGCAATGATTACATCTAGTCTGCATTGCAATGATTACATCTAGTCTGCATTGCAATGATTACATCTAGTCTGCATTGCA
Organism: Chaetoderma sp. LZ-2023a; assembly: GCA_034401795.1. Lineage (NCBI taxonomy): Eukaryota > Metazoa > Mollusca > Caudofoveata > Chaetodermatida > Chaetodermatidae > Chaetoderma > Chaetoderma sp. LZ-2023a. The sequence continues at coordinate 120,396,050 of CM067372.1, forward strand.
ATGATTACATCTAGTCTGCATTGCAATGATTACATCTAGTCTGCATCATAATGAAACTAGATTTTCAGGAATTTTCCTTATTTTAAGTGGATTGGACTTAATTAATTTGGTGTAGATTCACATTCAGGGTAAGCTAATTTCAATGATTGGCCATCGTCCAAGCTATTTGCTATCTCATAATTAACCCTTACCATTCTGATGTCAAAATTTTCAAATTAAGGTAAAAGATGAACTGGTGTTAATTTTTCAGCAAATTTGGTATCGTATGTTGCTGTCATAGACAGCAGCAACATCGTCCACCAAAATTGTTTCTTTGCTATTGATACAGTAAAGGATAGAATATTGACATCAGAATGATATGTGTTAATATAATTGTGGATTTTTTATGATCCAAGCCTTTCAATCAATATAGATGATTGAGGCATGGTTCACAGTCTTTAACTAAGGAAAATATTTTTCACAGTATTGTATATATTGATCAGCATTAGAATGTATAATCCATTGGCAACTGCAAAACACTTAAGCATTGTGTACCTTATCACTGGCCTAAACCAAAACAGGTCTTGAAACTGTGTCCACCTAGGCATGGGCATATTATGCCCAGCATAATGGTACACAAATGTGTGGGCGAGTACACGCACGCACATCTATGCATAGCCATAAGTATACCTAAGTGCATCTTGCATGGGTATGTAGGCATGGGCGTGTGGGCCTCCACCGCCATAAGCAGTATATAGGTGAAACCAAGCATGAATTTAAAATTAGCATATAGGAACACTTCAGGGATATAGGACAATGGAAGAACTCACCAGTACCCTGCCACTTCAACTTTCCTAATCAGGAATAGAAACACATTTCCTACCGCATTACACAGGTCTTGCAAGGTGACCCCAATGGAAATACTAACATCCCAAAAAAGGAGAAAGAAGACTTACTGGATACAGCTACTCAACACAATGGAGCTTACTGGCATCAACCATATTGGATAAGGGCTTATAACAAGCCCTCATCCCTCTCATCCCTCCCCCCCCCCCTCCCAACGTTATAAGAACCTTTCTAAAAAGCCTTTGTCCAGTCCAGATTTATCATGTCGCTGGATGTCATCACCACCCACACATGTTTAAATGATGTCACGTCACACATGACATCATGGGCTAACTATGGCCTTAGCCTATCCACACAAGTTCTTCAATATTAAGCAGAATGGTGCAATGTGCATTACTTTTTGCAGTCCTCTGAAAAATAAAAGAATTAACAAAACAAACAAAGTAAGGCAAAACAAAGAAGAAAATCTGTCTCTCTACTGCCTATAAATCATACTTGTATGTAAATCCTCTGATGAGCTTCCGGTACGGAGCGAAACGCCATAAAGCTAGATATCGGAATGGGGTACTGACACATTCACACACACACCCCACCATATCTATTTTATAGAAGTGCCTTTCTCTCCCATCATTACTTTCCCTGCACATGACAAAATGTCCATCTGACCAAACCCATACCAATAAGCCAAAAATGTGGCATTCTAATCGATAACCAGGCATCCAGGGCCCAAATCCATACTTTGGGCTCCTCATAAACCACTCATGTGCAAACACATGTGGAAAACAAATTGTAACTAAATGAGCAAGGACCCAAATTTGGGTCCCTCTGTATGCATGCAGATATGCATGGCCTGGGTCCCAAAATATGGGAGCCAAAGCCAAAGGGAAAACAATCACTGGCATGTGCAAAATGGGACCCAATGGAAGAACAGTCACTGTGTATGTGCAGTGAGTGGGACCCAAAGGCCTATAAATAGGGGACACAAACACAGTGACAGGCATCCGACTTTCGTCCTGAACCTTCAGGTATACAAATCCAGAGTCGTGGCTTTCCACGTTATAAATTATCATTAGACTAATGGCAGTTGTACAGCCACATTATGAGCATGTCATGTTTATGTGGTCTCATTGCCCTTGGTAATCTCGGTGATTATTACGTAATTTTTGGGTTTAAACCAGTAAGCTGTCAATGTATATGGATATATTTCAAGCTCTTAATGGATTGACTGACAGTGTGAGTACACGTTTTATGTCTTTATTCATTTCGTTTTATTTGTAACCAGATACTTGCCACACATGCACATATAGTTAAATTCTTAACACTGAATTTACATGCATGCACATAATTATGTCAGTTCTAGTGTAGTAGTGTAGTCCTGTTCTAGTGTAGTAGTACAGTTATGATCGGACGTATCGTGTAGTAAATTATAGCAATGGTGAAAACGGTCGAAGATCGGGAGAGAGTGAGAGTCATTGACAGTGTTGAGGATGTTAAGAATAAGTTTAAATGGGAGTGGTTAGATTGCAAGACAAGTCACGACGGTCAAGCCTATAAACTTCCAAGACTGCATAAGAAAGGCGGATTTGCCCGGCAAAGCCCTGTGTCAATGGTGTGATGTGTTAATTAACCAGAGGTCGAATTGCATTGTTAGAACACACAAAAACCACAAAACCAAAAAAAACAGGTGCAGACACGGAAAACAAATTACACACTAGGCTGGTTCGCTTTTGGAATTAAATCTTGTAATGGTGCTGGGCCTAGTACTACCTGTTTAAATGCTGTGCCATCATCAAGCCAGACTGTGACAGTGAAGCCATTGCTACCACTTGCTGACAGAATCTTCCACCAACAGGTAATTTTAATTAACAGTTAGCAATGTAGACAACTAGCTATAGGAGATGGCGTCCCTCAATATGTTACCTAATATACCAGTCCAATACAACCATACTGGCTTAATTTATTGGATATTTTGAAAATAATTTCACAGGAAGCGGTTGCTGCATTAGTTTTGCCTTCGGCAAGCATATGGGTAACTCACATACCAAATTTGGTTGAATTTCATGCAATAGTGTCCGAAGAGTTGCATTACAATCAATTTCATGACCTTTTGACCCCATCCCCCAACCACTGGGGGCGGGGCCAAATGTAAGTTCTTTTGCACACAGTTGTCAGTCAAATTCCATTCAAAATATTCAACTGAATATTTGTTAAATTCATACAGATTGAGTTAAGCTGATGATTATTTTGAATGTAATTTGACTGGAACTAATTTGATAATTATTTTGAAAATAATTTGGCTGGCAAATGTTGCTGCTGTGGTCCTGAGTGAAATTACTTTCAAAAATAATTTGCATTTGAATAAAGTCCAAGCATTTGCATTTCACATCAAGAGTATACTTACCTCCCTAATACTTTTGATATTGCTAAATATCGGCTTTCACTCAATAAAACACTCAGATTAAAAACAGTTAGGTGCCCCTACTGGGCAGGGAGTCAGAGGTAGTCCGGCGGATGCTCGCCCCACCACCACGCATGCGCCGACTACTACTTCCTCTTTGCTCATTTATTGGCAAAGGGTTACATGCGGTTTTGTGTTCTTTATACTTTTCTGCGCGTTACCTTGTTTTTTGCTCACGTTTGACGATTATTTTTTGGTGGAAGCATGTCGGAAAGGGAGGATTCGCCTTTAGAAGGAGCGGGATCGCTTTATCAGGTGAATTCTTTGATATGCTAGCGTGTTTTGTCCCGGTTTAATGTATTTCCGGGACTCGCGCTTACCGTGATTAGCGCCTGATTATGTTGGTTTTTTACAACATGGTGCTTCATATGTCTCATTTCTCTTTGTGTTTTGTCCACAGGTATCGCATAGACGCTTTGATGGACTTCTCGGCACAAGAGGATATGTTTTCTCTCCACCACGGTTCCATTTCCTACTAATACTGTTAGGTTATCTAACCAAAAAATCTATGTTCAGTGAGTTGGAGGCCTGTTATAAAGGTCTTCTCACTTTGCCCTCTTGCTCCAATTCCTTCCCCTTAGGTGGAGAGAATGTAGAGGCGTACTATGGTGGAGTTCTCCGGTTCATCACGTTGGATGGTTTGTCTATACAAGGATCAGGTATCTAATTATTGTAAACAAAAGGGGAGATAATTTCCCTTTTTGCCAATGCTAGAATTGGAAGGAGTTATCTCTGTATATCTGATTGTTGTGTACTCGAAATGCCAATTCAACGGAAATGTTCCGTTTACTTATACAATTCGTTCTTGCACTTGGTGCTTGTTGCGGATCGATTAATTTGGTCACGAGAGTGATGACGTCATAATCGGCCTTGGCCTTTTTATTAACAATTAACGTTTTGTCCATGGCTGGTTCTTCTTGATTTCTGATCTTGATGATCCTGTCCTCTCTTTTTAGTTGGTTTTGAGTTCGCTAACCTTAACTATCTTGCTCATTGTCCCTGTCCTTTGTCCTGTTTCAGAGACCTGGTTGCCCGTCCTGCGGGAGGTTTCTTAAAAGCCGCTTCGTCCCGCACTTGTGCTTCAGCTGCAGTCCCTGTGGACCGTTGCTGAAGTGCGACGTATGTAAGCAGTGGGGGGGCGAATTAATGTCTGATTTTCTCGCATTGCAGGCAAGGGAGAAGGTAATGGAGGAAGAGAGGAAGAAGAAGGAGAAAGTTTGTAAGAAGGGTAAGAAGAAGGCCTCATCCGCGGTGGATATGGAGGCCTTCAGGTCCGAAATGTTGCAAGAGATGCAGAGGACAATAAAGGATCTGGTCCCAGAGTTGCTTCGTGGCATGCTCCCTGGGCCAGCTCCTTTGTTGTCCTCGGCATCTGCTTACGAGCAGGTGATCCCCGCCTCTGAATCCGGTCTCTTTAGGTCCGGTCCGGTTGTGGATTCAGAGGTGGCCCCTTTGTTGGGGGCAGTCCAAGGCCCTGGCAGCAGGCATGGCGCCGCGCCGAGGGGCCGTGGACAACGGTTGTTGCTGGGACCCGCGGTCTGCTCATCAGACCCCGGGTATCCGCGCGCCGAAGGTGCCAAACCCTCCTATGGCACCTTTCCTGGCCAGTCCGGGTTAGCTCTCTTTGCTGACCCGGAGTCTAATCTTTCTGGCCAGGAAGAAGAGGATCTCCTGCTGGGGTCGCCTTCTGAGGACGTGGCCATGGAATACGACGTCTGTGCACCCCTCGCGGGGAATGCAGGCGACGTGTTCCATGGTTCTACTCACGCAGGAGTAGATTTCACGGTCCAGAGGGTGTCCCCGGGCGGTGCTGTTGACCACGGATACCGCATACCTCGGCTTGCCGATGGTATGGCTGGTGCTGGTCAGACCCGTGGTAGAGCGGTGTTTACCCCGCGCTCTGCCACGGCGCCTGCTCCTGGTCAAGCCGCGGAATTTAGCATGCCTGCTCTCTCGGGCCCGCATGCTTTTCCAGGCTTGCCAGGGGTATCAGCTTACCCGCCGTCGACATCAACTGCGAGTGCTCTGGAGGAAGACGAAGGCCCTCGTCTAGTAGAGCGCTCGCAGTTAGCCACGGAGGAGGATTGGTCGGACGCTTGCCAGTGGCTGGTAAGTGTTCGGCCAGATCTACCCGTGGAGCTGCCGGCTAGCCAGCGTGACCATAGGCCGTGGTTAGCTGGTAGGCCGGCGGCTACCGCTATGCCATCTCTGCCGCTTGCTGAGCATGTCGTGGACATGTTCGAAGCGGCAGAGGCGTCCATTAAGGTGAATGGACGTCTCGCGAAGGCCCCTCGCGAGGTGGCGAAGCGGTGCCGCATCGTGCCCCTGGATTACCAGCGGTACGGTGTGGTGCCGAAGCCAAGCGTTGATGATCGCGCGGCTTTGGGCGAAGATGCGCGGCCGGGCTCCCGTTCTGACACGGGAGTCTTGTGCTCGAACGCGTTGCGTTCGGCAAATGCCGCGCTGCGGGATGCGGAGGAGAGTGGGAGGGCGTCGATTGCCGCTCTGTCCCACGTCTCCCAGCTGCTACAAGGGGTGGTAGCGGCTTCCGCATCACGCCAACCAAGCCCGGTGACAGTCCAGAGAGCCATTCAGGATGGTATCAACCTGGCTTTGGACTGTTTGACGCGGGCGGTAACCAGAAGTGTCCGGGCGAGGCGCACGTTTGCGCTTGACAATCTGTGCCCGTCCCAGGACCTGTATAATAGGCTGCTGCGGACGCCTATGACAGGTCCTGGTCTCTTTGGAGGTGAGGGATGCAGGCACCTCCAGGAGACGGTCACTCTGGTTAATAACCAGAGGGCGCTGCGGGAACAATTTGAGGTGCTCCGGCGGGAGCGTGTTCGCGCGGCACCCCCTGCGTATCGTCCTCTGCAGGCTCGAGGTGGTGCTGGCCAGGTCAGAGGCCAGCCACCGTCGCAACGTAGGCCTAGGCCACGGGCGATTCGGCCAGCAGTGAGGGGGGCGCAGGCTCCCCAGCCGCACCCAGCCAGACAGCCGCCCGCGCACCGTGGTGCGCGCGGCGCTGGGCGGGGCGCGCGGGGATCTGGTCGCGGTAATCGGGCCTGATGGCCTGGTTACCGCGGTGGGAACCACTCCGGTGTTTCAGGCCGAGAGAACAGTGCCACTCTGGCCCTCCTTATGTCCACCTCTATCCCTAGGTGGACCGGTGGGCGGCCGTTTGGCCGCCCGCTTGCCAGAGTGGAAGCGGTTGACTCAGGACCGTTTAGTCTTGCGATGGCTTTCGGTCGGGTATCGTCCCGACTGGGTGACAGGCCCGCCATCGCGACTGTCTCTCGCGCCGATCTGGACTCCCATTCCACGGGATCCGGATCAGAGGTTGTGTATAGAGGAGGAAATAAATTCCCTCATACTAAAAGAAGCCATTCAGCCGGCACAGAGGTGCCCGGGCTTCTATTCAACCCTGTTCTTGGTAACAAAAAACACCGGAGGGTGGAGGCCGATTCTCAACCTCAAGCCGTTGAACAAGTTCATCGAGACACCCAGTTTCAAGATGGAGACTGTGCGCTCGGTGTTGGCGGGGTTAGAGCGAGGGATGTGGACAGCGTCGATAGATTTGAAGGATGCTTATTTCCACATTCCCATAGAGAGGAGTTTCCGTCGCTTCCTGAGATTTGCATTTCAGGGCCGGCGGTGGGAATTCAGGGTGTTACCCTTCGGAATTTCCACGGCTCCTCGGGTCTTCACCCGTGTGGTTCTCGCGATCACTGCATACCTCCGCAGGAGAAGCATAGCAGTCCACACGTACATAGACGACTGGCTGTTGAAAGCACACACCCGGGAATCGTTGTCAGCCAATCTGGAGATTGTTTTGAAAACTCTCTCGGACTTGGGCTGGCTGATCAATTTCCCGAAATCAGAGCTAACTCCATCCCAGAAGTTTGTTTACCTGGGCATGTTCTTCGATCTGGAGACGGGGTATGTGTACCCCACTCAGGAGAGGGTTCAAGTACTCATCTCGGTAATTCAGTCGGTGTGCGACAGTCGTCATGTCCTGGCACGGGTTTACTTGAGAATGCTGGGCTTGATGGTTTCTTTGGAACCAGTCATTCCACAGGCCGCCTTGCGCAGGCGTCCGATCCAGTTGTTTCTCATGACACAGTGGACCCAGAGTTCAGGTTCGCTGGACTCGAACGTGTCGGTGTTGGCGCCTCTGATTCACCACCTGCAATGGTGGTTGAATACAGAGAATCTCTTGCCGGGGGTTTTGCTAACCCCTCCCCACCCTCAGGTGACTGTGTATACAGATGCATCGATGGAGGGGTGGGGAGCTTGTCTGGAAGAGTCCACAGTATCAGGGCTTTGGGATCTGGATCAGTCCAAGGAACATATCAATCTACTAGAGCTAAGAGCAGTAGTCCTGGGCCTGGAACATTTCTTACAGAAAGTTCAGGGCAAGATTGTTCTAATTCGTTCAGACAACTCAACAGTAGTGACTTACATAAACCGCCAGGGCGGAACGAAGTCGCCCAGTCTCTGTATGATGACATGGAAACTGCTTTGTTGGTGCCTGGATCATGGGATCACCTTGAAAGCAGTTCATATTCCGGGGAGGTTAAATCTGCTAGCAGACTCATTGAGCCGAAGGATGAGTGTTTTACCCACGGAATGGCAACTAAATCAATGTGTGGCGGATCGTCTGTTCGACCATTGGGGGAAACCCAACATAGATTTGTTCGCGATGAAGAAGAATGCGAAGATGACGACGTACGTCTCTCCGATTCCAGACCCAAGCGCTTTCGCAACAGATGCGTTAGCTATCAGCTGGGAGGGAATGTATGCATACGCATTCCCCCCAGCAATCCTGATTCCAAAGGTGCTTCAGAAAATCAGGCAGCAGGAGTGCCAAGTGCTTCTGATCGCCCCGGATTGGCCAAGCCGATCGTGGTATACGGATCTGCTGGACCTTCTGGTCTGCAATCCGGTTCCGCTGCCTCTGATGGACAACCTTATCTTCCAGGGCAAGGCCCTTCACGACAATCCGTCAATGTTCCGATTGACTGCGTGGATGTTGTCAAGGAATCTAGAATTAAGGAGGGCTTTTCTGAGCAAGCGGCCATGTTTATGGCCAAAGCCAGGAGGGGGTCAACCTCCAGAGCATATAATTATAAAATCAACAGATTTGCAGAATGGTGCTCAAAAAGATGTATTGATCCAATGGAATCATCTATTCAGGTAGTGGCTGATTTCCTCTGTCACCTATATGATGCCTATAGCCTCAAGCCTAACTCTATTGCTGGTTATAAGTCAGCTTTAATGACTGTTATTCCTTGCTTGGCTAATAGGGGGAGTGATGAAGTAAGTACATTAAATGTATTAATTAAAGGCATGGGCAATCTAAGACCAAGGAATCCTCCACTGATTCCGTCTTGGAGTTTATCACTGGTGCTCCAGGTACTAGGTGATAAGCCTTTTGAACCACTTAGTTCCATTTCTATGAAAATGTTAACTCTTAAAACTGTATTTTTAATTGCTGCGGCCTCGGCAAGGCGTAGGAGTGAAATTCACGCCTTATCAGCCGAGGTTGACCGTTTTGTGGTTACAGGGGAAGGCCTTAAGCTTCTACCTAGGATTAATTTCTTGTCTAAAAATCAGTCATTGAAATATCCAGGTCAACCTATTTTTTTGCCATCTTTAACTAGATATGATCCTAATTCTAAAGTATGGTGCCCCGTACGGGCGCTGCTCCGGTACAAACAGCGTACTTCGGAGTGGCGTACCGACCAGTCAGCGTTATGGTTGTCATATATTGAACCCCATGGTAGGGCGTCTAAGGACACCATTTCTAGGTGGATTGTGGAATGTATTCAATTTTGTCACAAATCCGCCACCGGGCGACAGGTTGACGTGGCCAAGGCTCACAGTGTCCGCGGTGTCGTGACATCCACTGCCCTTTTTAATGGGGTCCCTGTGGATGATATTATGTCAGTGGCTCAGTGGCACTGTGAGTCAAGTTTTACAGACCATTACCTCCGTGACACCTCTAACCCTCTCGCCTTGTCGATTTTGAAACAATAACCGCTTTATGTTTGTGAAGAGTGCCTCCGCATTGCTTATATACTTCGCCATTCAGCGACGGTGACAACCACTTGTCGGGACTGTATCATCCTTCTCTACTGGATTCATGATGACAGCTTCCTAGTACAACAAGGTCAGTCTTGTTCATGTGTTGTTCATTGTTTTGTATTGTCACGTTACCCAGTGTTATTAATATGGTGATGGTTTATGTGGGTTGTGGTTCTTTAGAGAGAGTATACGAAAATGGAGCCTTTTCGTCTCTGTCCTATAGTACTTAGCACTAGTACGAAGAGAGCGTGTAGGACATTGAGGTCATTTAATCTTCCTCCCAAGGGAGGGGGGGAGCGCATATGACAAATCGGTCATCTCTCAGGCATCGGTTGTGTTATCCGATGGTTTATCAAATCCTGACTGTGTTTTCACACAGTTTCAGACGTCATAAGTGCCTTAAACGCTTGAAAGCGTATAGGGAAGAGCTGGTCTTTTGACCTCGCCTCCCTCCCGCCAGATTCACTTTCGAATTCTGGCAATATCAAAAGTATTAGGGAGGTAAGTATACTCTTGATGTGAAATAAACGAAATCTAGGATTTCTTTTTTCACGAGAGAGTTGATACTTACCTCCCTAGATACTGACCCGGCCTCTCCGCCCCACAGAGGCTCGGTCTTCAGGCTCTTGGTAGTTGCATGTGTTAGCCAATAAATGAGCCAGAGGAAGTAGTAGTCGGCGCATGCGCGGTGGTGGGGCGAGCATCCGCCGGACTACCTCTGACTCCCTGCCCAGTAGGGGCACCTAACTGTTTTTAATCTGAGTGTTTTATTGAGTG